>OU565302.1:2913382-3513382 GCA_913789915.3 Sphecodes monilicornis
AAGAGAGAAAGAGAGAAAGAGAGAAAGAGAGAAAGAGAGAAAGAGAGAAAGAGAGAGAGACAATGGTTAAGTTGATGAATATTTACAATTGCGTCATTCCCAGAGAAAGATGCTTTTTTAAAGAACATGTGGAAATGTAATTGGTCAGAGAGCCGGAGCAAATATTGACAATTAATTATTTTTATCCATCGGGTAATACGAAACTCATTTTCATTCAGCCATTTATTTCATTGAAAAGTATTTACCGTAAATGTGAAGCATGCTCGTTCTCTGTTTTGTTATTAAATTATTATTAAACTATGGTGTACGATCGAAATTGTTTGAATCAACTGCAATACACACAAGACTAAAATTTCTTCTTTTCTTGAATAATTTTGAATAAAAGATAATATGCCGACGTCCTCAAACTGTTCTAAATTGCACCAACTCTAATCAGTGTAATTATTACACTGCGACATGTTCAAAATTTAAAAAAGAACTTTCTAACGACGGCAATATGATTTTATTTTGCAGAATTGCACGGGACAACAGCTTTCTTCGCGCGAAGAAAGTTTACGAACGAAAGTGAAATGACAGAGATGATTATCACTGTATCTTGTAGGGTTCTCGGTCGGATATGATCGCATCGATCTCGTTGGAAGACTATAAATAAAACCAAGATCAGATCGTATCCCATTACAAAGTCGTACGATATTGGCGACCTTCCAATATCAGCAGCGAATACGACTCGCGTGGCCGACTGAAATCCAATCCATTTGGCCTGACCCAGAATCCCGTATTCCTAGATACCCCTAAGTTCATCGCCATTCGACGGGGACCTCAAATATTTATGTAAAACAATAGGGTCGCCGTGTCTACGTCTGGCTCCGGAACGACTAGCTTATTTTCGTGGTTCGCGGGATAAAACACCGATAATTCGTATTTTTGGGATCCGATCAGACGAAATCCAATTTTGGAAATTCATTCGAGACGTGGACAAAAATTGAGAGACACAGAAATAACAGGGAATTGTTAAAAATGTCTAGCTAATTACGTATAACCCTCTATGGGCTCGTGTAACTTTCAGGTCACATTTTAATTTATCGATATTTTACAAAATAATTATAGCTTTTTTCATGAGATGGCGTACAAATCTTAACTCTATGACGTTGCCAACACAATCAATAATAGTATTCATGACCATTGCTAGGCTCATCAATCTGAAATAACAAAATAAATGCTGTGCAAACTGTCGGCAGTAAAACTACGCGAAACCATTTGATCCAATTGATATTATTTGTGCTTTTGTCAGTGATTACCAAACTAAAAATAGTGGACATAATAACTCTGGGTTAGTATATCAATAACAACCTATTTGTTTGCATTTCAATTTTCAATTTGTTACTGTTTTTGATGATACAGTTTTGTAACTGTATAGGCCGGTGTGAATTGAAAGTCACATAGTGAATATATCGCAATAAAATTGTTTAAACGCAAAAATTTGTTTTCATTTGCATATATAGGTTTATAATTTCTGATTTTTCGTTCCCACAATTTTTTTGGAGTTAAAACAAAAATTCGGAAAATTGTGTCTTTTTCGTTTAAAATAGTTTAGAGATAGGCTACTGTCAAATTAGCAAAAATTCAAAAATTCCATTGGTGGTCTGACGCCTAATTTTCCGTTATTTTAGGCTTTCGAAAAATCTGAAAAAAATAGAAGTACTTATTGCAGCCACTAATTTACTATACAAGTGGTGTTTCGACGAAATGTTTCAAACCTTTTGCAATAATCGTAAAAATTGTGAAGAAATGGGAGTTTGCTTGAAACTCTTTTTCCTTTTGCGCGAAGACTGTCATGGCCCCGATAATATCAGACTGTGTCAAAATATGGAATAGAGGCATCGAATACATCGTACAGGGTGTCCGAAAAATATCTCGCTTCCTTCAAAGGGGAGATTCGTGAGGCCATTTGAAGCGACATTTTCCTTTGCAAAAATGGCCGTTTCGGCTTTGTTAAGGAGTTATTAACGAAAAACACGGACCAATCAGAGCGCGACCTAGAGGCGTATTGACAGAGACGGTCGCGCGCGACAGAAGTCGAGCGATGGTGATACACCGCGGTCGAAAGCAAGGAACAAACAAGAGAAGACAATTTTTCGAGTCCTATGTCGGATAGTTCAAATTTGAATATGTTGTAGTCTTTAGTAACCTATGAAGGAATCTCGAAGGATTTTTCGAAATCTTAAAAAATGTTGGTTTTACAGACGTGCAAAGAACTTGTTTTCATTAAATTATAACAATAGAACTGACGTACCGAGGAAAATGTGTTTTTAGGAGCTTATAGTGAACACAGAAGAGTATCTATTAAAAATATTTCGATTCGGAAAAAATGGTTTTTTCGCCATTTATTTTGAAAATGTTTTAAACAAATGCAATTTTCCTATAGTCGAGACTGTTTTAAAAATTCGAAAAAAAACGTGGTGACAGCTCCAAGTCTCCTCTTTACGGACCCATTTTTGAAAAGGCAGGCGCTTTAAAATTGACGGAATTAAAATTATTTAAAGCGAACGCTGCACCGCGATATTACGGAGGCGCGCGGTCCCTTGTTTGTTCCTTGCTTTCGACCGCGGTGTATCACCATCGCTCGACTTCTGTCGCGCGCGGCCGTCTCTGCCAATACGCCTCTAGGTCGTGCTCTGATTGGTCCGTGTTTTTCGTTAATAACTCCTTAACAAAGCCGAAACGGACATTTTTGCAAAGGAAAATGTCGCTTCGAATGTCCTCAGGAACCTCCCCTTTGAAGGAAGCGAGACATTTTTGGGACACCCTGTATAATACATAAGCTGGTCCGACCTGCGACAGCAAAATCCAGCAAAAAGTCTCAGCACAGGGTTGTTAACCCTTTCGCTTACAATATCGTCTGAGAGACGTGATGAAGATTCTGAACAGAGTTTAATAAAGATGTATGTTATTAATTTCCTTTAAACCGAAATATAATTCTATTTTGTTGTTGTTAATGTACAGCCATTGGAGAACATATAGATATACATTTTCTCCTTTTCCTAAGAAATTATGAACTACAAAGAAATTCTAATCACGGAAACCGTAAAATAAATCGTAAGGCAAGGGGTTAAAGAAAACTTTGAGCTGAGTTTCCTTCTTCGAGCGTGGAAAAATCTTACCATCCTCGATGGTAGAGCGCGGGGCGCTTCGCAATACTACGCCGAGTCTGAGTCGATTTACTATAGTTAATAAAGCTGATAGAACTGGATACAACAGAAATAAATATTACTTTATGACAATAGCAGGATTGAATTTATTCAGTTTTATACAAAGAAAGACGCGTATACAAACAATAAGAAAACATGTTTTGCGAGTGCGAGAGCAGTCTGCGTCTGAAAGTACTCGCAAAGTGACGCCTGTTAAACTGGACCAAAAGCGCAAATTTCAACAAAAGCAACGATGCGTGGCCTGCAATAACCCAGTTTAAGTAGGCGACTCAAGACCAGGGTGCAATACCTTTTCAGCAAAAGAAAACATAAAAATAACCTTGCAGATATATATGGAATATAAAAGGCACAAAATTGTTAAAGGATGCACTCATTTAAAAAAAAAAAACAGAACATGAAACACATCATTCTGAAGAAAAACGTCTTGTTGTAGTTGGATAATCGACCTTTACAATACAAAATTTATTGGATTATCTTGTCATCTTTTGACAAAGAAAAATATTCCTTTCATTCTACTTACCTTTTCTCTATCATCTTCAAAGATTCATTAAGGTCCCCCAATTCTTAATTAGTAAACTGCGGATATTTATGCAAAATAAAAATTGTTGGCAGCAATTGCAACAAACAGTAACCATGTTTATTTTCTTCCTTAACGATTTATAATAAGCAGCAGACAACATATTGACATTCTTAAATGCGTTTAATGCATCTACTGTTCTAAATTGCACTAGCTCGTTATTGTTATTAATGTATTAAATCCGCAGTCTATAATCAAACATTGGTTATTTTTTGACACTTCCACCAAAGCATAGTGTCTTTCACGTCTGCAGAAAATTATCAACGAGAAAGTTTGCTATAAAAGAAAGTAGAAGTCACAGTTTCCATTTTTAAAATGACAGGACCTCCAAAGTAGTCTTTGCTCGAGGGGATTCTTAGTCATTTCACAAAAAACGAAGTGACCAACACACTGGCAAAAGAATCAGAAAGTTATATTAATAAATAAGTGTGCCACGTCATCGTCCATCGACAATGCTAATTCAATTGACCGTTCAACTGTTTTCTTTGAGAGAATAATGAATAAGGTATTCGATTACGCGATCTCATCGGGTCCAGCAAAACGCTAAAAGCCCGAGCGACTGGAGCAGATAAGTAGATTAACTTTTCTGCAAGTTCGACGAACATTTGCTGTTCCCGAAGATAAAGGAATTCCAAGAAAATCATACGAAAACGCGTAAACATGGCCGAGTATGTAAATACTGTAAGCGCTACGGCCAATTTTACGAGTCCACTGAATTTAGTATATCGTGTGCTCTTATGCGTGTGTGCTTGCCATAATTGATTTGATCTGAACAATTAACACAGTCGATACTTACATTCGATTTCCTTCTGGTGCAACTTTCTGTATTTGTAGCCGAGTCAAAAAATAATTATTTAATTTTGGATCGTCAATGGCAAAAATTACTGGAATTACATTTTTATTAAGTAGAGTTGCTAATATCGTGTGCTCTTATGCGTGTGTGCTTGCCATAATTGATTTGATCTGAACAATTAACACAGTCGATACTTACATTCGATTTCCTTCTGGTGCAACTTTCTCTATTTGTAGCCGAGTCAAAAAATAATTATTTAATTTTGGTTCGTCAATGGTAGAAATTACTGGAATTACATTTTTATTAAGTAGAGTTGCTAATATCGTGTGCTCTTATGCGTGTGTGCTTGCCATAATTGATTTGATCTGAACAATTAAAACAGTCGATACTTACATTCGATTTCCTTGTGGTGCAACTTTCTGTATTTGTAGCTGAGTCAAAAAATAATTATTTAATTTTGGATCGTCAATGGTAAAAATGACTAGAATTACATTTTTATTAAGTAGAGTTGCTAATATTGTGTGCTCTTATGCGTGTGTGCTTGCCATAATTGATTTTATCTGAACAATTAACACAGTCGATACTGTACATTCGATTTCCCTGTGGTGCAACTTTCTGTATTTGTAGCCGAGTCAAAAAATAATTATTTAATTTTGGATCGTCAATGGTAAAAATTACTGGAATTACATTTTTATTAAGTAGAGTTGCTAATTTCGTGCGCTCTTATGCGTGTGTGCTTGCCATAATTGATTTGATCTGAACAATTAACACAGTCCATACTTACATTCGATTTCCTTGTGGTGCAACTTTCTGTATTTGTAGCTGAGTCAGAAAATAATTATTTAATTTTGGATCGTCAATGGCAAAAATTACTGGAATTACATTTTTATTAAGTAGAGTTGCTAATTTCGTATGCTCTTATGCGTGTGTGCTTGCTATAATTGATTTGATCTGAACAATTAACACAGTCGATACTGTACATTCGATTTCCTTCTGGTGCAACTTTCTGTATTTGTAGCTGAGTCAGAAAATAATTATTTAATTTTGGATCGTCAATGGCAAAAATTACTGGAATTACATTTTTATTAAGTAGAGTTGCTAATATCGTGTGCTCTTATGCGTGTGTGCTTGCCATAATTGATTTGATCTGAACAATTAACACAGTCGATACTTACATTCGATTTCCTTCTGGTGCAACTTTCTCTATTTGTAGCCGAGTCAAAAAATAATTATTTAATTTTGGTTCGTCAATGGTAGAAATTACTGGAATTACATTTTTATTAAGTAGAGTTGCTAATATCGTGTGCTCTTATGCGTGTGTGCTTGCCATAATTGATTTGATCTGAACAATTAAAACAGTCGATACTTACATTCGATTTCCTTGTGGTGCAACTTTCTGTATTTGTAGCTGAGTCAAAAAATAATTATTTAATTTTGGATCGTCAATGGTAAAAATGACTAGAATTACATTTTTATTAAGTAGAGTTGCTAATATTGTGTGCTCTTATGCGTGTGTGCTTGCCATAATTGATTTTATCTGAACAATTAACACAGTCGATACTGTACATTCGATTTCCCTGTGGTGCAACTTTCTGTATTTGTAGCCGAGTCAAAAAATAATTATTTAATTTTGGATCGTCAATGGTAAAAATTACTGGAATTACATTTTTATTAAGTAGAGTTGCTAATTTCGTGCGCTCTTATGCGTGTGTGCTTGCCATAATTGATTTGATCTGAACAATTAACACAGTCCATACTTACATTCGATTTCCTTGTGGTGCAACTTTCTGTATTTGTAGCTGAGTCAGAAAATAATTATTTAATTTTGGATCGTCAATGGCAAAAATTACTGGAATTACATTTTTATTAAGTAGAGTTGCTAATTTCGTATGCTCTTATGCGTGTGTGCTTGCTATAATTGATTTGATCTGAACAATTAACACAGTCGATACTGTACATTCGATTTCCTTCTGGTGCAACTTTCTGTATTTGTAGCTGAGTCAGAAAATAATTATTTAATTTTGGATCGTCTATGGTAGAAATTACTGGAATTACATTTTTATTAAGTAGAGTTGCTAATATCGTGTGCTCTTATGCGTGTGTGCTTGCCATAATTGATTTTATCTGAACAATTAGCACAGTCGATACTTACATTCGATTTCCTTGTGGTGCAACTTTCTCTATTTGTAGCCGAGTCAAAAAATAATTATTTAATTTTGGATCGTCAATGTTAAAAATTACTGGAATTACATTTTTATTAAGTAGAGTTGCTAAGTTTACATTGGGAAACGGGATGAGAGTTGGGAAGTATTGGATGGATGAGGACGCTAGAAAATGTAGAGTATGTGGTTGGGAGAAGGAGTCGTGGGAGCATGTGTGGGAAGTGTACATGAGGGTGGATGAAGTAAGAGGATGGCAGGAGATGGTGAGGGAGGTATTAGATGATGAGTGGGGAGGAGAAGAGTGGCTGAGGAAGGTAAAGGAATGGAGAGAGGATGAGGAGGGAAGTAAAGAGAAGGGAAGAATGAGAGGGAGTGAGACAGTAAAGATTGGAGGAGATGATGAGCGACCGGAAGAGGGGGTCCATGGTTTGGGAATAGTGTCTTTGTATGTGTGTGTGTGGGGATAAAGAAAAAGAGAGATGTGTGGGCATAGTTTAAGTTTAAGTGTAGTTTTAAGTTAAGACATAGTTGGTAATTGCGTTAGTATATTAAGTTAGTTTTAAGCTAAATTAAGGTTAGGAGAAGAGAGACGGATGCGGGGAGACGAATTAGGAGGAGCGGGAAATGTAGTCACAATTGTAACCCCGAGGGGAGCAATAAAAGCATATATACAGGGTGGAAATTATAAAGCGTTAGACAAACAAAAATGTTTCAGATGAAAGTTGTTCAGTACCGAGGGGGGCGTCATGTGATCTAGAGTCATAGGTAATTGCACTCATCTTAAAACGCGGTATTTGATGGTGGATAAAAAACATATCGTTCATTTAAACAATGAAAGTTGACCTTCGCCTCACCTTGCAGTGTCCACCGGGAAAAATAAAAGTCCCACCACATGATGTCCCCCTCGGTACTGAACAACTTTCATCTGAAACATTTTTGCGTATAATATTTTTAGTGATATTCGTCTGTAACGATTTACTATTTCCACCCTGTATATACAGGGTGGGTCATTTAAATGTGAACACCTACATATCTCGGTTATTATTAGTCGTACAAAAAATCCCCACAGAATAAAGTTGTACTGTTTCAAGGGGCGAATTTGATGATGGTAAAATTTTTTTCTCAAGGTCATTTTTTTACAAGATTTCAAGGTCATCGATATTTTTTTAAATGGAATCATATATTTTTCTGTTCATGTTCTCATAGAGAATAAAATGACAAATTCAACGACCTATCATAATGTATGATTCGGCTCATCTGATCTCAAGATATTTACATTAATATGCCCCTAGCGTTGTGGAACAGATACTAACTCATGAATTCATACTGAAACCTATGATACCGTGGTCTGTTAACGTGTGGTGCGGTATTGTGAATAACAAAATCGTAGGACCGTACTTTATCGATGGCACACTCGCAGAGTACAAGTATGCCCGATTTCTCCGTCAAGATTTGCAGACTCTTTTAGAAGATATGCCGTTAAGTATCGGGCAACGCATGTGGTTTCAACACGACGGGTGTCCAGCTCATTACTCCAGAGTTGCAAGAGGAACACTAGATTCAAAATTTCCGCAATGTTGGATCGAACGAAGGGGAACTGTTGAGTGGCCGCCTCGTTCTCCGGATCTCACTCCATTAGATTTCTACCTATGGGGGAGATTGAAGAACATTGTTTACCAGGAAAAACCTACGACGCCACAAGATATGAGGAAAAGAATTACTAGGGCACGTGTTTTACTTACGCCGCAAGAAATAGAAAACGCATACAGATCGTTTATTAAGAGACTTCGGTACTGCATCAACGCCAATGGCCAACATTTTGAACACGACATATGATTTTTAAACACGTAAGTAAACTGTAAATATCTTGAGATCAGATGAGCCGAATCATACATTATGATAGGTTGTTGAATTTGTCATTTTATTCTCTATAAGAACATGAACAGAAAAATATATAATTCCATTTAGAAAAATATCGATGACCTTGAAATCTTGTAAAAAAATGACCTTGAGAAAAAATTTTACCATCATCAAATTCACCCCTTGAAACAGTACAACTTTGTTCTATGGGGATTTTTTGTACGACTAATAATAACCGAGATATGTAGGTGTTCCCATTTAAATGCCCCACCCTGTATATGTATGTATGTATGTATATACAGGGTGAGTCACCTAACGTTTGTACCTCAAATATCTTTGTTGTTTCTAAAGATACGTAAAATATGGTAAGGACAAAGTTGAATGGTACAATGGGGCTGACACGATGCAGAAAAAAAAATTTTGTTTTTATGCCATTATTTTAGAGATATCAAGGTCACCTTGACTTTTTTAAATGGAACCACCCTTTTTTAAACACCTACAATGATAGTCCCTTTCATTACGAATTCAGTGACTATAATTACACAAGGTCATTCAAGGTTGCGGACAGAGATAACGTAGAAGATTTAACATCGATACATGCCTGTAAATGAACTTTGAAGGAATGTTGCACTCTGTCCGTGACCTTGAATGACCTTGAGTAATTATAGTCACTGAATTTGTAATGAAAGGGACTATCATTGTAGGTGTTTAAAAAAGGGTGGTTCCATTTAAAAAAAGTTAAGGTGACCTTGATATCTCTAAAAAAATGACATAAAAACAAAATTTTTTTTTCTGCATCGTGTCAGCCCCATTGTACCATTCAACTTTGTCCTTACCATATTTTACGTATCTTTAGAAACAACAAAGATATTTTAGGTACAAACGTTAGGTGACTCACCCTGTATATCATGTGTTTTCGTGTTCTGATGTAAAAATTGTTTTAATTATTCTAATTAAATGTTGAGCCCTGAGATTTTGCTTGAAATAATCTACCTATGTTGTTACAAAGGTTTCGGTCCCTGTGTTTGTACTGCGTTGTAAAAATTGTTTCAATTATTCTAATTAAATGGAGAAACCCAATCTTTGCTAGAAATAATGTTCTCATGCTACCATACCATGACTCCTACTTTGAAGCTTTCATTGTAAAAAATTACTGTATTTCGTAGAATGTTAAATATGGCTGGTAATACTGTTGTCGTGTCAAAGTACATTTCGTCAACAACTAATTAGTATTATTGAAACGGAAACACATCCTCAGAAGTTGAGGAATGAAAAATGCAGAAACTAACCAACCCTGCTCGTCCTTTTTGGGTTCGAGGTTTTGCTGTTCGTTAAGACGGCCGAGCAAGGAATCTCTTGTCGGCGTTGATTGCGCGGTCTAATTATAATTTCCAGGGACAGCGTGCAATTAGCATCCGGCAGCTGCCGCGGACAACTGTGCGCCTCATCGCGGCTATGCGTCTCATTATGTGTTTGGACGGAACCGTGAAAAATTGTGTGTTAATGCGATCTTGAACAACAATGCCAAATACAGGTTAACAATTATTTACTCGGATCATTCCCACGGTGAAAGAAGAAATCCTTGACGCAATTAGTCCGGAGAATAATTACCCATTGTTTAAATAACTCCAAGAGAAGTATTTCTTCTTATTTCGCCCCACCCTTTCCTCTACATACTTAAACAATTGAAAACAGTACAAAAGAGCGTGTACATGCAACCGTCGTCGTATACCACCTATTCTCCCTCCACATTGCCAAAAGATTAGCCACATTCCTGGCCATTCGATCAGAAAATACGGCCAAAGAAACGGGTAGAACCGCTTCTCGACGAGTCATAGCATCGTTCGTCGTGTTCGACAGGGCGACACGTAATTTGTTTCCGCCACGTGCCCGCCAGGAATCGAGTATTCGCGAGAGCATTCGTGTTAGAAAATCGCGGAACGGTTCCCCTAACCGGAAACCGTCTTGCATTGCCATCGGCGGTAGCGGCGGTGCTGGTGGCGGCTGTAGAATTTCTGCGAAAGGAAGTCGTGATCACGACGTTCCACAGGGAAGAACTACGATTTATCCTTGCACATCTTTCTGTTTATTCCGAGACCTTCTTTGAGCATCAACCCAGGGATGAGCACTATAAGTCGATTGGAGCTTAACTGTCCCTCAAACAACGCCTCGCCTCGCATCGCCCGGAGTACTTTGTTTGGCACGTCTTGGAACGTCGTCGGGCTTTACATCTATCTCTTATATTTGATTATTATGGCGGTGAAGAAGTTGCCGCGTGGAATTACCTTGCAGTTATGGGGTGTTTTGTAGGGATTTTGAACAATGAGCTCTTAACTACATGATTTTCAAGTTACTTTGAAAATAGTTATTGTTGGAACCTTGCTAAAGAATGATGCGAATCGGTTACCTAAGTCCTATAGTCTTGGACTCCTGAAGTCCCAACGTCTTATAGCCCCAAAGTCACAAAGTCCCAACGTCCCAATGTCCTAATTTCCCCACCTCCAAAGCCCCAAAGTCCCAAAGCCCCAGAAATCCAACACCGCAAAGCCCCAACACCCCAAAATTTCAAAAGCCCAAGGGCCCAAAGTCCCGACGTCCCAATGTCCTAATTTCCAAAACTTCCAATGCCCTAAAGTTTCAACGTCCCAAAGTTTCAAAGGCTAGACGTCCCAAAGTCCCAAAATTTCAAAGGCCCAAAGTTCCAAAGCCCAAATTTCCAACGTCCCAATATCCTAATTTCCCAAACTTCCAAAGCCCTAAAGTTTCAACGCCCCAAAGTTTCAAAGGCCAAACGTCCCAAAGTCCCAACGCCCCAGAGATCCAACACCTCAAAGTCCCAATGACCCTAATTTTCAAAGGCCCAAAGTCCCAACGTTCCAATATCCTAATTTCCCAAACTTCCAAAGCCCTAAAGTTTCAATGTCCCAAAGTTTCAAAGGCCAAACGTCCCAAAGTCCCAACGTCCCAAAATTTCGAAGGCCCAAAGTCCTAACGTCCCAATGCCCTAATTTTCCAAACTTCCAAAGCCCTAAAGTTTCAACGCCCCAAAGTTTCAAAGGCCAAACGTCCCAAAATTTCGAAGGCCCAAAGGCCCAAAGTACTAACGTCCCAATGCCCTAATTTTCCAAACTTCCAAAGCCCTAAAGTTTCAACGCCCCAAAGTTTCAAAGGCCAAACGTCCCAAAGTCCCAACGTCCCAAAATTTCGAAGGCCCAAAGTACTAACGTCCCAGTGCCCTAATTTGCCAAACTTCCAAAGCCCTAAAGTTTCAACGCCCCAAAGTTTCAAAGGCCAAACGTCCCAAAGTCCCAACGTCCCAAAATTTCGAAGGCCCAAAGGCCCAAAGTACTAACGTCCCAATGCCCTAATTTGCCAAACTTCCAAAGCCCTAAAGTTTCAACGCCCCAAAGTTTCAAAGGCCAAACGTCCCAAAGTCCCAACGTCCCAAAATTTCGAAGGCCCAAAGGCCCAAAGTACTAACGTCCCAATGCCCTAATTTGCCAAACTTCCAAAGCCCTAAAGTTTCAACGCCCCAAAGTTTCAAAGGCCAAACGTCCCAAAGTCCCAACGTCCCAAAATTTCGAAGGCCCAAAGGCCCAAAGTACTAACGTCCCAATGCCCTAATTTTCCAAACTTCCAAAGCCCTAAAGTTTCAACGCCCAAAAGTTTCAAAGGCCAAACGTTCCAAAGTCCCAACGCCCCAGAGACCCCACACCTCAAAGTCCCAATGTCCCTAATTTTCAAAGGCCCAAAGTCCCAACGTCCCAATGTCCTAATTTCCCCACCTCCAAAGCCCTAAAGTTTCAACGTCTCAAAGTTTCAAAGGCCAAACGTCCCAAAGCCCCAGAAATCCAACACCGCAAAGCCCCAACGCCCCAAAATTTCAAAGGCCCAAGGGCCCAAAGTACCAACGTCCCAATGTCCTAATTTCCCAAACTTCCGATGCCCTAAAGTTTCAACGTCCCAAAGTTTCAAAGGCCAAACGTCCCAAAGTCCCAAAATTTCAAAGGCCCAAAGTTCCAAAGTCCCAAATTCCCAACGTCCCAATATCCTAATTTCCCAAACTTCCAAAGCCCTAAAGTTTCAACGTCACAAAGTTTCAAAGGCCAAACGTCCCAGAGATCCAGCACCTCAAAGTCCCAATGTCCCTAATTTTCAAAGGCCCAAAGTCCCAACCTCTCAATGTCCTAATTTCCCAAACTTCCAAAGCCCTAAAGTTTCAACGTCCCAAATCTGCAAAGTTCCAAAGCTCCAAAATCCCAACGTTCCAAAATCTTAAATTCCAAGACTTCTAATTTTCTAGACCCCGGAGTCCAAAGACTGATTCCTTCCTCTATTACACCTGTTAAGACAGTATAAACCTTATTCTGATGAAAAAAAAAACTATTGTGACTGATGATCAATGTGACGGTGGACGTGTTTAAAAAAAAATTGCTCAGTGTTGCGTGCACTTAATGACAGCGGTGCTGTCAGAGCCGAAAGCCGGTTCGTTTGCCGACAGTCCAGTTTGGTAGTATAGTTGCAACCTCGGGAGAACATAACAGTCATTATCCGAGGGCGGCGACAAAGCACGCGCTTCCGGCAGGGGGAAACTTGTAATCCCGGTGCCCGGGAAAGTTGTCAGCTCTGTGCGCTAATTATAAGTTCGTTAATTGGCAAGTGGACCATCCCGCGACGTACCTGCGCGTCAGCACGAGACGTCAGGGAAATGACGATGATGCTCAGACGAAGATCACCTGCTCTCCTCGCAAACGATTTATCAAGATAAAGGAAACTGATACCGCCAACTTGGATTATCTTCGACCGAGAATATAATCTGCGGCACCCCGCAACCACTGTAATTTATTCCTTGCAATTTATTGGATTGTAATTAGTGGATCCCGTTGAAATATTATCAGCCAAAATCATTTTCCTAGCATATGCAGAAATGAATCCTTCTCGACTTTCAGGTCTAATGGAGATTATAGGATTCCAGGAGTTTAGGACTCTAAAACTTTAGGACTTCAGAACTCTACAATTCTGGAAGCTCGGGGCTCTATAAATTTAGGACTCCAGAACTCCAAAATTCTAGGGACCCAGGGCTCTAAAAATTTAGGACTCCGGTACTGTAGCATTCTAAAACTAACCTTAAAGATTTTGGGACCCGTGGACTCCAAGGCTCCACACCATCAGGACCTTATAACTCCGAAATTCCAGAAGAAATAAAAATTGGATTTCCCAACGTGAATTATCAATTGTACGAACGTAAACCTATTTGTTCTTATTAACCCTTAGCACTTGAATGGCGACTCTGAGGCGCCACTACAAATTGCTACACCATTATTTAAAATATTGTTTACATGATTAAATTTGTTTATATGTAATAAATTAATAAACATTTAAATATTGTATGAGGTACTATATCAGTTTCTTACGCATATAATGCAAATAAATGATGTACAATGGAAATATTCTAGGTTAGAAGAAATGTTTGGTTTTTTAGTTGAAATAGCTCCTAGTGCAAAGGGTTAAAGTCAGAACACGCGGAAAATAATCTCAGTTAAAGTTTCAGAAAAAAAAGGTTCTTTCAGTTTTCCAAACGTTTTTCCATAACATTATTTTCGCAGTTAAAAAATCCACGTACGTGAAAAACAATGTTTTTACGGTTTCAGGAATTCCTTCGTGTTTTAGTAAAATGGACAACCGGGGACGTCTTTTTAATGACATTACATTAATGAGGCCAGAGTGCTCTTTTGTTTCCGCAGGAAAAGGAAGAAGCCCGCAAGAGGAAAGTGCTGTTCGACCTCTAAAAAAAACGGTATAATCATCTTATTTTTTCGGCATAATAATCTCGTGAAACGAAGAAATTCTCATTTTGCCCTCCGGTTCCGTTTTACAAATAAATAAATATCCAACACGAGGGCTGAATGTTTAGAATTTAAAATGGTGTTACAATTAATTGACTTTGAGAGCTACAAGGTTTCTACGTGCAATCGCTCCATTTTACAATAAATAAATCTACAATTTCGAGGGGTCAATGATTACAGTTTGAGATTAATAATTAATGTACAATTTAATTGATTACAAGATCCAGGAATTAATTTGTACATGTAATATTTGAAATATCGCAGACGAAAGTCGTCGGCGACGGTATATCTCGCTCGATTCTCGCACAGGTCACAGGAATCGATTCTGTTCGAGCACAAATTCCCACCTCGACGGTAGGTGGGTGGTGTTTTCTCAACCGATCGGGGAAAAGGTGGCAAGAAACTTTTCTTCCCGCGTCGAACAGTTTCAAATTCGGCGAACATTCTTGGGGAATCTCCAGGCCGGGTCTCTTAATCGAATTTTCAAGTTGGCTGAGCCGAACTATGCTTCAGCCAGAAACTATCGATTAGTCGGCCAATTCGCGATGCCTTGGCAAGCCGTCCTGCTCGTTTGTAAATTTCCTTACCTCCATTTTTCTTCGAACAACTCTCACGGAAGTATGGCGACGCTTGCTCGTCCTATAAAAATTAAAGAAGATTAATTGCTGCAATAATAATGTATCCAGAATCCCGTTTGTAGAAAAATTTGGAATTTTACAATGGGTTCAGGTTGTAAATGCATCGATTTAAATTGAACGGTTTGCGTACACTGCAATGGAATGAAAAAGAGAATTCACGTACCATCGCACAGTGGTTCGAAATCCCGAAAACACGGCCAAAACCTCAAAAATAAACTACCTCCTAGGAGTTTGTAATTGTAGGGTTTGGTAAAGAGATGATATGACTACTGAATGCCAGCAGGGAAAAAGGTAAAAACTTTATGGTGCGGTTCAGTAGTCAGTTCAAAGTTATCCTTCGTTCGATTAGCATTTGTCGCGCGCATTAGTAGGAAATTGAACGCCCCCTTCTAAAGTGCATAACTTTCAAAATAGTGCATCAATTTCAATTCTGCAAAATGGATGCTGTTCCTGGAAGTAAGTAGAATGTTTACCTGTTTTTGTATCTCCAAAATTGTTAGTCATTACGTTACACGATGGAAATATTCTTTGGAGAACGTAGAAGGTAAAACCTGATGCGCGTATTGTAGAAACGTAGACATAAGTTAAAAGTTCCACGGAGTACCACCAAAATTCCTTTTCTGACGTGTTGCTAATACATTTATCTTTCAAAATTTATATAAACCAACTGCCACTAGGCGCCACTCTGCTCATACGAGGGTAAACTTTGTTTCTTTCCTATGGATTTTAAAAATGCGATTTTACAATTGTTAGTAAGCATTTCTTTATAATCATTGTGTATTGAATAGATATCTGCAGTCTTATTTTCCCAGATCCTCAGTTGTGGAAAAAGTCCATTTATAAAAGAATTACAAATTGTCACCTTTGTGACTTTTTTTGCGCTTTCACAGCAGTTGCTACTCGGCTGTTTTCAGAAAGATCTCTGTAGGATTTCTTAAGTAAAAAGAGAAATTGTTACCTTATAAGCATTTATATGTTGCGCGGGTAAACTTGAACGCGTCGGGAACGTGGAAGCAGTAAATTTGTTGCTTTCGCCATTTGCACCTTATAAAGAAAGGCAAATGGTTACGCAAGAAGAAGATGGTTCCGAAGAAGGAGCTGATATCGATGACGATTCGGATGATTAAATCTTATGTACATAATTTATTGTACAATTATACTAATTCTTGATATACAAAGTGCAATTTTGCTTGTCATTTATACATTTTTACCTATCAACCACTTAAAACACATTTAATGCGAATTTTTGTCTAAATTTTAATCGGCCATTTTGTTTTTTGGAATTTCAACTTCATATTCGTAATCAGCGACCCCAAAGACTCCAAAAGGATCATTTTTCAAGCAGGCATAACCATTTTTTAATGTACATGTCCGCCATATTGGATCCGCCATTTTGTTTTTTGGAATTTCAACTTCATATTCGTAATCAGCGGCCCCAAAGATCCCAAAAAGATCATTTTCCAAGCAGGCATAACCATTTTTTAATGTGCATGTCCGCCATATTGGATCCGCCATTTTGTTTTTTGGAATTTCAACTTCATATTCGTAATCAGCGCCACAAAGATCCCAAAAAGATCATTTTCCAAGCAGGCATAACCATTTTTTAATGTACATGTCCACCATATTGGATCCGCCATTTTGGTTTTTGGAATTTCAACTTCATATTCGTAACCAGCAACCCCGAAAACCCCAGAGTACGAATTTTTGAGTGCATTAAAGTACGTTTAGAAGTTTTGGCCGTGTTTTCGGGATTTGGGACCACTGTGCATCGGTTCGAATAATCCAGGTTTCACTTAATCGCAATCTAAACAAACAAATACGATCCAATTTGTATCGTGTTTGGACTCATTTCAATAGCAAAAGTGTAACGAACATGTTGGCAAAAGTTTCATTTAAAAATAATCAAAGGTTAAAAAGTGATGTTAAAAATTGTATCATATCGCACTCGTCGATCGATTTTCTGAGTTCCTCGAAGCGCACTGCAGATAAATTTCTCAAAAATAGCACACACGTCTCTTTCACATATACCAAGATATAACGGTACTGTTAAATATACGGGAACCTCCAGCTAATTTTCCAGGTATTTTGCACGCGGTCTACTAGTACAAAAGGATTAGGCCGTTCCGAAGAAAACCGGAAGAAAGAAAATGTGCAAATTCCGCAGCGAGGCGGTGCTCACCGTTCACATTAAGTACAGTGCAATTATACGAAATTCATTTGCGGAAATGCATTCACGTGGTAAAAGACGAATCTCTTCAATTCGTTCCTGAAGAAATACCCCTTGGTCGACTATGCGACCTTTTATTTCATATCGTACCACCGTGGAACAACCATACTCTTGTAGAGCATGAAAAAGTGAATCCAACGAGTACCATGAACGCATCATTACGATCACTCAATTTCAAGATATTCTTGCCTGAAATGTAAAATTCTAAAATCTTCAAAATAAAAATCTTTCCTTTCAAACACGAATATCTCGAGATTGAATGATTATAATGTACTTTCATGGTAATCGTTGGATTCGTCTTTTTGTGCTTTGCAAAAATATCTAAGAACAAATTAAGTTTTGTTAAAAAAGATGATAGTAATTATTAAATTCGGTTAAAAAGACGGCTTCAATTTTTAAAATTCATTTAAGGAAATGCACGTATATTGGAGGCAGTACATTGTAGACCACGATTCATATGGTAAAAGGGCGAATCTCTCCAATTCGTTCCTCCCCAGAAGAAATATTCCTCGACCACATCTCCTCCGGGCCGATCGTTACATTTATTCAATTATGCGACCTTTTATTTCGCCTCGTTCCACCGGTGTGGTACACCGTTCAAAGGGTACTCTGAACATTTCCATTTTCCGTGTCGTTCCACCTCCAGCAACCAGCCGAGACCACGGGACCGCGTCGCAGAACTTTGTTTCAACTTTAAGCGATGTCGTGTTTCCAGCACACCCGCATCCATTCTAGTTACAAAGTGTCGCGCGACGAGCTAGCATGCTCCGGTATGCTTTAATCGCTCCTTTTTCTTCCGAAACCGTCCTCCATTATCGTCCACGAGGCTCCGCACCTCTAATCTCTTCAGCGTGCGCCGTTAAAGCCCGTCTGCCAAGATCGATTCGCATTATTCTTTCATTTTTTAAGCAACAAACCGAACGATTCAATGTATAGCAATTAATTATGACAGCGATACGTTCGAAGATGGTACATTTTATTATGATTTCTAAGATACACAACTGTCAGCAAAGTTCGAGTTGCTCGCAGCACGGAGCAACAAATTGATCTTTTGTATTTGTTGAGACGTGATTATTGTATGACCAGGTCGTATTTCGGTTTGGGTCTACGCTACGGTCGATTTTGAACAGTGCCATTGTCGAAGGGGTCCTCTAGCCAAGGTTTGACTTTATTTGCTCGCGAGGACCGTTTTCCGAGGGCTACGCCTCCTCGACCCGGCCGCACGTCGCGCTCCCCGTGGTCGCCTACGTGCTCGGACGGGCTCAGGCGCGATCATAACAGACAGATGAACGTGGCGCATAAGGGGCGACACTCGTTTCAATAGGTTTCCACATTACCATCGAGGTACTATTGTCAATGCGTTTTTTTTATTAGTGGTATCCCCTGTAGGCCTATTCCACGAGGTTACTTGTTTCTCACGCGTTAGTTGTAAGATCAGTCGTGAATTATCTGTCGCTATTATACCGTCTTTTTTATAGCGTCTTTCACATTCAATTTAATAAAAGTTATTTAGTTATCCGAAACCCGATTATCTCTTTATTTAATTTACCCCTCTTTGAGGTGTGTATCTCAGCGGCTCACAAATTACTGTTTGAGCACTGACACGACACAACAGTATTAACATCTGAAAGAAAGCGATTGCACACTATGTCTTGTCTTATTTTACACAGTTTGCAATTTACCATTTCAAAAATTAACTTTTCTTCTGATTTCCTTGATCGAAGAGATCGGATGAATTCGAAGCAAGGTTTTCATGATTTAAAACAAAATGAAAGTGAAGCGATCGAACAAAATGCATTAATAAATCTTATCGATGAATATTCAGGTCCCTGCCGGTCTCGGTGAAAGGGCGGCTAACATTGAATTTGATATACTTAATAAATAAAGGTGGATCCCTGAGTGATGGCCGATCGGGAAAAGCAGCGATCTCCATTCCACGCAGTTTACGATCCATTTCACCGGGCATCGGCAGGATTTTTCACAGGGTAGGCTTTTCCAGGAGCAGCAGGCAGGTTTTCCGTGGGTCGGCGTCGGGCTTATTTCCATTTAAAACGGCGTCGATAAATGTGAACGCGGCGAAACGCCGGCCCATGTTGGTTTTAGCGTTCACGCGGAATCGCGCTCGTAGGAACCGGAAATGAAGCCGCGCTACCGCTTCCCTTCCCGCTGATCTGCATTTGAAACGAGGCTGCTGCGTACGTTGCTTTGTCATTTACTGTTATTGCTCCAATCGTGCTTCTGTCCTTAACAAGTCCTCAGGATCGACTGCTCTCGAATATACAGAAAATAAAGGATCGCTTCGTTTTCTTCGTTGTCCGTTCGTTTGTCGATTTCGCTACCGAGTTGTATAAAACTGGTTTTGCGCTTTAGAAATGGTTCCGTAGTCAGATTTCATATTCGACTTACTCACCCGGTAGCCTGTTAACCGTTCGACAGCGGAGTCTGGGTCTTCATTCTTTTCTATTTTACTCTATTTTGTTCTTCTCTATGCTATTTTATTATTTTCTATTGTATTTTATTCCTTCAGATTCTATTCTTTTCTATTCTTTTCTATTCTATTTTGTTCTTCCCTAATCTTTTTCATTCCTTTCTGTTTTATTCTTTTCTATTCTCTTCTATTCTATTCTATTTTACTCTATTTTATTTTATTCTTTTCTATTCTCTTCTATTCTATTCTATTCTATTTTACTCTATTTTATTTTATTCTTTTCTATTCTCTTTTATTCTATTCTATTTTACTCTATTTTATTTTATTCTTTTCTATTCTCTTCTATTCTATTCTATTCTGTTTTACTGTATTTTATTTTATTCTTTTCTATTCTCTTCTATTCTATTGTATTCTATTCTATTCTATTTTACTCTATTTTATTTTATTCTTTTCTATTCTCTTCTATTCTATTCTATTCTATTTAACTCTATTTTATTTTATTCTTTTCTATTCTCTTCTATACTATTCTGTTCTATTTTACTCTATTTTATTTTATTCTTTTCTTTTCTATTCTATCTTATCCTGTCCTATTTGAATCCATCATGAAATAAGTTATCCTAATTTTGTACGACTTTTATAGAGTCTGTTACAGCCTCGCGGAATTAAAGTGTCTCGTAATAATAAACGCTGTGAAATCAAGGCTTGTCACAGAGCACTGCTTCTAGAACTGTTCCAGATGAATAGGCTAGTCAATCACTAGATTAATTAAATGACACGATTACCAAATAGTTGCAGAACAACTTTGACTCAGTAGACGTCTAGAATACCAAATTAAATCAATGGTAAAAGGAACGAATTATCCAGCGAGAGATCGACTGACTGAAGTTGCGGATGTTGCGGGACCGAGACGCAAATTTTGTGGTAAAATCTCTTGAATAATTAATTTAGCTATGTGATACGCATTAAGCACGTTTCTCTGTTTACTAAAGTTACTCATCGCTAGAGATTTCAGCGGAGAAACATTTTCGCAAGGCAGTAATTATTTGGCTGAAAAGAGAGGAGGGCTTACCGGCTGCTAAAAACAAGGATTATACGGATCGTACGATAATGATTAGGGGTCTAAACCACGAAATCCTAAAGTAGATTTCTAACGCTATTAGTAGGGCAAAGTTAGGGACCATCTTAGGGGTTAAACTGTAAATACAGCTCAATAGAAAGGAAACTCAGCATCGAAAACACTCGACCATAGAACATCATACACAATAATAGAAACCGGCAAATAAGCAATTCAAGATATCGAAACAGCGTTCATTAATTTTTTCACACATCAAAAATAATTCATTTTATAAATTTACGTCGATGTTTCAAATAATTATTGAATTAATACCTAAATTAGCTAATATGTCCTGAAAGCAGAAAATACTTCTGCGAAATTTCAAGTTCTAATAATTCATAAGTAATTAGTATTAATTCATTATATAAAGATATTTTTCATTTTGAATGGTCTCTGAGTGGTTTTCATCGTCGGGAAATTTAATGGAACTGCATTAATAAATTGAAGTGGGTATTTTTTAATTATAAATTCAGTCATTCGGGTACCGATTGATTCTGAATAATTCAAGAAATTCTACGCCTTCTATTTTAGTCTCCATTATTGCCTGTATTTTTTACGTAACTTTGTCCCATCCCTTGTCAATTTTTCTACGCTGCTGCTCTGCTTTCCATTCATTACTTATTCCGGATCTTACTTTCACCGTTTCCTCGGCTCGAGCCCCTTCGAAATTTAAATTGATAGTAGAATAAGGAATAAGCTCGCCGACTGATGAAAACTAAATGACTCCGGCTAATTTTAAGTTACAGTCGTACTTTCCATTCGAATTACAATGCTTAACAATGCAATTTTCCTTTTACAGAAACAATCGTTAACTAATTTGTCTCCCGCAATTTCCAACTTCGTAAGTTGCAAACATTTCTTTCCGAAAAGACGGAGTATTTATTCAAAATCAATATGTCAGCAAATTATGATAATATTAGCTTCTATATTAGTATATTAAGCGTTCTACGTCGAACTCCAAAATTATTTAAACTGAGATATACTTAAAGCAGAAATAATGTTATTGGCGCAAAGGTTCGATCTAAAGTCGATCTAAAGGTTTTAGATCGAACCTTTGCGCCAATAACATTATTTATTCTGTGTTTAACAAATTTACGATCGATAACCGAACTAACGTTTAACGCAGAAAGCCAAGAACTGATTATAATTTACACAATATTACCAACGAGTCAAAAATCTACTTTTTTTTTATTGTTATAGAATTTCAGTGATAATTCTTAACACACAATAATTGTCTGTTAGTTGTATTTTATAATATTAGTTGCAATACTGTTTAATATTAACTGTAACGCTAATTAATATCTTGAAACAATATCATTTACTATATGAGCACTATCGGGACTTAACACATTAAATTCATTAACAAATTACACTGCATTCAATTTTGCTTCAAATTTTATTACAGCGGATCTTTATGCAAAATAAAAATGTTCTGCATCGATTGCAAGAGGGAGGAATTAAATAAAAATGTGCTTCTGTTTCCAATAATTTTAACAAGTCGAAGAGGATGTAACTATCTTCTTAAAGACTTAATTTTTATATATTAGTTTATAGTCGCATCAACATCACAGGTTATTATCGACTACTTTATCAACAGGTTATGTACACATATATATACACACACACAATTTATATATAATTTCGGAGATGTATGTCGTTTATAAATGAAACAACTGCAATCGGATGCCTTTCGTCGTTGAGCGATTCTTCCAATTCGATTGGAAATCCATACCTACGAGTATTTCTAACATGGCCCGTGGCTGAACAATCTTGGAGGATATGGGCGACTGTGCACTCGACGTTACAGTCGTTGCACTCCTCCTCTTTGAAGGAAATGAGACATTTTTGGGACACCCTGTATTTCATGAGTTTGGAAAGGTTTGTTGAGAGAGGAGTTGGAATCAGGTTCATCGACGTTGTATGCAAGCTCGGTGAAGAATGTATTTGAGTTATTTTTATGAGTGAGGAAAGCTGATTCATAATTTAGATCACTAGAGTTATTAGCAAAGGTGGATGCTAATAAGTTTGCTATTTCCTTTGGATTGGAAATTGTAGTATCATTGTGGTTAATTAGGACTTTTTTTTCTTGAAATTTTATTGAAATTTGCAGAGCCTTTTAACTTTCTTATTTTGTTCCTGATTACTTGGCTCGGTGTAGAGTTAGTAATCGAAGATACAAATAAAGTAGTATTTCTGTAGTATTTGCTCTAGATTTTTTATAGAATATAAAATTATTAAGAGTGGGTTAAATACTTTTAAGGTCCTTGTAATTTAAAATTTTTCCTAGTCGCTTTTACCATAAGTGGCTAAAATCCGCGTTCTATATATCGTCGTAAGTTTATTGGAAAATATGTACCCAAAAACTATACCGTCGCTAATGATCATGTTCTCGATGCTATTGGTCGAAAACAGGAAGAAAAAATATAAACGTCAACTTAATTACTGTGTGTATCTTTCCTCGGGGTCAGCATAATTGGCCAGTGCTTAATTAAATGTAAAGTTTTCGTTTGAAGTGTAAAGAACCATCTCGTTTTATGCTGTTCCCGGTGTTTCACAAGAAAATTCATTAACCGATTCGAACAACGCTACAACGGATATATGTATAAGGTTCATTGAGAGAGCAGATATCGATTGTAACGAGTCGAGTCCCCGTAGGAGTGAGTATTCACAAGAAAGCGAAGAAAAAGCTCGATGCCAAGAACTCGCAAACCGATTATCACCTTCGAGTAATTACCTAGCAGCGTCCCCCCTCCCTCCCCCCTCTCTCTCTCACACACTATCACTCTCTCTCTCTCTCTCTTTCTCTCTCTCTGGTGTTCGCGTAAATATTCGAAGTAGAACACGGTGAAATTCACTTGCAAAACGAACGAGACCTCGGAAATGTCGGCTATTCGATTAACGAGGCGCGTACTCCATGACAATGCTATTTGAAACGTTTATTTTTCCATTGTTGAAGTCTCGAAATTCTACCTGTTCCAATGAAGTAGGATAGGTATTAACCATTTGCATACTGTAATTCGAAAAATTCCTACATTGCTGTCTTTGTGGTTAATAAATTACTAAACGTTCAATCGTGGTATAATGCGTTTTCATATGGACAAAATGAGAAAAGTCGTACGTAGACTGTGGATTTTCATGCAAAATAAAAATTTGTATTTGTTGCAAAATACTTTAGGTACATATACAGTGGTACACGAAAGTATTCGAACGCCCTTTCAATCAGAATAATTTGTTTAAACTTGCACTAAATTGCTTCACTTTTTTTAGGAAATGGAAGCATTGATTTACTTGGCCGATTTCAATTGGCACGATATACATGAAAAAATAAAAATGGCAGTTATTAAAAACTTTTTTATTTAAGCTCGTAATGAAAATGTAAAATATGCGTCCTTCGGACTTATGTTAGCTATACACATGCTGAAAATTTCTTCGAAATCAGTTTACGGGGGAAAAAAACGTCACGCAACGAAAGATGCAAGAAACTGTGGATTTTAATTGCTGCGATTTTCACCAATTTCAACGGCTTGTAGCTTGTATGTACGTTAATCGATTTCGTTGAAATATTCAACATGTGTATAACAGTGTTTTACAAGACATATTTTATATTTTCAGTACAGGGTGAAATAAAAAAGTTTTTATCAAATTCGCCATCTTTTTTTCTTCAAGGAATTAAACAGTTGCCTGAAAGATGGATCACAATCATCGAAAATAAGACTATTTCGAAGAATAACGGATGTATGATTATTTTATAATCAAATACTAAATTTGTTTTAAAAAGCCACCGAATTTCTACACCTAATACAATTTATTAAAATTATTAAAAGAAGAAATCAATTTTGATGTAACTCCCTTTTCATGTAAATGATTTAAACAATTTTTATTTTCCATAAAGATCCGCAGTCTACTAATAACTAACAATGTGAAGGTAGATTGAATTTTTAGAGAACCGAAGTTAATAAAATTGAATTCACTGAAACGACGATTACCACTGTTAGTAGTGTAAAGTTTGCTCGTTGCGCAAGCAGGACTGTTGATCACCAAAATGGATGCCCAGGAACAGTGCCGCTATCGACACAATAGGTTCACACATTTATTGTGTTACAGGGGAGAGCTTGGACACCTATCAGCGCTCAAAGGGGTCCATTAAGTCTTCATTAGAGGCGTCGTCGCTGTAGAGATCTTCCGCATCGAGCTACATCAATCGATATTTATCGATACACACAATATTTCGATCAGTCGACGAACATTCGAACCGTTTATTTAGAAAATGGTGTAAGTCCATTTTTAAAAAAAATGAGATCACTTAATTTGTGTTTAATTTAGTGTAAACTTTTTATTTATAACTAGTTAATATTTAATATCTTAAAAAATGCCGATGCTTTGTTCAATTTAAAATTGACCAATAAAAGAAATTGCGTAGCCATTGATTATGAAAGTGGTGTAAGTCTAATTTCCATAGACAGGTGAAGGGATCAGTGGTTACATTTGTTTTATTTCACGTGTCGAAAGTGACCTATTATAGGTTACTTATTTTATTGTCCTCCAAAAATGGGTAATTTCATATTAACATCGGATAGTGATAGAGGTATGAAGAAATAATAAATCAATATTATTTTATTACAATTGAAAACATTTATCTTATTTAATTTTAAATAAATTCACACAAAAATAAAACCCATGAATATAAACAAAAGAATGGTCTTAGAATCGGAGGATGAAGACAATTCCACTAAGAAAAACAAATTAGTGAAACGTAAAAAGAGAAGAAGTAGAATCTTCATCGGATGAGGATATTGTTTATGAAAACTTTGATTCTGCAAAACAAAATAAAGGAAAATATACGCAACGAGTATACAAAATTAAGCGAAATGCCGGATAAGAGTATTATACAAAAAAACTTGTATATCGATGCCAGACCTATTACATACGAATAATATAGGGATATGGAGCAGTTATTACCTTATACATATACCTCCTATGCATCATGAATGTTTGAAAACACTGTCACATAAAGTGCATAAATAAATTTCACAATAGCAATATCTTACGTTAAGTTTAACAATATACAAATATAATTAACGTTCAAAATAAAAGGTACTACTTCTATTTTATTTCTTGTTATTATTTATAAACAAAATTGGATTAATATAAAATATATTTCCAGTGATATTTGATTTTTCAAAATTGAAATTAAATGATTTTTACAATTGACTAATTATGAAAGTGGTGTAAGTCCGTTTGTAGACTGTAAATATACAATATTTTAGTTAAATTCACCTAAAAGAAATTTATATAATCAAATTACATATTGATAAATTTGTAGAAACATTACAAAACTTGACATAATTAACCTATATTTTTTAATTGACAGATATGGTAACTTTTAATTTTTTCGAAACAAAAGAAAATGGACTTACACCACTTTCAAAATAAACGGTCCATTTATAGCACACTATTTCATACAGCTGCTATTTCACTTTATCTCAATTTTACATTTACGATGAATCATTGAAAGGTTCAATTATTCAGTTCATTTACTCAATCCCATTAATTAAGTAAATAAGAGATTGAGCAAACGAATTGGATAATTCAATCTTTCAATGATTCATCATAAATGAAAAATTGAGAAACCAGCAGAAATAGCAGCTGTTTGAAATGGTGTGCTGTAAATATTCGTCCGACTGATCGAAATATTGTGTCCACAGAGAAAATACATTTGACCAATATTTTGGTTTCACTATTTTATTAATTGACTGATTTATTTGCAGCTCCAGGAACAAGATACGTTCCTACATACTACGTTCCTATTTTCAATAGATCGATTTTATTATTTGAATAGTTAAATGATTTGTTTGTAACTTCCGGACCCAGATACAATCGTAGTATTTTAACACTAGGTTTAGGGAGCACTAAAATTGATTATTTTACATTACTACATAAAAATAATAAAATTGTATTTACTTAGATCTTCAGCGTTTTTTATTGTAATATGCACACAAAAAAATAAATCTATTTAATAATTCCTCACGAGTGCCTCCTTACACTCTTAACCCTTTGACCTCGAGTGGTGACTCTGAGTCACCATTAAAAATTGCTATACAATATCCAAAATACTTTGTACGTTGTTAAATTTGTTTGTATTTAATAGATTATTAAATATTTTAATATCGTACGAGTAACTTGCATCAGTTTCATATGCATAAATTGAAAAGAATCATATAGAATTGAAATATTGTAGGTCGGAAGACATATTTGATTTTGGAGCCGAAATAGTTCCGAGTGCAAAAATTTCTTCGCCTGTCGCCGGCCGTTCTTGAGGTTATCGGGTGATTATAAATTTTCAAAGTTTTACTAATTACAAGTTAAGTTTTACTAATGTCATCGTTAGCTCTCATGAATTTTCAATCCTGCCTCCTATTTTCATGAAATTTGGAAGATATACATATGTAAATAAAAGTATAATTTGTTTTCTATATTTCTTTATTTACGTTTTCTTTGGTAATAACTTAGTATTTCTCTTTGAAATGATATGCAGCAAAACAATCTTTAAGATGTAACGCAACTCCACAAGACTTGCACGTTAAATTTGTTGCCCTTCTTGTTTTGTTTTTGGAACATACATGGCAGTTTCTTCGTTTTCGTTTGTTAGTTTCGGAAATGAGTGTTAGCTGGTGTTGTTTTAGCTGACCGGAAAGTCTGTCGATCGAATCATGATAGGACGCACGCGATGTAGTAGCGACCTCCGAGTTTTGCTCAGGAACAGGTACATGATCTTTTATCCACGATTCAGACACTTTCAATAAAAAATCATGAAATCGGAGACTCTTGCGTTCTGTATTGAAATGTTGATATGTCCTGAATGCATTAAATAATGCGCAATTAACATTATGCCGTCCAGTACACCACTGTGGTGTCGCCGGCCGTTGAGCCATACTTTGTGCGCGACACCACTGTGGTGTCGCCGGACGGCAAAGTGTTAATAATCGTAAATTAAAAATTTTTGAATCCGTCATTTTGACGGGCCCCGCAAATTTAGTGTTAACTTTGTGTTGCCAATAGATTGAAATTTATTTTCAAAGGGTTAAATTAATGTATTAAAGAATTTTCAGCAATAATAAAGGGACTTGCAAGACCCCAAAGAACGTCTCTCGTAATTTTCATGGAAAATTAAAACCTCCAGCATCAGACGTCCCGGCGAAAGCCATATCGTTCATTTTCAAACACGATCAACCTAATACCCAGGATAACGTATATCGCCTGGAGATTTAAATGGGGTTGCGTGTCCTTGTTCTTTATGGCCCCATGAAATTTATAGCGTACGCAGGGAAAAATATTATGAACCATTAGACCCAGGGAAAATATATGTTTGACTAATGTTGCTTCTTTCACAGAAAGATGAAACGCCTTCCGGAATTCATTGATCTTTTTCTAATTTCAGCTTTCAGAAGCTGTATTGTAACACTTCGATCTTTATTCCAAGGCTGAGACACACCATTATAGATTGTATTTTTGATTGCGGTAGTGTGCGAATATGTTTGTTTTTGACCGAGTATTCATTTATTATTTTGATACTTGCAATGAAGCTGCAGTTTGTAATTGAAGTAAAGGTCACAATTTTTACAAGTTTGCAAGTTGCTTTTCGAATGTATTCACGGAGAAATATTTGCACATTGCTCTTTCAATGTTTCCGCGCAACAAATTTTACAAATTTCCATGTAGCTTTTCTAATGTTTTCACGCAGCAATTTTTACAATTTTTCGTGTTGCTCTTTCATTATTTTCACACTCCATTTTTGTAATTTTGCACGTTGTTTTCCAAATGTTTCAAACAGTAAATTTTACAATCTTCTATGTAGCATTCCCAATGATTTCACACAGGAATTCAAACAAATTTTCTGTTGTTCTTTTAATATTTTAACATTTCAATTTTTGGAATGATTAAACGCTGTAATTCTTACAATTTTGCACGTTGTTCTTTCACTGTTTTCTCGAAGGGATTTGTGTAAATTTTGTCAGATAGCTTTGCAAATATTTTTACAAACTATCGAGAAAATTTCGCGGACGATTTTGAGCATCAGTGTCAAAGATCCGCAGGAAAAGTGCAAGTACTCGCCGTGTGTTTTCCACAATTTGCAGCGACCACGCGCGAGATGTTAATCCACTTTCGCAAAGCAAGTGGAAGTTTCGTGCAAGCTTAATGCTCTAAAAAATCGAATTAGCTGAATATTCAGGGCTCATGGCGCGTTGCCTACTTTGCATTTCACAGAGGAAATTTCCATGTCTATAAGGATATCAAGGAAAGTATAAACCACGTCCAACAATGCATAAAATATGGCGCCAGTTCATATATATATATATATATATATATATATATATATATATATAAAATATTTTAATTTAATACATCCCTCTCGCACTCATAAAATGTTCTGCTTTATTGCTGCACTTCCCTTGCAAATATGCTAAGCAATATTATGCACTATTGCTTTCAATCTGATTCATAGAATTAATTCGATGAATTAATTATGCAATTTCAACCTGTATTTGCAAATATGGCGTCGTCCTTGCTTGAAATAATAGAATTCTTATTACAACATTCATTCTAGGCTCATCTTACAGTTTGACGCTGCTACTTTCAGAATTCCTAATCACTTTAAACATTTCTCGACTATGTTAACTCTTAGCACTCGAATGGCGACTCTAAGGCACCACTAAAAATGGGTATACCATTATTAAAAATATCGTTTACTTCATTGAATTTCGTATTTAATGAATTACTAAACGTTTACGTATTGTATGAGATACTATATCCGTTTCATGTACGTAAAATGAAAAACAGTCATATACAGAGAACAGAAATATTTTATGTCGGAAGACATATTTGGTTTTTTAATTGAAATAGCTCCAAGTACAAAGGGTTAAATAATGGAAAAACTGAAGACACTTCTTTTCCTTTCGTGAACATTCTTTCACATCTGCAAACCTTTCATGCAACGTTTAATAAAACGGAGAATAAAAATTGTACGTCGTACATTATAAAGGGAATACCGTAATGTTCAAATTCGCGTTCATTTTAGTCCTAAAAAAAAAATTTTAATCGGCCATTTTGTTTTTTGGAATTTAAACTTCATATTCGTAATCAGCGACCCTAAAGACCACAAAAAGATGATTTTCCAGCAGGCATAACGATTTTTTAATGTACATGTCCACCATATTGGATCCGTCATTTTGTTTTTTGGAATTTCAACTTCATATTCGTAATCAGCGACCCCAAAAAGATCATTTTCCAAGCAGGCATAACCATTTTTTAATGTACATGTCCACCATATTGGATCCGCCATTTTGTTTTTTGGAACTTCAACATCATATTCGTAATCAGCGACCCCAAAGACCCCAAAAAGATCATTTTCCAAGCAGGCATAACCATTTTTTAATGTACATGTCCACCATATTGCATCCGCCATTATTAAAAATATCGTTTACTTTATTGAATTTCGTATTTAATGAATTACTAAACGTTTACGTATTGTATGAGATACTATATCCGTTTCATGTACGTAAAATGAAAAACAGACATATACAGAGAACAGAAATATTTTATGTCGGAAGACATATTTGGTTTTTTAATTGAAATAGCTCCAAGTACAAAGGGTTAAATAATGGAAAAACTGAAGACACTTCTTCTCCTTTCGTGAACATTCTTTCACATCTGCAAACCTTCCATTCAACGTTTAATAAAACGGAGAATAAAAATTGTACGTCGTACATTGTAAAGGGGATACTGTAATGTTCAAATTCGCGTTCATTTTAGTCCTCAAAAAATTGTTTAAAGAGAGTAGAATCGTTTGAAGTTGATATATTTCCGAAAAAGTATTGTATTCTCACTTTTTTCACTGTATCATCTCAAGTTGTCTTTAAACAAACAAAATACTAGTTGAACACTGAAAGTAAACGCTTCACGCTTTAAACTGAGCACGGACTGATTGAGCCGTTCATTTTGAAAGTGGCCTAAGTCTATTTGTCAATTATTTTCTGTTGACCGTATTAACGTGGCCAACTTGAAAACAACAAGACCATTTAATTTAGGTAGTGAACACAAATTTGTAACTAACGATTTCAACAAAAAATATTGACACCGCTTTATAAAAATATAAGACGAATTACAACAGCGAAATACAAGGACATGATGGACTTACTACGATATACAGGGTGTCCCAAAAATGTCTCGCTTCCTTCAAAGGGGAGGTTCCTGAGGCCATTTGAAGCGACATTTTCCTTTGCAAAAATGGCCGTTTCGGCTTTGTTAAGGAGTTATTAACGAAAAACACGGACCAATCAGAGCGCGACCTAGAGGCGTATTGACAGAGACGGCCGCGCGCGATAGAAGTCGAGCGATGGTGATACACCGCGGTCGAAAGCAAGGAACAAACAAGGGGCCGCGCGCCTCCGTAATATCGCGGTGCAGCGTTCGTTTTAAATAATTTTAATTCCGTCAATTTTAAAGCGCCTGCCTTTTCAAAAATAGGTCCGTAAAGGGGAGACTTGGAGCTGTCACCACGTTTTTTTCGAATTTTTAAAAAAGTCCCGGCTATAGGAAAATTGCATTTGTTTAAAACATTTTCAAAATAAATGGTGAAAAAACCATTTTTTCCAAATCGAAATATTTTCAATAGATACTCTTCTGTGTTCACTATAAGCTCCTAAAAACTCATTTTCCTCGGTACGTTAGTTCTAGTGTTATAATTTAATGAAAAAAGTTCTTTACACGTCTGTAAAACCAACATTTTTTAAGATTTCGAAAAATCCTTCGAGATTCCTTCATAGGTTACTAAAGACTACAACATATTCAAATTTGAACTATCCGACATAGGACTCGAAAAATTGTCTTCTCTTGTTTGTTCCTTGCTTTCGACCGCGGTGTATCACCATCGCTCGACTTCTGTCGCGCGCGGCCGTCTCTGCCAATACGCCTCTAGGTCGCGCTCTGATTGGTCCGTGTTTTTCGTTAATAACTCCTTAACAAAGCCGAAACGGCCATTTTTACAAAGGAAAATGTCGCTTCAAATAGCCTCAGGAACCTCCCCTTTGAAGGAAGCGAGACATTTTTGGGACACCCTGTATACCACCGGTGCTCTATGACATCCCTCCCGCATACACAAAATGTAAATAAGCAGTAAATTCTTATGTAATTTATGTAGTTAGAAAATTTCCCGAATTGCATAAATTTTGTTTTTGAAGAGTTGTAACGAAATATATAATAAATTTAGTATTTTATTTTCAATTTGAAGCATCTTAAATTATGTCGAATTGACTTGGGCTCTTTCAAATTTCAAACCAGATTCGTTATAATATGGTTAACTTTGAAAGTGACTTAACTCCATTTTTGGTAAGAAAACAAATATTTTTCACTTAATATTTGTTATTATTTTATTAGGAATCGTAAATTTAACTCTTTTAGATACACTTAAGCAGTGTAACACATTTGTATCCTATACGTATATTTTTAATTTTATTGAAACGCAAACTCTTAAATATCTCAATTTAAGTATAAATGGTCTTAGGTCACTTTCAAAATAGACGGCTCAATTGTTATATGATTTATAACAATTAAAATGTCAATGATTTCTCAACAAGCAGTTGATAAAACAGTCCACACGATTTCTGGCACATTTTTGCAATTGAGCTGCGAAAGTTCGAGTTGAAACTTACATAAACATATACAGCAGCGAGAACGTCAAGAAATCGATGAACCATCAGTTAATATAGTGTGAAGGTTCGCGGAGACTTCAAGTTCGTGAAGTTTGCGAAATCTAGTTCGACGCACTGGGAGATGGACCTATGAATGCAGTCGTTTAGGCGCACGCATTCAGCCAATGGCGTGCCATTCATCAGCAAACCTTGGCGAAGGGGGGGGGGGGGGGGCATTCGAGGGAGGACGTCTTGCCTTGGCCGACAAAGCGTCTAATTCGCATGCCGATTTCCGGACCGACAAATTCGGCCTTGGAATATGCTCACCCTCGAACATATCCGACTTAACGATGGTGGATTATTGAATGCAAATTTATTCTCAACTTGGTGTCGTGGTCCTACCCTATTCGCGATTTCGGATGGCGATTCAAAGCCGCGTATGCACAGGTGGTTGTCCAACAACCGTTCCCAGACCACGTCTTCGCTATACAATTTATTCCAAAAAAACATTTGTTGGCAAATTCGCAAATTTCATTTTTCCCGAATGTATTATACAGTCGTGAGTTCATTGTTGTTTTTCATTCACTTTGTTTTAGGCTTTGCTCATTTCATTATGTAAGAGTGAGGAGAGTCGCATCACGTCTCTCCGTCTTCCACATCTGCTGCCGTCACTTCCGTCATATTCTCTCCTGCTTTAGTCAAATGGATTTTTTCTAATTCCTTGATCCATTCCCCAGTCGAATCATTGGTGCCAGTCGTCGGAAGTCCCTTCTTCAGCAGCATTTTCTTCAACTGCTCTGCCTTGAACTCTTTTGGATTTGTCATTTTCCTTCGCACAAGTCCCTTAGCACCTCACCAAAGTCACACAGTCTTGCGATTAGTTCACTTATCACCAGTCAAGCCTTTCCTCACGTTACGTCTACGCACCACGTAATAATTCGAATTCACACAGAAATCGAATCCACACAGAAATTTGTCCACACAGGTTTTTATCCGCACAGGTTTCTATCCCACTTCTGAAAATTGTAGGACGTGGGAAAAGGGCTTGACTAAATTCAGGAGCTGGTAAAAGATATATTATATAATGCTACAACGGCGTTCCGACCGGCACAGACTCCAGCGGAGCCGCATCCGAACCTTACAGTCCAAAACATAAGACGATCGGACGACCGACGAGTGACGGAGAGACGTGATGCCTCACTCTTGCAATTACTTCATCTTTTGGAGAAATCATTTCTATTCTTTTGTGAACTACACTCAAGCATTAACCCCTTCGTTTACAATATCGTCTGAGAGACGCGATGAAGATTCTGAACAGAGTTTAATAAAGATGTTATTAATTTCCTTTAAACCGAAATATAATTCTATTTTGTTGTTGTTAATATACAGCCATTGAAGAGCATATTCGTCGGGTTACTGCCAAAACAAGGTAACTCCATAATTTGAACTTTTGAGAAATCGTCGTTTGAAAATTTAAATTGAAATGAAAAATCGTCACAGCTTCAAAATGATTTATTGATTGAAAAAAATCAAAGTAAGTAACAAAACAAAAGGGAAATTCTAGTTTTGTCAGTAGGTTTTTCGAACATTTTTTAATCTAATGGAGTACTTAACTCCGAATTGAGTAAAAGTGGAGTTAGCTTGTATTGGCAGTAACCCGACGAATAGACATGCAATAGATATACATTTTCTCCTTTTCCTAAGAAATTATGAACTACAAAGAAATTCTAATCACGAAAACCGTAAAATAAATCGTAAAGCAAGGGCTTTAACTAAATGCAGCCACACAGTAACTATGATAGAATGTTTCATGTAATTGGACTGCGGATTTTCTCCATTTATGACGAAAATGTGTAAGTGTTTTTTAAGCTGTTTTCACTTCCGTGAGGAAGTTTATTTTGCGATAAGATCGTCACAATATTCTTTACATGGTACAGGAGAGCGTTACATTAGTTACTTATTTAATTAGTTTTCGTAGTATTATTATTTTTTGGAGAAATCATTTCTATTCTTTTGTGAACTGCACTCAAGCATTAAACTAAATGCAGCCACAAAGTACTATGATAGAATGTTTGATGTAATTGGACTGCGGATTTTCTAAATTTATGACGAAACTATGCAAGTGTTTTTTAAGCTGTTTTCACTTCCGTGAGGAAGTTTATTTTGCGATACGATCGTCACAATATTCTTTACATGGTACACGATACATGATACAGGAGAGCGTTACATTAGTTACTTATTTAATTAGTTTTCGTAGTATTATTATTTTTTGGAGAAATCATTTCTATCCTTTTGTGAACTGCACTCAAGCATTAAACTAAATGCAGCCACACAGTAACTATGATATAATGTTTCATGTAATTGGACTGCGGATTTTCTTCATTTATGACAAAAATGTGTAAGTGCAATTCCACGCAGCGGTCAGATCAAGAGAATTTAAAAATATAAATCTGTTAATTTAAGCTGATTAAAATCATTAAAGAAAGAACGAAATTTCTAATTGGCACCTGGTTTGTACACATAATTTTTATTTTGCATAAAGATCGACGGTCTAATTATTGAGCACATAGAGGCGCTAATCATGAAATTACACAGTAAGGTGCTAGCCTGCTAAAATTGGGTGAGTTATTTTGTACTTAGCAAAACTTTATACACATTTATGCTCGTTCTAGCTGCACTATAACGTAGGATTGATGTGCCCAGAGCAAGAATTATTCAATTTAACAGTGCCCGACCTCTCAGCGATAAAACCCCAGATGAAACCGTGTAACCAAGATAGAAAATGGTCGTTGATACCCATCCAGATTTCATTTTCGGCTGGTTCATGAAAACGGGGAATTTGCATAAGCATTCCCCGACCTAGGAGCCGGTGCGAGTTCGTAGATAGTGAACATTATTAATCTTTATCTCCCGGTGTCATTAAAAGCTCCGCTTAGTTAGGTTAGAGGAGCTACATGTATCCCCGGGAGTATTATTCGGCTTCTCAATTTTATTGATTACCGTCACACCTTTGGGTGCGATCTTGTAGCAGATTAGACAATTTCCTTAACTGTCCTCGACACAGTTCTTCGACATTGTTATTTCCGGCAATTCCAGTTACCGATCCTCTTAATTACCGCATTCCCTGCTTCACAGAAAGAAAAATAATTTCATTGATATTTAATATGAATTATGGACACAAGTCATTTTTAGCTGAACTTTACAACGTTACTTCGGTTATCGATCGTAAATTTGTTAAACACAGAAAAAATATAATGTTTTTGGCGCATAGGTTCGATCTAAACATAATATTGAAGTAATCTTGCTAGTTTGTTGAAAACTTTCTACGTTTCGATCCTAATGTGGATCTTTTTCAAGAAAGAATGAGATTCTTTCAGAAATAAAATTCTTTCAGACGCAGTTCTCATTCTTTCTTGAAAAAGATCCACATTAGGATCGAAACGTAGAAAGTTTTCAACAAACTAGCAAGATTGCTTTAATGTTCTGTTTAGATCGAACCTTTGCGCCAAAAACATTATATTTTTTCTGGGTTGAACATTACAATTGTTCCCCCAAGATTTTGGCACCTAGCATACGACATTCTATTCGTTTCGACGCACAGTGGTTCCAAATCCCGAAAACACGGCCAAAACCTCAAAAATAAACTACCTCCTAGGAGTTTGTAATTGTAGGGTTTGGTAAAGTGACGATATGACCACTGAATGCCAGCAGGGAAAAAGGTAAAAACTTTATGGTGCGGTTCAGTAGTCAGTTCAAAGTTAACCTTCGTTCGATGAGCATTTGTCGCGCGCATTAGTAGGAAATTGAACGCCCCCTTCTGAAGTGCATAACTTTCAAAATAGTGCATCAATTTCAATTCTGCAAAATGGATGGTGTTCCTGGAAGTAAGTAGAATGTTTATCTGTTTTTGTATCTCCAAAAATTGTTAGTCATTACGTTACACGATGGAAATATTCTTTCGAGAACGTAGAAGGTAAAACTTGATGCGCGTATTGTAGAAACATAGACATAAGTTAAAAGTTCCACGGAGTACCACCAAAATTCCTTATCTGACGTGTTGCTAATACATTTATCTTTCAAAATTTATATAAACCAACTGCCGCTAGGCACCACTCTACCCATACGAGGGTAAACTTTGTTTCTTTCCTATGGATTTTAAAAATGCGATTTTACAATTGTTAGTAAGCATTTCTTTATAATCATTGTGAATTGAATAGATATCTGCAGTCTTATTTCCCCTGTATCCTCAGTTGTGGAAAAAGTCCATTTATAAAAGAATTACAAATTGTCACCTCTGTGACTTTTTTTGCGCTTTCACAGCAGCTGCTACTCGGCTGTTTTCGGAAGGATCTCTGTAGGATTTCTTAAGTAAAAAGAGAAATTGTTACCTTATAAGCATTTATATGTTGCGCGGGTAAACTTGAACGCGTCGGGAACGTGGAAGCAGTAAATTTGTTGCTTTCGCCATTTGCACCTTATAAGGAAAGGCAAATGCTTACGCAAGAAGAAGATGGTTCCGAAGAAGGATCTGATATCGATGACGATTCGGATGATTAAATCTTATGTACATAATTTATTGTACAATTATACTAATTCTTGTTATACAAAGTGCAATTTTGCTTGTCATTTATACATTTTTACCTATCAACCACTCAAAACACATTTAATGCGAATTGCTGTCTAAATTTTAATCGGCCATTTTGTTTTTTGGAATTTAAACTACATATTCGTAATCAGCGACCCCAAAGACTCCAAAAAGATCATTTTCCAAGCAGGCATAACCGTTTTCTAATGTACATGTCCACCATATTGGATCCGCCATTTTGTTCTTTGGAATTTAAACTTCATATTCGTAATCAGCGACCCCAAAGACCCCAAAAAGATCATTTTCCAAGCAGGCATAACCGTTTTTTAATGTACATGTCCACCATATTGGATCCGCCATTTTGTTTTTTGGAATTTAAACTTCATGTTCGTAATCAGTGACCCCGAAGACTGCAAAAAGATCATTTTCCAAGCAGGCATAATCGTTTTCTAATGTACATGTCCACCATATTGGATCCGCCATTTTGTTCTTTGGAATTTAAACTTCATATTCGTAATCAGCGACCATAAAGACTCCAAAAAGATCATTTTCCAAGCAGGCACAACCATTTTTTAATGTACATGTCCACCATATTGGATCCGCCATTTTGTTTTTTGGAATTTAAACTTCATATTCGTAATCAGCGACTTTGAAAACTCCCGAGTACGAATTTTTGAGTGCATTAAAGTACGTTTAGAGGTTTTGGCCGTATTTTCGGGATTTGGGACCACTGTGCGACGCGCTGAACACGAATATAACTTTCGTTTATGATGGAAATTCGAAGCACCCAAGATATTCGCAGAAAAGTTTCTTGTTACCTTGTTTACTATACTTCTATCGGTTGTCGAATGTTGTTATTGGTATTGGTAGGTTTTTAGGTGTTTGTTTTCAGGGGGAAACTGTCGTGGATTCGTAACGAGACGCGCGCGAAATAAATAATTGCGTGACTGGTCCCTGGGGAAATTCTAGGAGTCGCATGAGTTCGTAGCTTCTAGGTACTGCCTAGGGAAAGGCTGCTACATTTCCGGTATTGCTGCGTTGGGAGACGAAATCGTTAAAGCAATTAGTCCGGTGAATAATTACCCGTTGTTTAAATACACTCCTCTTGACTGGCAAGCACGGTCCTTCTTCTTGTACGAGATCGTTCGCTGTTAAGGAATTGTTAGAAACACTTTCATGCACTTTATTGCTAGGACTGCATCCTCGATCTGCGTATACGTCCTTTATCAAAATTAACGAAGGTTTAGTTGAGGCTGATTCAGTACACAATCCCTCGAAAAAGTATCAAAATGCGAAATCTGTGTATGAGGCATTGCGAACAAAAATTTAATGCTCTTTTAGATGATTACTAGGATTAAGAACTGCATATACTCAAACTTTAATGTTCAACATTTATAAATGAAAAATGGAAGCGACATTTCACCACGTGTCCATTTAGACCCATCAATCCTAAACACAAATTAATATAAGGTAAAGGCACCAGTAGTTGACCAGTTAAAAGAAGTTTTCCACGCGAACAATAGTAATCACTTGCTTTGTCATCAAATAACGAGAGTCGATAACTGAAGACACTTTTTAAGTCTTCTAAATTATGTAACAAGACCACTTTTTAAAAAAAGTTTAGTTACACAAATTTAAAAAAACATATTTAAAAATTCAGTAATTGCTACAGAAGTTGACCACTCTTAGAAATGAAAAACCTATTAATTGACCTTCTGTTCGTTAGTAGTACTTATACTAGAAAGATGGTTAAAGCAATAATGTTAGAAATCATTTTAGTATCATTTAGTTTCAACAATTACCGGCACAAATTACAATTAAAGGATAAAATAAGAAATAAAACAAATCAATTCTATAACAAATTCAATTCCGGAACAGAGTAGACGTTGCGAGTCAATATTTGACCGTGGAAGCAATCATTAGTTGACCATGTGGTCATCCTCTAAAACACAGTATGCTACAAAATTTAGAATTATATTTTGTACTCCTAACAATCTTAGATGTAAAATGGATACATTATAAATCGTAAACAAATTTAAATGAGTCACGTTAGTAATTGACGTTGATTTATCGGGGGGTCAATTTCTGAAAATTGTTCAAATAACAGTACTCAGAATTTGACCACTCAATAAACTATTATTTTGAGGTTAGAATAACAGAAACGATGCATTTATCACTTACAAAACGCTGTGAGAATTTGAAAAGTAAATAATTCAGTCGCGAAAAGTTCACAACGTACGGATTGTTTACCTGAACCGTACAGCTGTTCTTAACAGAAACGTTAAGGAAATAGAAATATATTGGTAAATTACTTACCTTAATGAATTTAGACGTCCGTTGTTACTATGCATACTTCACTTCGCATGTAATTGTTTTAAAATTTATCCAACAGATATTGTGTCATCCGAGGCTCGCTTTCATCAAAAGTGCAGAACTTATAATAACCTTATTTTTTATGTTTTTCTAAAAACTGGTCAACTACTGGTGCCTTTACCTTACTTCTTTCTTTCAATTATCGAGTGTAGCGTTCAAGAAAAGTGATTTTAGAAAACGCAAGATCAAACAGAAATTTCTATTTCCTAAATGTCCTTCTAGATTTAATCTCATAAGTATGAGTCGGACGTTTTAATTAAAACTTTCTTGGCAAAAGAATGTCAAAGGAAAAATTCTCCAAGGGAATTCTCGAAACTATTTTTCCTACGATGAATTACGCGTTCCAAACAACTGCATGCATGTACAAAAAGTCTGTTGTTAACAAATACTACAAAAAAATATATTCGCAAGATGGTATGGCCCATTGAAATCTTTTGGTAAGGAAAAGTCGGGGAACAAAAGACGTCTTACGTTTTTCAACAGTTTATTCGAGCATCGCATTACAAGATAAAACCAGCGGCAAGGTTTTCTGTAAAAATGTTGCACATTTTCTGTCGCCTGTAGATTATGTGTCAGTGTATGTCTATTTCGCATCGTGTGGGCGCGCACGTGATTACAAGAAGAACGTGTAGTATGAAGGAAAAAAATCACAAGAGAGAGAGCTAGACGCATGATTAGAAACGCCATTTTTCTAATTAGTCTGCGTCGCCAGTTCTATTCAGCCCCTGTGATCAAGGCACGCGTGAAACACGCGTCATTCGATCAATTTCTCTCTTCGCAGCGCGTTCACTATACATACAGACACGGATGCGAACGTGAGCATCAATCATGCGACTCGTTCACTCACATTCGCTCGTACTCGTACAATACTGGCTGTGGAGCCTCAAAAATCACATCAAAGGTAATACAATAATGTCCCATGATACTATTTACTAATTTTTTAATAAAACCTTTACCATTGCATTCGTCGCATTTTTCTGATTAAAATGAGTACAAACACGATAGAGTTCGGATCAGGGATTGAAACTGTTATGATATCGGTTCCGGTACTCGAAACAGTTATGAAGAACCGAAATGATGTTATAACTGTTACGAGAATATCGGTTCTGGCTTATATCGGTTACGGTTACGGTTCTCGAGAACCGATATTATTTCGGTTCTAAAACAGTTATTTTTCGGTTCTGGATATCGGTTCTGGGTTTCGGTTCCAGTTTCGGTTCTGTCTTCTGTCATTCTGTATTCTATTCTGTATTGTGTTCGGCCTTCTATATTTATTATTTAAGTAGTTATTTATTGTTATTTAAAATTTAAAGAATTTTTCAATAAATAAATTTTTACAATTTTTTTCTATATTCATTATTTGAATTGTTATTTCAATAATTTATTGTTAAAATAATTGTTTAAATAAATAAATTTTCATAATTTGTTTCTATACTTATTATTTGAAGTATTTCAATAATTTGTTGTTAAACTAACATATTTATTATTTGAATTATTATTTCGATAATTGAATGTTAAACTAACATATTTATTATTTGAATTATTATTTCGATAATTGAATGTTAAACTAACATATTTATTATTTGAATTATTATTTGGATAATTGAATGTTAAAATAATTGTTTAAAAAGTTAAATTTTCATAATTTGTTTCCACATTCATTATTTGTATGGTTATTTCATTAATTTATTGTTAAAATAATTATTTAAATAAATTATTTTAACATTAAATTATCGTAATATTAATTCAAATAATAAATATGTTAGTTTAACAACAAATTATTGAAATACTTCAAATAATAAGTATAGAAACAAATTATGAAAATTTATTTATTTCAACAATTATTTTAACAATAAATTATTGAAATAACAATTCAAATAATGAATATAGAAAAGAAATTGTAAAAATTTATTTATTTAAAAATTGTTTAAATTATAAATAACAATAAATAACTACTTCAATAATAAATACAGAAGGCCGAACACAATACAGAATAGAATACAGAATGACAGAAGACAGAACCGAAACTGGAACCGAAACCCAGAACCGAAAAATAACTGTTTTAGAACCGAAATAATATCGGTTCTCTAGAACCGTAACCGTAACCGATATTCTCATAACAGTTATAACATCATTTCGGTACTTCATAACTGTTTCGATCAGAACCGATATATAACAGTTTGAAACAGTTATTTCCAGAGCCGCTTCAGTCCCTGGTTCGGATCACTTTCGATCAAATTCGGTAATCTTTCCAATTAATTCGGATAATAGAGGTTCCACTAAATCGTGGATTAAAGAGCTAAACATGATCTGAACTGTACCGTGTTTAGGCTGATTTTAATAAGAAAAGCACCACAAACACAATGGTGCAACGTGCATAGAGAAAGCACTAAAAACAAACAATAATGTTATAAATAATGCAATAAAAATAGATTTTAAGACTTATTCGTATTTTAACAAGAACGATGTTTAAAAGTTAAATACAAAATACAAAGTAATGATAGGGGGATTAAAGCAGAATTTGTGTTTGGGCAAGCCATGTTAGGGGTCTACTTGAACTCTATTATTTTCTTGCAAATCGGGCGTTCGTAGTTTCTGAAGGAAGTAATGGTATTCAAATATTGGTTCGCTATGATTAGTGGCCGATGTTAAGTCTGACCTAGTTCTGACTGAAGTTGACTATATGTGAACTGCGTTTAACGTTCTCTATGTTTTATCAGTGAACGAAATATTCGGTTATTCACAAACAAAAGCAGAACATCATTTTTATAAATCCGACAACGTTGAACGTACGATAAATGTTACTGCTTCGTCGTTGTTACAGACAGGGATTTTCCAAAAAATGCAGAATAATTTAAAACATGATGAATTTATTTAGTAAAGTAAAGAATAAAAAATGTAACCAGTTTAAAAAATAAAATACCTTCAACAAGTGTGTTTTTTCGATTAGAACAATTTTTTCTCTCGCAGTGTGTTACAGCAACGGATTGAAGAGGATTAAAGCAGTCTCTGTTATTTTAACACATGGATTTCAATGTTTTATTCTCTAGGATTCCATTTTGGTGGTTACCAATAGATTCCTGATATTTTACCACGTTTTTATTAGCTCGCTTTCTTGTTTGTTTGTTTGTTTGTTTGTTCGGTACAAATCTTGCAATTGATTTTAAACTAACTTCCCGATGAGCTAGAGACTTGAAATTGGAAACGTAGCTCAGAACTGGATGACAATGCAGTATTCAAAAAAATTTTTTTAAAAAGTCTATCCGTTTAAGAGAAATAACAATTAAATATTTTTACCGTTATTACCGTTACACCGCGGTCATCGCGTTCAGCGATCCCCACTCCGCGCGACAACGCTCTCTACTTTACTATGCGTACGCACTCTGACTCGTCCCCACTCCACAAACCCACTTCGCCCGACGGAGCTCAGTATATGATAGACGATCGGTAGTACATCATCGCTTTGTTTACCAAGTGAAAGAACCGTTACACCTTTCTGTTATAATTTCATCAAAATGTTTAAAATCGATTGAAATATACGTGCAAGAAGTAGGAGAGGAAGCATTTTGACATTGGGGAGCATGTATGATATAGGTAATAATAATATCGTGTACGAGATTAGAAATTAACAAAAATCTGTGTTTGAAAGTGTCAGAAATAATGTCTACAAAAGAAAAAGGAGCAGTTCGTTAATAATGATTTTCACAGGGAAGCCGCCAAATCACCAGGTATGTCATTGCATATTTTGCGTTAAATATTTTCTTGAAAAATTACACACACACAATATTAAAAAGCAGAAAATAATTATTTAAATAAAAAGTATACTAAAAAGTATAAAATAATAATAAATAAAAGAAAATAATTTGAAAAAAATAAAAATAAAATGGAATAAAAAGTATAAAAGAATTTTTAAAAAACGGACTAAAAAGTATAAAATAATTTGAAAATAAAAACAGAAATTTGAGATTGTGAATTTTGAATAGCTGTGAAAATACTTGTAAGATTTAAAACGAAAAACGTGGGGCGCATGCAATAAATAATTGATGCATGAATAGTTCACCTAAATCACTAAAAATTCATTTTTATTGCTCCGCAAATGATATAAATTGTTGTGTGAGTTTTCTCAACGGCTGCTACTCAAATCTACTTCAAATTATTTTATACTTTTTAGCTCGTTTTTTTTAAATTATTTTATACATTTTAGTCCATTTTATTTTTATTTTTTTCAAATTATTTTTTTTTATTTATTATTATTTTATACTTTTTAGACCGTTTTAAAAACGTGGTATTTTAAAAAATTTATTTTTATTTAAATAACTATTTCTGATTAAAACGAGCACTCGTTTACTCGTTCAATCCACCATCAAGTAGATCCTCTTCTTTCCAAACTAACCAAAGACCAAGCAACTAAGTTCCGAACTATGTCATATTTGTACTCATTCTACTCAGAAAAACGTCACGAATACACCCATAAAACATTCACAAAGAAATAACCCAAACTAAGAAAATTCCGTCATCAGATTTCCATATATCTCACCGATAAATTATATTTACCAACGATACTACTATTCTAAACACTACAATACCAAGAATATTAAATCTAATAATCGCACATCTTCGGGTTTCAATAAGTTCCTGAAAGTACTCGAGCCATCGCTAGTTACCGCATCGTCTCCAGCTCTATAAGTCGAACGCCGAACGACAAAAGCGTCCGAAACGATTCGGTCCACAATGCAGACTCCTACGTTACACGTTTTCTATTTCTCTCGATCCCATCCAGGCAACGGACACTCTCACAGACAATATTCGACTAGCGACGCGACGGTCAGAAAAGACTTTGCGAAAGACTACTGGTCAGCCGTTCCTTGAATGGCCGCCCACGGCGACGACCCAGGGCAAAAATAATATTTCAGGAGCCATCCGAGCGGTTATTGTCGCCGAAAGATTCGTTTAAAGCTGTTCCAATCCTGACAGTGTAATACCAGTGTCGTGGGACTCGATGGCAGTGTGTAGGACAGAATATTTCCACCAAAAACCATATTCTTTCTTTTCGAACATTCTCCGCTTGGCAAGTAACAATCACCGGGCTTAGTTCACTATTACGTTGAAAAACTAATACGGGTTAGATCATTACAATAATTTGAACTAATATTCAGACACTAAAGTATTTTTATGTTTATCCCTATGGACATCGTCTCTAGGGACATTTTCGATCAGTTTTTTATTTCTTTCTTCGTTGTTTTTAAGCTGTTTTCACTTCCGCGAGGAAGTTTATTTTGCGATACGATCGTTACAATATTCTTTACATGGTACACGATACATGATACAGCAGAGCGTTACATTAGTTACTTATTTAATTACTTTTCGTAGTATTATCATTTTTTGGAGAAATCATTTCTATTCTTTTGTGAACTGCACTCAACCATTAAACTAAATGCAGCCACAAAGTAACTATGAAATAATGTTTCATGTAATTGGACTGCGGATTTTCTCCATTTATGACGAAACTGTGTAAGTGTTTTTTAAGCTGTTTTCACTTCCGCGAGGAAGTTTATTTTGCGATAAGATCGTTACAATATTCTTTACATGATACAGAAGAGCGTTACATTAGTTACTTATTTAATTACTTTTCGTAGTATTATTATTTTTTGGAGAAATCATTTCTATTCTTTTGTGAACTGCACTCAAGCATTAAACTAAATGCAGCCACAAAGTAACTATGATATAATGTTTCATGTAATTGGACTACGGATTTTCTCCATTTATGACGAAACTGTGTAAGTGTTTTTTAAGCTGTTTTCACTTCCGTGAGGAAGTTTATTTTGCGATAAGATCATTACAATATTCTTTACATGGTACACGATACATGATACAGGAGAGCGTTACATTAGTTACTTATTTAATTAGTTCTCGTAGTATTATCATTTTTTGGAGAAATCATTTCTATTCTTTTGTGAACTGCACTCAAGCATTAAACTAAATGCAGCCACAAAGTGAGGAAGTTTATTTTGCGATACGATCGTCACAATATTCTTTACATGATACAGGAGAGCGTTGCATTAGTTACTTATTTAATTACTTTTCGTAGTATTATCATTTTTTGGAGAAATCATTTCTATTCTTTTGTGAACTGCACTCAACCATTAAACTAAATGCAGCCACACAGTAACTATGATATAATGTTTCATGTAATCGGACTGCGGATTTTCTCCATTTATGACGAAACTGTGTAAGTGTTTTTTAAGCTGTTTTCACTTCCGTGAGGAAGTTTATTTTGCGATAAGATCGTTACAATATTCTTTACATGATACAGGAGAGCGTTGCATTAGTTACTTATTTAATTACTTTTCGTAGTATTATCATTTTTTGGAGAAATCATTTCTATCCTTTTGTGAACTGCACTCAAGCATTAAACTAAATGCAGCCACACAGTAACTATGAAATAATGTTTCATGTAATCGGACTGCGGATTTTCTCCATTTATGACGAAACTGTGTAAGTGTTTTTTAAGCTGTTTTCACTTCCGTGAGGAAGTTTATTTTGCGATAAGATCGTTACAATATTCTTTACATGATACAGGAGAGCGTTGCATTAGTTACTTATTTAATTACTTTTCGTAGTATTATCATTTTTTGGAGAAATCATTTCTATTCTTTTGTGAACTGCACTCAAGCATTAAACTAAATGCAGCCACAAAGTAACTATGATATAATGTTTCATGTAATTGGACTGCGGATTTTCTCCATTTATGACGAAAATGTGTAAGTGTTTTTTAAGCTGTTTTCACTTCCGTGAGGAAGTTTAATTTGCGATACGATCGTCACAATATTCTTTACATGGTACACGATACATGATACAGGAGAGCGTTACATTAGTTACTTATTTAATTAGTTTTCGTAGTATTATCTCGTATCAGTAAGTAATACATTCATTTCTAAGATTTTTTACTAGGGTTGTTGGAATTTCTAAAGCGTGCGATACAAAAATCGCAGTGATGGGAAACGTGATGAACATGATTGAAAAAATGACAGAAACTACGTTAATCCATCGGGGACGACTTCTATGTATTCTACAAGCTCTGATAAATATTGCAAAATGCATTGCAAAAGTGTCAGAATTATTAGCATCAATGCACTTTTATGCATGTTCTAAAATTTCAAGGTAGCTACGATATATTAAAAATATAAAAAATTCGAAACCCTCAACAGAGAAACTTATGATTAGACGTCATCCCCGAAGAGTTATATTCAAATCAATATTTATAATACAAATTGTATCCTTCATTTTGTCATTAACAATTTCTCCATTAATGAGTCCATGAACTTCCGGGCTGATCAACTCATCTGAAGATTAAATTAGCACAAGTCGAAAATGAAAAATTGAAAATTCAATCTTTCGCGTGCAATATTAAAAATTCATTATTGAGGCCGTCATTTCGTATTCCTGGAATATCGTGCTTTATTTCGATAAAATATCGCCAAATGAATGACAATTTTTTTATAAAATTCGAGAGCGTCGTCGTCGCAATGAAACGCGATTTCGGGCGAAGACGGATTTCAATGTTGAAAGTGTAAAGCCTCGTCTCTTCGATTCCGAGAGACAAGCATTTTTTAACGCCGAGTCGGAGTGATAGAAACGCGATTAACGAGGAAAATAATCGCATCCGGCGCGATTCGTTTGCAGTTGAATGACGCAAATCAATCGTGAATGTCATGGACGTCGTGAACGTACACCCGGACGAAGAAACTATCTCGGAAAAGACTGATTTCACGGTATCGATCCCCTGTTTTCCGTTGAACAAGTGTATCCGGAGAGAGCATTTCACCCTGCATCCACCAGAAAATTGTTTAAACATTTTTTAGAAAGCATCACACCTTCTCCTTGACAATATTTCAATGCAATAGATTCTTTTATTTTTACAATGTTACTTTATATTTTTTATCCAACGAGTATAATGATCATACCGTTACGATAATTCAGTCGCGCGATGTTCGTTTTTGGAAGTACAGTATTTCATCGGTAATTGTCCCAAATGTCTCCGACATAATTGTCCCTGAGATATCCCCACTAGTGCGGGATGTACCCCCTTCAGGGGCTGTGAAGCTCGAGAGGCCTCGGTCGCCGAGAAATATGACGCCATGCGACTCGGGTATATAGGTGAGACCACACTAATCCGAATTTCTAACTTCTTTATTATTCATTATTTTTTTATGGGACTTCGATGACCATATTTGTGGCATTTTTCTAATAAAAATCATACCAAATATGATATAATTCCGATGATATTTACTTGTGTAATAGACAATTAAAGTTTCGGGCGCGAGGAAGGATAGCGTATGGGAAAGAAAGAGACGCGGAGAGTCGCAGTCGGCGGCACAGTTCAAAGGCTCGCGCGTTCTCACAATGTATTACCAAGGAATAACTTTTTTATTATTACTTATTTTTTATGAGACTTTTTCTAATAGATTTGTGACATTGTTCTGATTAAAATGATACGAGGCAACAGTAATGCAATGACGACACTTTTTCATTTTTAATTAATCTTTTAGGAGACTTTTACCATCACATTTGTAATATTTCTCTGATCAAAATTTTTGTAATTATACATACACATATATTTTTTTAATTGACGATGGAGTAAGTTTTGGTGACAGACAAAGAGATTAAATGATAAAGACATTAAAGACACACTCTCCTGACTGGGACATTTCGCGACTTTGAAAACGGGCAGAACTAGGGATGGGGTTCAAAATCAGTCACGGTGATTTATCACAAGTGATCGCAAAATCACAATCACTGTCGCGATTTTTTCACGATCACGACTGTGATCCGAACTTTTTTATCTCGAGTCATAGTAATTCTTCATCTTTGAGTTAATAAATATGTGTAGACATCGTTTATACCTTTCTACTAATTACATAAATAATACAATTTATATATATATATATATATATATATATATATATATATATATATATATGTATAGAGATGGGATGAACTGCTACTTTTAGTGATTCGTGATTTTCGTGATCGCTTCTGATTACCGGAAAGCAATACTGTTCTTCGCAAGTAATAATATATTTACTATTTTTTTATATTTTTGTTTCTATTTAAATTGTACTATTTATGTTACGTCTTTATACATTTGTATATATTTTATCTATACAAATACCACACACACACACACGCAAACAATATAAAACATTTCGCAAGGTATTTGAAACTGAACTTTCTTTTACAAATCATACTGATTAGTTAATACTAATTATTAATTTATTCACTATTCTTCATTGTTTAATATACTTTTAGCCTATATGCGATAGAACTTATATTTTTGTTTTTATTTTTTGTTATGTAGCATGTCCCGAGAACACAGACTTCTATATAGAGTGACCAAGAACAATTATGTTCCTATACTCTCCACCAATCAGAAGCGATCGCGAAAAATCACGAGTCACTGTGAAAAATCACCATGATTTCGGACGAACGTGATCGAATCACGAGTGATTCGGAAGTAGCATTTTTTTCCATCCCTAGGCAGAACCTCAGCTACATCTACATTAACCGTCTTGTCTTCTGTGAATTGGTCGATCATACATAGTAAGAATGCAGTGAAGAGAAAACCTAACAAAATCCGGAAAAACCAATGTCGAAGTTTTACGGTCACGGATTTACATTTTGAATTTAAGCACGTAGATGCAATTTGCAACGGAGTACGGTGAATTTATGGTACCGGACATATTTTGCAATTGTTCGTATTATTCAATATATTTTCAACGAGATGATGCGACTTGCAGTGTCCCTTTCTTTACTATTTATTGTCTTTGTCTGTCACCAAAAGTTACTCCATCGTCAATTAGAAAAATATATATATGTATAATCTATTATTTCTATAATAAATATATCTATAATAAATATATATATATATCTATAATAAATATATATATATATATATCTATAATAAATATATATATATATATCTATAATAAATATATATATATATCTATAATAAATATATATATATATATATATGTATATGTATAATCAGAAAAATTTTGATCAGAGAAATATTACAAATATGACGGTAAAAGTCTCCTAAAAGATTAACACTAGAAAGACTGAAACTTAGTATATACCTATATTGCCCAAAAGCAGTCAAAATGACTGCATTGTGAAAGAATAACTAATGTGTAAAGAAAGTTTAAAATTAATTTTTAATGTTTTTTATATTATTTACAGTTATATAACAAGTTATTAGTAAATATTAACAAGAAAAAAAATTTACTTTTCCTGGGCATATTGATGACACTTTCATTTTCATCATTGGTGATCGACTCTTCTTCTAATTGAAATTAAAAAGCAGTCAAAATGACTTCCTTGGGCAATCTAGTGTTAAATGAGAAAGTGTCGTCATTGCATTACTGTTGCCTCACCGATGTTATGTACCTGAATTATATCGTGTTTGGTATCATTTTAATCAGAACAATGTCACAAATCTATTAGAAAAAGTCTCATAAAAAAATAGGTAATAATAAAAAAGTTATTCCTTGGTAATACATTGTGAGGACGCGCGAGCCTTTGAACCAGTGATGGGAATGTTGGCGCTTTTCACGCGCATGCGCGAGTTTCGGCAGCACCGAAGCTACGTCCGAAGTTTGTGGGGTACTATTGGGGCGAAAGCAGTGGGTTCGTTATTATATATTTCGTTTAAAGTTATTTTAGTACCCTTCCCTTCCTTATTCCCAAGATGATGAAGCAGAGTAAGTTATATTATATTGTGCATAGATACATAAATATTATATATTTATATATTATATATTCTATATACGTATGTATATAGTTCAGTTTCTGCCGGCATGTAGCCAACATGCTTTTTCGATAAATTCCAATTATTAAGTTTCCGCTATAGCAAACGCAAAAAATCTCACCTCTGGAGAAAGACCCACATCTGGGTCGAAACGTTGAGGTTCCTAAGAGGTTTATAATTTGCAAAATTGCTATCTGTATTAATGATCGACCCTGTGCGCCGAAATTCAAAACACAATTATCAAAAACTTTCGATCGATAAACACATTTAATTTATGTCCTTCTCTACGTTCGGCAAACCTCAAACAATGATATCCCTCGCACATAATTGTCCCTCTGCAGACCCGTGTTGTGGACAATTATCGATGAAATACTGTAAAATCTTCAAAATACAAATTTTACCTACCAGAGCGAATAAATCAAGATTAAATAAATGAAACGGTATGATCGTAGTAGTCGTTGGAATCGTTTTTTTATGCTCTACAAGGATACACAAGAGAAATAATGTGTCCTTCAAAAAAATATCAATGAGATTATAATCTCGTTAAGTAATTCATTTTTCGGATGGATCGAAATGGATGGAGTTTCAGAGAAGCAAATCATGGCAAAGCAGGTCGCGTTCGTTGCAAAATCGTTGTCTGCTTAAATAAAACGTAGAGACCGACGTTGTTCGGCGATATGGTTCGGTTTTATCTAGCAAAATTCAAGGCGGGAATAAAAGTAGAATAAAATAAAACGGTTTCGGGATATCTAGGGGCAACGTTGAAGCTCGGTGACCTGCGAAGAGTCACGCTCTATACTGGATGCACAAACGGAAGTGGTCAGGTGCGATTCAGCGGGTTTCGTGGCGTCCGGTTGGGAAAACGAGACACTTCCGGTCCTGGTGAATGCCCTGGGAAGGGAAACCGGAAGCAAAGGCGGAACGGCTAGGCTGTTTTGGAAACCGAAACCGCGAAACCGAGGAAACGGAGGAATAATCGATAGCGATCGATGCCCCTAGGAACCAAACACGCTATACCTCCCATAAAGACATGCCTAAAAAAATCATTCAAAAGAATATTCTGATTTTGAACCTTCAAAAAATTAATCTCTTTGCTCTTTCCTTAAGTGTAACTGTTCTTGAACATGTGTGCCAGCAGATTTTTTTTAATTCGTAGGATTAATTTAGATACAAGCATTTTTACAATTTTAGTTACCGCAGAAACTCGCTGAAACATACCCCATAAAAAATATACACAACTCGCGTAATTTCGATTATTTTTGCATCGAAAAAATCACACATATACTTCAAACACCCACAAACGCGTGTGCAAATGTTAACCGAAAAAGATTAACAATTCTTTTGAAAATAATTCGTAAAGATTGATAATAAATGGTATTAGAAACCTGAATATCTTCTTAGATCATATTCTACATATAGAAATGTATACATGTAACTCGTACAATTTTCATTATTTTTACTTGAAAAAAATAACATATGTACTTCAAATACCTACAAATATGTGTGTAAAATCCTAAATCAGAAACTTTGATGGTTCTCCTGAAAAAAATTCCTAAGATTGAACATCCTCTAAATCAGAATATCCTCTTAATCCGTTTTTGAAGAACGACTATCGAATTCGACGAATATAGAACTTACTTTTGGTACATCTAGAAATATGAATGAAAAATTGTTGGATTAAAGTACGTCATCTCAACTGTAATGTAACACATTTTGCTATACATTGAACATGATTCAAAGTGTCTCTGTTTCCCAGAACACCATTGCGTCACTCGCGAATTTTCCGGAGTCGTTATTCACCCGTCCCTGACAGTTTCTCGCATTTTATTCTCGACGGCTAAAAGTGAGACGTCTGTAGAGGATTACCGGGTCGTCGTTGCAGTCGTAGTTGTAGCAGATGTAGTCATAGTTGTCGCAATCGATGTCACTGGTGACGTTTATCGATGCAGGGCCCAGCCGATGGTATAGTTGCGGGAAGATCTTCCCATGCGCACTAGGCGATCTGTGGAAAAAATTCGCCGACCGATGGCACCGTGTAAGAACGCTACCTCTACGATAACTATAACGAGCCGAACGATCCGATGACACGATCTGGTAACCTCTAGTCCTCTCAATTTACGTGTATCACAAGACACAATTGATCCAATACATATTTGAACATTACGATCCTCGAGAAGTTGTTGATTTCATTTTTATAATATCGTTAAAAACAATAGTACAATAAGCATAGGCTTATTTTAAAGCTCGAAGCTTCTACTTTCGATAATCATCGTTCATTTTTTCTAGATTGTTTAGAGAACTCTCAATTTTTGTTAACACTAGAACTACCAAGGGGGTCAAAATGACTTGTTTGACATTTTTTATAATTATAACTCATTTCAGGTACATTTTGTTTCTGAAAATTTTGTACGACTTTTGCTAAGATCTACAAATAATTAATTCTGTAAAACAGTTTTCGGTAAAACTTACGTTTAGAGGAGGATGCTCCGATGACCTTGACCTTGGCATATGTTGTTGAGGACAACATTCTGAACAACTTTTGTCATTACAACTACCCGGTGCTCGATCTTAGTTTCCGAGATATTTGCGAAAAACTATTGCTAGTACTGTATTGAATTTTCTTTTTCGACTAATTTTGTTGATCCTGAAACTGTAGTTCATACACAAAATATTGAAAGATTGTGGCGAGACCTGAGAGCGAGCATTCCTCGGTATGGCATACGTGATTATCATTATACTAATTATATTGCCGAATTTTTATTTAAAAGAACGTACAATTTTGATAAACGCATTGATGCTTTTTTCGAAATAATGAATTCTATGTATCCATTAGACCATTTAAATACAGAATAAAATTCTCAGTTTGATATAGATACTATTCGAGATACTCATAATTTCGACTGCGTGCTCTCCGCCCCCCACCACCTAGTCCTAACCAACACACGACACCACACACGACACCACACACACACACACACACACACACACACACACACACACACACACACAGTGTTTCTGAGACGAAGGTTCTCACATTAAACAATGTAAAATCAACCGAAACCAATACCAATTTGTTTTACTATCAAATGCGATAATATAATACATGTATGCTGTATTGGTCTAGGTTAGGTCTGGGTTAGGTTTTGCAATTTGTTTTACTATCAAATGCGATAATATAATACATGTATGCTGTATTCGTCCCAGTTGATTTTATATCGTATAATGTGAGAGCCTTCTTTTTAGAAACACTGGGTGGGTGTGTGTGTGTGTGGTATTGTCGCTTCTCATCTCCGCAACGTGTTTACAAACAAAAAATAAACAGATGCGGCCCCGGAACAGAATACGGAAAATTGAATACACTATTAGCAATAGTTTTTCGCAAATATCTCGAAAACTGAGACCGAGCACCGGGTAGTTGTAATGACAAAAGTTGTTCAGAATGTTGTCCTCAACAACATATGTCAAGGTCAAGGTCATCGGAGCATCCTCCCCTAAACGTAAGGTTTACCCAGTTTTCTTTTTTGTTATCATTTTGTTGTAAAATTGTATGCAGTATACCTACATATACCGAGATGAGTCATTTTGACCCACCACGGAACATAGGTTTTCGGTGCTGTTCTGTTGTATCGTGGAAATTTTTGTGGCACGTAGTCTGAAAGATACGCAGAGAAACCGTTATTTTGTGTCATAATACCTCTAGACAATCGAAAGTTGGTCATTTTATTGCATTACGCGCCTAATAAACCTGGCACTCGTTAGCGTAGCAATTTATCATCTAGTCGTAAAAGAAAATATTTTCAAGGTCAAAGATCTGTCAACAACCAAAAAAATGTTGTTCCCACGGCCTGCACTGTTTGCGCTTGGTCATTGCTTGCAGTATTTACTTCAGCCAAGTTCACTCGGACTACTTTCAGTCGATCATCAGAAACACTGCCATATACAACTCAGTCGTCTATCAGAAACATTGAAACACAACTCTCGGTACAACTATATTCGCTGTAACCTCGTCCTAACTATATCGGAAAATATCTGTAAAGCTTTAGAAGTATGTGTTTGTGCAAATCATTACGCAAACTGCAGAAATATTTGAACCCATAAAATTACTTCGAAGCAATGGGAAAAATTTCACGAAGCAGTAAATTATTGAAAGAAATAAATAATTTGGAACAAAATTGTTCCGATACAGAGTATGATGAAAGTGATCTAGTTGAAAGTAAAAATGAATACCTTCCATCAAACAACGAAAGTCCAAGCGAGTCATCCGATACTGACAGTGAAGATGTAATACTTCGACGTTTGCGTAGAAAAAGTAAAAATGTCCAAGTTTTTTCTAATTCTGAAAGTGAAAGTGATCAGGATGTTGAAATGTCTGAAATCTCTTTTGTTTTTAAAATTAAAAAATATATAAAAATGTAAAAATTGCTGTCTTTTCTTAAATGTCTTAGTAATTTAAGAAACAAGTCATTTTGACCCCTCCTGTAGAGGTAGGTATACGTCGGTAGTTCTAGTGTTAATCATAGTTTTCGGGAATGAATCCATCATGATTTCGAAGACTAAAGCTTCCTCTTTACAATGAGACCTTAAAAATCGATTAACGACTTTTATTAGCTCTTTTATGGGGCAAAAATGGGGAACAGGTTCGATTATGTAAAACTTTCGATTATTGTGAAATTGGCTAAATACATATTTCGTTCAAATTTCGATAAATCGATTTGAAAAAATCGTACATCAATTTTGAAGATCTCGTTGTAAAGGGGAAGGTTCAATTTTCAAATCTATGACGGTTTCATTTCCAGGAAAATTTTTTTAACATTTTTACAGATGTTTGAATATACCATAGTGTGTCACTACTTAATTTATGTATCACTCGATTGCTTCTTCAGCTGTACCGATGATTAATTGAAAATACTACAATTGCAATCTAAATTCCAATTCGATTAGCATCGCGATGTGTCACCCGATTATGGCTACGCGAGATAAACAACAGCATCGCGTGCAGAAAACTATGGCGGTGTTTAGTTTAATAATCCATGAGAGTCGACGCCGCGCCGCTGACATGATAATCGATCGACGATTCCAATGAAGATATCACTCGTTGAAGCAATTCCTGCTAGATTCTCTACCTCCACTTTACGCAGACATTATTTGCGATTATTAAATACTGTCTGGTTGAAAAATTCATTGTCCCGATCAATGATCAGTAGGATCAGCGAGGTTTAAACAATTTCCAAAATCTGGACTGATTCTACTTTCACGTCAAAGACTTCAATTCTTCTCGAACTATTTTATCTTATTAATATTTTCTACTTAACTAGGAAATTTCAGCCACGAATGCATCAAATCCGCAATCTACTGTTAAATATTCACAGATTGCAATTGCGACTACAAATATTAATGTTTGTGAGCCAATTTACAGAGACCGAATTTACACAGTAATCAATCCACAGTATTAACTATTCTGTCCGGTTAGAAATCAAATAACAGCATTAAACTTCACTAAATCTTTGATTACGCTCCACATTAAACCATTGTGGCGTCTACTTCCTATGCTCGTCAACAGAGGGACATTACGACAACACCTTTCCCGCTACTACTTGAATCTTCCTCTGTTTGTATATATGCCGTCCTAAACTGTCCTTACGACATCCCGCGTCTAAGGCACGGACTTAACCCTTTGAGCGCTATGAACCCATATATGGGTTCTCCCACAACCATTCGTTTTTGGCTATGAACCCACATATGCGTTTTCACATAACCATTCGTTTTTGGCTATGAACCCACATATGCGTTCTCACGCAACCATTCGGTTTAGGTTATGAACGCATATGTGGGTTCTCAAGCAACCATTCGGTTTAGGTTATGAATATCGTTTATCAATATTGTTAACACTAGGAAGACTGAAACTTAGTATATACCTATATTGCCCAAAAGCAGTCAAAATGACTGCATTGTGAAAGAATAACTAATGTGTAAAGAAAGTTTAAAATTAATTTTTAATATTTTTTATATTATTTACAGTTATATAACAAGTTATTAGTAAATATTAACAAGAACAAAAATTTACTTTTCCTGGTCATATTGATGACACTTTCATTTTCATCATTATGATCGATTCTTCTTCTAATTGAAATTAAAAAGCAGTCAAAATGACTTCCTTGGGCAATCTAGTGTTAATTATATTAATTAATATTTATTAATAATATAAATTTGTATGTGCATTCATTGCGCATTAGCTAACATATCGCTACCAAAGACTTTTAAAGGTTATAAGTACTGCTACTTTTTTAAAATCTGTTCTTTGCGTTTTAAAATTTTATTTTAAATTACCCCTAAAATGTCTGTCTGTTACAATCAATATACCTTGCAATTAAAGTTCAGTCTTTTTCGTACGGAGTGGGCAGTCCAGGGCGCACGATTAACGCCGACAACGTCTGCTCAACGTGCGCTCTTTCGTAAAAAGTACGCAGTCCACGTTCAGCGTTCAAAGGGTTAAGGACTGTGCATTATGCTGCGGGGATGAGGCGAAAGACGGAAGGGGTATCAACTTGTCGGCCATCTTGGATGGCAAACACTGTGGTGCGCTCTATAAGCAGTGTTGGGATATCGTGCATGATTTCACGCGCATGCGCGGCGATTTCAGCCTCAGTAAAGTAAGATTCTCGATAAAATGGGGTACCTCGAGCACCCAGCAGAATTTTAAAAAATTGGTATGATTTGATTCTGAAAAATGAGTGTATAACATGTGTATTTGTGTATATTTTGTAACTCGTAGGACACGTCCTGAAGTCTTTTTGTCCGGAATAGATTGTTTCGAGACATTCCCGCCAATATAACTGTCTCAGGGCTCCACTACCTCTGTCGTCATGATATAGATACATTACTGTTTTGGCCGCGCATGCGCGTGAAATCTTGCACCATATCCCAACGCTATCTATAGGCAACTTTAAATACTAGTTGCGCGAATTTGCAATGCAATCATGCGGGAAATAGATACACATAATTTATTTATAAATTTATATTGGAGCCGAATGTGCAATATTTTATATATATACAGATATATATACAAATACACTTGTTATGCATTCATTTTTCAGAATCAAATCATATCAATGTTCCCGCAACGTTACATAGATGGCAACACTAGTTTTGCCATCCAACATGGCCGCAGTCTACCATCCCTCCCCGCTCGCGGCACGACCCCTCTCAACCATAAACCCACTTTATGCTCAGTCCTTTAAGTCCGTGGTCTAAGGCACGGGTCCGCTAGATAGCCTCACTGACGAGTCGTATGTCTTTTTCAACTACTAACCTGGCTCAATATTTGGTTTTCGTTGCAGCCAGTGCTGAAAAGCACGTTTCGTATTTGCATTGCTTTGTAATACAAGGATTCAAACTCTCCGCTAATATTCGTCTAAAATTGAATGGAGGTTTCATTTTGAAGATATGGTATGGAAATAAATATTTTATTAAAAAATATTGATCTCTTCCCTGGCAATAGTCCGCGCCTCCCAGGTTAGAAACCGCTGCTCTTGTAGAATAAATAATTCACTGCATGAAGACACAGGTTTTTAATTTCGAAATATATTTTCTACGTACTCTCTATTGTAACGAGATTACTTTGTAGAATAAATAATTCACTGCATGAAGACGCAGGTTTTTAATTTCGAATAATATTTTCTACGTACTCTCTATTATAACGAGATTACATTGTAGAATAAATAATTCACTGGTTGAAGACACAGGTTTTTAATTTCGAAATATATTTTCTACGTACTCTTTATTGTAACGAGATTACATTGTAGAATAAATAATTCACTGGATGAAGACGCAGGTTTTTAATTTCGAATAATATTTTCTACGTACTCTATATTATAACGAGATTACATTGTAGAATAAATAATTCACTGCATGAAGACACAGGTTTTTAATTTCGAAATATATTTTCTACGTACTCTCTATTGTAACGAGATTACTTTGTAGAATAAATAATTCACTGCATGAAGGCACAGGTTTTTAATTTCGAAACATATTTTCTACGTACTCTCTGTTGTAAGGAGATTGCTTTGTCGAGTGTATATACTTAAGATGAAGACGCGATGCGTCGCTTATTCCGTAAAAGCACTTTCCCAGTTTTAGAGGAGTCTCTTAAGAGCACATAAATAGAGGAAGAGCCAGTGTATTAGATTAGATAGTGTGTCACAGAAGTCGGTTCGTAAAAAACTTTTTATAACTTTGAAATTCCATGTTCCGCGCATGTTTCGACACGATCGTTCCCATAAACTACATCTCGGCCGCCATAACACGATTTGGAGATGCGATATCAGAAATATCACCAAAGAAACATCGTTATAGAAAATCACGACTGAAAAGTATTCCTCGATGAAAAAGAGAAAATTCGATGCAATCGATTAGAAAAATAAATTTGATAAAAAAATGAAGGAACTATTGCAACAAAGCGGTATAGAATAACTGTACATGCAATAAAGCTCACTAATTAATGTGTCATTAAATAATGAAGACTCCACCTTGAAGCTACTTAATAGTTATCCGTTTAGTGCAGAGATGGGCAATTTTGCCTCAATTGAGGCAAAACTGTCAACACCGTAGCGCCCTCCGTTCCCTTCCAGCAAGCGTTCTTTTTCATTCTTCAATAAGCCCCTTTATATTTCCCATCAGTTTTAACTCCATAAAGTTATATTTTATACTTCTAAATTGTGATTGTTTTCTCTAAAATCCGTATCAATGCCTCCGATCGGAAACATTATGCCAGGGGTTGTAGTAGATTATGATCGTAACAGCTGTCAATTTTAGCTCTATTGCTTCAAACTTGTAACACAACAGTCGAGTAAACCATCGACATATATGTAGGATCTTAGGAAAAATGAGGAATTCCGCGCCGGGAATCGAACCCGGGACCCTCGGCGGTTGTAGCTGATCAACTCTTACACATACCCACGGAACCCTCCTACTTTTCCTAATCTCCATACAGTATTTGGTCTGGGAGGTCCTGAATCTCTAAATAAAATGTCCGGTGCAATTCAATTTGCAAACAGGCAAAAGGGGTTAAAGAATCCGTAGGTGTTTAGGTGGTCAGAGGATTGCTATGTGCTATGTTACCGTGTTGGGGGTGTCCCACTTGGACGCCATCCGATTGGACGCGTTCCTTTTGGACGCCGTGCGGATTGGGCTCGTCGTTTGGACGCCATGCCGTTTGGATTTGTGACATTTGGACGCCGTGCCGTTTGGATTCGTGAAATTTGGGTGCCGTAAATTTTATAATCATTGCTTTTCGAATTCTACATATGGTGATATTTTATTGTGAAATATATGGTTAGTTCTGGGTTACCGTCACCAAATTGCCCAACGTCCAACCACATAGCTCTAGGAAAAATAGGTAGCATGGCTCGGTGAATGGTGTCACCCTCTATTCGGCTGGACGACCGACGGATATTGGCAACGCGGCCTGCAGACCGTCTACCAGTCGGGTAAAGGTTAAACTCTCTCGGTAATACGCCGCTCTATATGAGGCAGGAAAGGTTCCACTGGGCCTAATGCAGCCTTGCATCTCGAGACCGCCCGGATGTCCGAGAGCCTAAGATACTGTAGGATCTTAGGAAAAATGAGGAATTCCGCGCCGGGAATCGAACCCGGGACCCTCGCGGTTGTAGCTGATCAACTCTTACACATACCCACGGAACCCTCCTACTTTTCCTAATCTCCATACAGTATTTGGTCTGGGTGGTCCTGATCCCACACTCGGCCATCCTGCTCCGGCATTCGCCCTCGAATGTCCGTCGCAGCGCCATCGTCTTTTTGGCATCAGCGCCATCAACACAACTCGTCACCAACTTCGTCACTTTTCGGGAACACCATCCTCCTATTGCCCTCTCTAGCAGTTTTCCCTGGATGTGTTCCTTACTTCGCTTCGTCGTCCTTTCGCTCGCGTGCGACCGTCTTCGCAACGCTTGCTTACTCGTTCGTCGTCTGTCACCATGCGGGAATCGGTGTTCCCCCCATCCCGGACGAGCCCCCAAATGTAGGATCTTAGGAAAAATGAGGAATTCCGCGCCGGGAATCGAACCCGGGACCCCCGCGGTTGTAGCTGATCAACTCTTACACATACCCACGGAACCCTCCTACTTTTCCTAATCTCCATACAGTATTTGGTCTGGGAGGACCTGATCCCACATATATAAATTATTATAAGCATATTTTATTTTCTTCCACCCAAGTTACAATATTAACTTTAAACAGTTGCAAATTATTATACATACTATGCGTACTTTAACAAATTGTAATCTGTAAACCATGTGGTCGCTAATGACCTTGCTGTTAATGCGACCACATTAAAATAAAATGTTACTAACTAACTAACAACAGTCGAGTGAACAATTATGATGATTATACCGGGGATTTTTATGCAAAATGAAATTGTTCACGCATAATTTGCGGGCTAAGAACACTGAACCTACCACTAGTAAACGACTGGTATTATATTATGTTGCAATTATTGAAATTCTGAAGACGCTTCCATGGGAAACAAATAAATTACAATCAAGTTATAATATTGAATGCCCTTTTCTCCAAGCGGACACAATTAAAAACCTTCGCTCGACAAAACTTTAAAACCTCTCTAGAACTCGAAGCCTCTACACCTCAAAAGGCCTCGTGCACTCGAAATTCAAATTCCGAAGGCATAACTCAATTAAACTGATCGGCGCTACAAATTCCATCAAACAAACACCGTAAACCACTCGATGAATTTCTCCTCGAGCGAGAGCAGTGATCAGGAAAATATCGAACAGGCGGCAGAACTTTTTCATCCGGCTCGTGTATCGAAATACATAACAAGAATCTCTCGAAATCCTAATTACAAATCCCCGAGCGAAGTCTGAATTACAAGCAGCGGCGAACCGCGCTGCGTAATGAATTATTGATATTCGAGCTAACAAACAAAGAGAGAAAGAGAGATCGACGCCAGTTTGCTCTCGATCGCGACGATATAAATGGATCCGCGGCCGAGGACGAGATCAAAGTGGCGTTGCGGCGTTAAAATGGAGAAAGAGGAGACGGAAGGAAAAGGAAAAAGAAAAAGAGAGTCTGCCGACGCGGACAGTATTGTAAGAATCCTCCGAAGGGATGAACCACACGGCACCCCATTTATTATATGCCAGCTCGTAAAGCTGGAGTAATTAGCGCAACGTCGCACAATGGGTTGAAACGCGAAAAACGTGGACAAAAATCATTTTCATGACTAAACGAAAAATGTAAAATTGTATTATTACCTTGTTGGTAGATAAATGTGGCATCATTTTCTACATTTCGTTTTCCAAAATTCCATATCTGTATCCCACAATTAAATGCTGAAGTTCAATAAAAATGCATAAGTTTAGCTTCTCTTGAATTTGTTAGAACACCGTTTCATTTAGTACGTTATAACTTAATACACGTATGAGTGAGGATTTTTTGCATGTACTTAACTGAAAGCGTGTTCCAAGACGAAAATAATAAGCATGGATTTTGTTTGTTTTTGTTGTATATAACACCTACAAACATTGATGAAACAAAGAGTAATACTTAAGCTTTTTCCCAACTCAAATAGGTTTATAAACCGATTGCCGTCGATCGCTGCATTCAAATTTGTTACACGTTATTGGTAGATATGTATACGATAAAACTAAAAAGGTTTCAGCTGCCAATAGCTGCCTGTTTGTACACTGTATCGCAAAAACGATGACGCGAGAGAATGCGCGGTTGCGCCGCGCCGTTCAGGTAGTCGCTATGGTGTCTTTTGACATTCAAAGAGGAAAGCCATTTCCAAAAGAAAACCAGCCAAATTTTGTCGTAAATTTAGATTAGGATCGAGGATCGAAAACCTAACCCGAAACAGATTCGATAATACAAAAATGGGGTTTTTCAGTAGTCAAAAACGCTAGATAAAAGATCGATCTAGGCAGCCTCAAAAGTCCTATTTTATCGTTTACGAGTCTTAATTTGCATTATTCGCAAGCATACAACTACCAATGTAGCTATTTTCATATAGCTGTGACTGTGAATAACGCAAATTACGCCGCATAAACGTAAAAATAGGACTTTCGAGGGCGATTGCAGTCTAGATTGATCTTTTACCTAGCGCATTTGACTACTGAGAAATCCCCGAGATGAGAACGCGCATCCCGCACCCCTTGAATTATCGTTAGAAAATGATTTTACGAAAAGTGTCCCTTAAGAATTTCACTTTCTTTAACAGATATAATACACTCTTAGCGAAGCTAAAGCATTCTTCATGCATCACTTTTTGCAAAATACATTAAATTTACATTATCATGAGACACCTGTTAACGAAACCGTGTCACTCCAGTAATTGTAACACGACCCACCATTCTACGGAGCAAAATTAGACCGTATTCCCGGACTCAAACGTCGGCATAAAACGAAACTGTACTTTCGAAGTACCCATTTTTGTTTAAAGGCTAATCTAATTGTCGTTTAACAGGCACGGTAAAACGAGAACGAACGGTATTAAAACCGGTAACAAACTAAAGCAAACGAAGTTTGTCGCCCAGGTTCGAATGTCACTTAATCCGCGCGAGATCGATACTCGAAATACGTTTTTTGAACAGCATCCTGGGCTTTAGCAATCGCGGGAACTTTTCCGTGGTCGCGTTTCATTTATCTCCTGCTGGCAGACGCAGCCGTTCCTATTCCGCAAAAAATTACGGAGCACCAATAAATCTGATTTCCGGCGAAAGTTTTTTGTACGATGGCCGTTCGCAATTTCCCCGTGATTTGTGGCGAAAAAATCATCCAGCGTTTTATCGAGTCGCGATCAACCAGCTTCCGTCTATATAGAATGTTCGTTTCGCGAATACAACGGTACGCTTCCAGCCGCATCGGTTTTTTTTTTTGCAGTGGCCGATGGATGATTTTTGTACAATATTATGGCAACGTTCTGTTCAATTTATATGGCATTTTTATAGATTAGTATGAACTTGATTTCTTACGCGCCACGGATTTTTATCGCGCCGAAACTACGGCAGTTTTATTCAAATGCGAAACGTCACGGTACAAAAGTTATTTTAGACTATGTAATATTCGATACTCCAAACATTTCATTGATGCCATAAACAAATACAATTGTGAAAAAGAGCTGGGTAGATTTCAAATGAAAAATATTGGAAATCGTAATTGGAATACTGTCAGTTGTATGTTTTGCGTGGAGCAATATTGCCAGAGAATGAAACATTAATTTGGATAATGGTTTGTAGCTTATCATTGTAAATACAGTAGTGTATACTGCGTTGTAGATACTGTTTCATCGAAATTAAAATATTCCAATTATTATTTCGAATATTTTTTATTTGAAGTGTACTGTAATTCTACGCTCTCGTATATATACAGGGTGGCCCACATAACTCTGAACAGCTCAATATCTCGAAAACTATGCCATCGATTTGAAAGTTCTTAGTCTTAAATTGCATGGAACTGAAGGGCCTTTCTGACTACATAAACGTGAAGTGGCCTCCCTTCCTCTTTAACGGGGGAGGGGAGGTACCTTTGTAATTTTAAATGGAACCCCCTATAAAATGTTACATATTTAGATTCTACCGGAAAAAACAAGTCAATTTTGTCTGAAACATTTTTTTATCAGATACTTCCATGATGAGATATAACAGTTTGAAGTTTCGAGTTGTAGGTACTTGAAGCGCTCGGAAATAGCGTTATGGAATTATACGCGCTTGAGTCCTTTGCTTATTCGTGATGAAATAAAATGTACGTTAAATTAAATGTTCAAAATGTCCACCACGGGCTTGTAAACATTTATTTACTCGATACATCAAAGTTGTTCTAACATTTTTTAACATTTCGGGAGTCACCGAAGCGCAAGCGTCACGTATTCTTTGTTTCATATCCTCTTTTGTCGTCGGTGGTTCAAACATAACTTTGTCCTTTACATATCCCCATAAGAAAAAATCTAATGGTGTTAGATCGGGGGATCGAGGAGGCCATTGACGAGGTCCCCCACGACCTATCCATTTGTTCCCAAATTTTTCGTCCAAAAATTGCCTGGTGATGATTGCAAAATGTGGAGGAGCGCCGTCTTGATGGAACCACATTTCTCTTCTAACGTGCAGTGGCGCATCTTCCAAAAGCGCAGGCAAATGATTTTTTAATAAATCACAATAACTTGCAGATATTACAGTTTCTTGAAAAAAATAAGGTCCAATCACAAAATCTCCTATTAGGCCACACCAAACATTTAAAGACCATCGATGTTGAAAGGGAACCCATCGCATCCAATTTAGGTTTTCCACGGCCCAATAATGCAGATTACGTCTATTTACATGCCCTGAATTCATAAAAGTGGCCTCATCGGAAAAAAGTATTTTGCAGAAAAAGTCATTTTCCACAACACCCTGCAGCCACTCACAAAATCTTATTCGGTGATCGTAATCTGCTATCGAAAGCTCTTGTGATAAAACCATGTGATATGGATGATACTTTTGCCGTTTCAAAATTCGTTGAATCGATGAACGACTAATATGTGATGTTTGTGCAAGTGTACGTTGACTAATATGAGGATTTAATGTAATTGCAGCAAGAATACTGGCACTATTATTTTCATTAGTGACAGCTTTAGGTTTATTGCGAGTTTTTTTACACAATTCACCGTGCTCTCGAAATCGATGGCATAGTTTTCGAGATATTGAGCTGTTCAGAGTTATGTGGGCCACCCTGTATATACGACCCGGGTCATTCGAGTTGGGCTTTTTTTTACGAAGTCAGGATAATTAGTTTACTACATGATGTAGAAAATAAATTTTTAAAAAATCGTAATTGGTTTTTGGAATTACAAAGAAAATACTAAAAGTGGTTTTTTGCAACTGTTTTTTGTGTGCTTATATTGAAAGTTTAACAAATACGTTTTATAGATATGAATCAACTGTAAATAGTAAAAAACAAGTTTTAGCATTTTCTCTGCAACACGGACTAATTGCAATTGTTTCAAAATTTCTTCTTCATGTCATCTAGTAAACTAATTGTTCTAACTGCTTAAAAAAGTCCAAGTCGTATGGTCCACTATTAAAAAAGTTAACGTCTTTTTAAGAGTGTCCGAATATTAATGGGTGTGACTCTACATAGAAAGTTAGTTACAAAAGCGTCAGTTTCATGGACGTCGATTAATTTATTGAATGAAACAAATGAGATAATGTAATATTCTGAAATTATTTTATATGCAGGTTTTTTGTTAGAAACTATTTTCATATGATCTCGAACTCGATCGCGGGATGAATTATCCCGAGGATATTTAACTATGAGAAGTATCGTATTTCCCGATTCGATGAAAGTTTCCATAGCCGACACGGTGCAATATCTCAATATCGGGTTGCAAAATTAAACAAGCATCGGGAAAAATGATACAGCAAACATCACGCCACGTCGTGAGTTACGATTCGAACGATATGCGGAGGATGCGCAGAAATGTAATGTATTCATAATCGCCGGATAACGAACAATTTATTCATGAAATACGTCGATTCCGTTTGCGCCGTTATGAATTCAGAATAGCGTTTATAAAAGCAATACATCGGGGTTCGCCGTTCTAATATCAGATATCGCTGTTATTATCGTATTAATAATTCGGTCTGTTACTTGGCAGACATTTCACACAGAAAAACAAATTGACGATGAAACCACCAACGAAATCTTGGTACTATTTATCCAAAATGTGTGACTTATTCAAGCTAATTCATTTGATTTTTATATTAACACGAATAAGTTTATTTATTCTTGAGAAAGTTACTAACAATAAGAATCAGTGAATCCTTCGACATGATTTCTAACTTTCTTTTAAACCTTCACGGTCCTACTTGATAACAGGGGCGGATTAAGCGGTAAGCGGACTAAGCGGCAGCGTAGGGCCCCGAGGTCTTAAAATATCTTAACTTAAAGATGTTGGAAATGACCGAAAAGTTTCAAAAAACCCTCCATAAAATAATCGAACAAATCTAAAAACAAAATGTTACATTTATGGCTGCTAAGTTGTTCTAGGCGCCGTTTTGCGAGGTTGGCGCACTGTTCTAGACGCCATTTTGCGCGGTTATATAAGCATTTATCGACGAGCCTCAGCCGAATAAATAATAGACGGTCTTTTTATTTAATTAGAGGAGAGGACTCCTAATAGAAGGTATGTCTTGCATATTTCCGACTGTCGAAATAATATTGAAATTGTTTTTAACAATTTCTTTATCTAATGCGACAGAAGAAAGATCATTTTCTGTTTTAAAGCGTGTAAGAGATATATGGCAATTCTGTATACATATAGAACAGGAAATTTTAAGCCGAATTCACACTGATAAAATAATTGATGAATTTGCAAGAAATAAAGCAAGACGAAAATTCATATAAACACATGTAAAATGTGTGTTTTTCAATCAATTTATTTAATGTTTTATGGAATGGAATTTTTAATTACTTTTCCTTTCTGTTTATAACTTAATAAGAGCCTTCTTGAAACTTTTTTTGCGGGGGGGGGGGGGGTTCCGAAATTTTTACCGCTTAGGGCCCCCACTTGTCTTGATCTTTGACCCTATACTCCTTACTATTATCTTGCGCCCCACGTTTTTCGTTTTAAATCTTACAAGTATTTTCACAGCTATTCAAAATTCACAATTTCAAATTTTGGTTTTATTTTCAAATTATTTTATACTTTTTAGTCCGTTTTTTAAAAATTATTTTATACTTTTTAGTCCGTTTTTTAAAAATTATTTTATACTTTTTAGTCCGTTTTTTAAAAATTATTTTATACTTTTTAGTCCGTTTTTTAAAAATTATTTTATACTTTTTAGTCCGTTTTTTAAAAATTATTTTATACTTTTTAGTCCGTTTTTTAAAAATTATTTTATACTTTTTAGTCCGTTTTTTAAAAATTATTTTATACTTTTTAGTCTATTTTATTTTTATTTTTTTCAGATTATTTTATACTTTTTAGTCCATTTTATTTCTATTTTTTTCAAATTATTTTATACTTTTTAGTCCGTTTTTAAAAAATTATTTTATACTTTTTAGTCCGTTTTTTTTATTTATTATTATTTTATACTTTTTAGACCGTTTTAAAAACGTAGTATTTTTAAAAATTTATTTATTCTAGGCAAGACAAAAATCCGGACGAGTAGGCCGTCAAAACAAGATGTTATTATTATTCCGATAGTGTCGGAAAATTGGTCAAAAAGAGTGAAATAATTTTTCAGTATTCCGTTGAATGGGACAACGATGAAACACTAAAGGGGAGGACGGGTCTCCTCCGCAGCAACCTCCACGTGATGAGGCCTGGGCAATCGGCGTTTCTCGATTTATAATATTCTATTAATCAAAGACAACACCGATCGCTCTGTAAAATATTGTAAATCACTTTCACATTATGAAAAGTGTTGAAATTCTTTTGTATGCTTTGGTTTCTTTCTGGTACTCTAACAGCGACCTCTGTAAGCAGGTTTAGTTTACTAAAAAGTTGTAGCCGCCTCCTTTTAGTTAAAATACATATATTAATTACTGTTTAACAAAAAGTATTTCGTTCCAAAAAACGTATCAAAGTCTTAAATGCGAGAAAGAAACGTGTACTGATTTTCGTTTATATAAGTAATTAAACCATTTGTTTAGAACTTCCGGTATTATTTATTTCAAAGACCACGGAATGAAAGGTGAAAAAATCATAAAATCCAAGGATGTGAAGATAATTCTATGATTTTATTACAGAATATTTTCCCGTGGAAATTTTCGAACCTTTCAGTGCTCAAATTAGAGGTAGAAGACTCCACTTTGCGATAGTCATTTGATTAACAAAGATAAATAGTATAGAAATATATACTTGCTGGATATAAGAACAAACGCATTGGAAGATTGTCAGTTTAAAAGGTTTGTAAATTAATATCTCTGATTTTATTAAACCTATGCCCTTCTGTGACATGTTGTTAAACTATGCCATCAATTTGTCCATAGAGCCTGTCATACGTAAACGATCAACCGATCCCGTAAAGTTTACATTTTAAACAATATCGGAGCCATAACAGAGCTTAAGTTTCCCAACGAAATCGATACGTTGTGGGCACGGACAAAATCTTTTTACTTATCAGGATCGGTGAAAACGATGATGACACGTTGAAAATGCTCGCGCCAAGGCTCCGCACGACTCTAGATAGTAATTTCCGGCAAAATCGTAACTTGTTTGCTCGTTCTCCTTGTCGGGAAACCGATTTCCAAGCAGTCCAGCTAAAAAATATGTTTAAAATATCGGGAACGGAGGGGTTACAAGAAAAATTAGGGGATGTAACGAAGCTACAAACTAACGTTGCGAACAACGCCACACGTTAACGTTATGGTCACGGATAACGCGTGAAATAATTTACGGGGCCCCGGCATTTGCATAATTTTCTAGTTATCTTCTTTGGACGAATAAAACAACCCACGGAAATGATTAATATCGCAATGACTGAAATTATTTTTCTCCTTCACTACTTGGCCATTGATTCTTACAAGTGTAGGATCAAAGACGATAAATATAAAAATGTATATAATTTAACACAAAAATCACAACTAGTACAATAAATTAAACTTTTTTCACGTCTCAATCTCCGTCTGAGATTTTACAATTTTCGTCTCGAATCATTCACATCGTACTTTTTATCTGTTCTGAAAACCGCAATCAATAATATTGTTTTTAACAATCGCGTCGTTACCGTTACTATCGTCGTAATAATCGGCGGTATTCGGTACGGTAATTTGGTACAGTATCATCCCTACACTCCCTACACTCAAATGTTCTGCATTAACTACAACGTACCAGATAAAAACGTGTTTATACCTTCACTAATTTTAAATTCACTTTATCTTTCTACTACTTTAGGTTTCTCCTACTCATATTTGTCTGAAATGAAGGAAATCCTCAGTCTACTTATAAGAAAATGGCAATTAAACATATGGATTAAATTCAGTTTAAATTCTTATATTTATCCTAGAATCAGTAGACTGCGGATCTCCATACAAAATAAAAGTTTTCCAAGTAAATTTTAGGAAACGGAAATCAAATGAAAATGTATTTTCTCTTATAATAATTTTAATAAGCCAAAAGTAGTGCAATCGTGTTCTTAACACTAGGTTTACGGAGCACTAAAATTGATTATTTTACATTGCTTTATAAAAATAATAAAATTGTATTTACTTAGATCTTCAGCGATTTTTTTGTTATGTGTACACAAAAAAATATATCTATTTAATAGTTCCTCACGAATGCATCCTTACACTCTTAATAATCGTAAATTAAAAATTTTTGGATCCGTCATTTTGACAGGCCCCGTAAATCTAGTGTTAATGTTGAACTGACGGTGGTCCTTTAATACATGGAAAGAATCGTTTCTCTACGTTCTTGAATCGTTTTTGTCGAGACTTCAAGGTTATTGATATTTCATTTTTTTGGAATCATCTATTTATTAGTGGATATTCTTATAGAGCATGAAAAGGCGAATCTAATGAGTATAATGCTCGTGTCATTACGATAATTTTATCTCAAGATATTCGTATCTGAAATATAATGATTTGGCTTAGGTTTGTTGCTTTCAGACACGAATATCTCGAGATCAAATGATCGTAATGGTATGGTCATTATACTCGTTGGATTTGTCTTGTCATGCTCTATAAGAATATCGAAAAGAATATATAGGGTATCCTTAAAAAGAATACCAATGACTTTGAATTATCGTTAGAACATGATTTTACGAAAAGTATCCCTTAAGAATTTCACTTTCTTTAACACTAGGTTTTAAATCTATCTAATAATTCCTCACGAATGCCTCCTTACACTTAATAATCGTAAATTAAAAATTTTTGAATCCCTCATTCTGACGGGCCCCGTAAATCTAGTGTTAAAAAGAATACCAATGACTTTGAATTATATTGATGAAACTGATTTCGGCGCAAAGGTTCGATCTTATTGAAAGTCAGCAAATTTGCAATTTTATTATTATCCCAACGTTTCGATCCGTGTGTGGATCATTCTCAAGAGATTTTATGCGTCTGAAAAATTATATAATTATAATGTAAATAAACCGGAATTTAACATTCAGTCACAGTCGTGTAGAAAACATTTATACTTTGAATTATCGTTAGAAAATGATTTTACGAAAAGTGTCCCTTAAGAATTTCACTTTCTTTAACACTAGGTTTTAAATCTATCTAATAATTCCTCACGAATGCCTCCTTACACTTAATAATCGTAAATTAAAAATTTTTGAATCCCTCATTCCGACGGGCCCCGTAAATCTAGTGTTAAATAATACTTATATTTTCATACTTTTGTATTTCACTGATAAGAATAAAAATAGCGGAGAAATGAAAAGAATATAATAATATGATACATTATTTTCAACATAATAAAATAAATTTTCATTCATCTGCTGTAGTCTGCTGTACCTTGCAATTGCTGCCCAAAATATTCATCTTCGTTTTTGGGAAACGAAATCCGATGAACACCAAAGCAGAATCTTAAAGAAAGCAAAATAGAACGCAAATTATGTTCCCACGGAGGTATTTATTCGTCGGATAGACGCCTAAAGGGTTAAAAACCATAATCCAGTCGCTAGTGAGACATTCTATTCGCCGATGAAACCTCGGCGGACGTTTCACGCGTCGCGAGCGATGACAAAGGAGTCCATGAGTTCGGAAGCGAGAGAAAGACAAGAGGAAAGCCTCGTTTCACGGGACATTGAATTCCTCGGTGGAAGGCGAAGGGGTGATATTCTTAAAAGATTGTTGCATCGGTGAAACGAACGCGGGGGGGGGGGGGTGGAGCGGATGAAGAGAAAATAACGGGAGAGGAAAACGGCTGGGAACACCGCCACCGGAAGAGAAAGATGAAACCTAGTGATGCGCCAATCGAGTGTGAAAAGCTCAACCCCCCTCCTTCTACGCTGCTGTCCGTGATTTCAAACTTTCCTTTTATTGTTCCTATTGCGTCACAAAGGTACCGTCATCCGCGTCATCGACTTGCTCGTTTTTCGGCCGAGCCGAGTTCCTCGACGTCGCTTTCAATTCGCAACTTGCCGCCCTGGCAAATTGTTTGCTCGCTGACCAACAGTGCAATTTTTAGCGACGTTTCTGGTCATGGTTGGCCGTACGTCCATTGTTTAACAGGGCAGTCTTTTATTTCACTGCGCTTCTTCCAGATATAAGGAAAAGGCACCAGTAGTTGACCAGTTTTTAGAAAAATATAGAAAATAAGGTTATTATAAGTTGTGCACTTTTGATGAAAGCGAACCTCGGATGACACAATATCTGTTGTTTAAATTTTAAAACAATTATATGCGAAGTGAAATATGCATAGTAACAACGGACGTCTAAATTCATTAAGGTAAGTAATATGCCGATACATTTCTATTTAATTAATGTTTCTGTTAAGGACAGCTGTACGGTTCAGGTAAAAAATCCATGCGTTGTGAACTTCTCGCGACTGAATTATTTAGTATAATTATGTTCAAAGTCGAGCGCCTAACGCGCTGACCCAACCGGGCTGTTGGAAACATGGTTAATATTTTCAGATGTTATGCGCTGACGTAGTAGAATACTAATTAAGTTAATTTCATTTTTTAATTATTTCTGTGAAATGTTCAAGGTTTATCAGTATCCAATAGGCTCACAGAATGAATAAAATGTTACAATTTGAAGGTTAGCTTCGTTTTTTACGGAAAAAATGACGAAAAAATCGGTTTTTATTTTTTTTAACAACGGTGCAAGAAACCGAAAAATGTGAAAAAATTCATATATGATACTTATAATAATATATCGGTACTGTAAAAATATAAAGTTAGTCACTCTAGAACTTCCATGTGAAATCTGCATTTTTTCCATTTTTTTGAGGTTTTTGATGTTTTACAAGCAGGATTTTCAATTTAAAAATCTAAAACGAATTGCAGAATATGTATTCGGGTGTTTGACATGTCTCAGATTTTTTTCAGAATTTCTAAACTCCGTTAACTAGGGCAAATAGGCCAAAAACTGATTTTTCAATTTTACCCCATAACTACCCTCCCGATCAAGATATAGGGTTAAAATTTTACACAGTATGGTTTTTTTTTATGCCCTACGGAATGACCGATCCGCGATATCATTCGGCTCAAGGGCAGTTTTGACCGTCTTATCCGGCTATACCCTTTATATACTTTATATACTTCTGCTTCTACTGTCTAAAACGTTAATTCAGGATCTTTGCCCTTTTCTCGGTCCGAGAAGAACCCCTCAATAGCGGAATAAATTGCTGAGCAAAGTAATTGAGGCCAGTGTGTCGATGATCAAACTTAACCCAGCTTTGAAACGATAAGGAGTTACATAGCTCTTATAAGCGTTGCATTGATGTCAGTACATAAGACAACTGTAAATCGAGCTCATCGCCAGAGTGGGAAGCTTGAGATTAATAATTTTTTTATTAGATGTGTTTGATTTCGGCGCACAGGTTTATTACTTATTTTTTTACGAGACTTTTTCTAATAGATTTGTGGCATTGTTCTGATTAAAATGATACGAGGCAACAGTAATGCAATGACGACCCTTTTTCATTTTTAATTAATCTTTTAGGAGACTTCTAAAATCATATTTGTAATATTTCTCTGATCAAAATTTTTCTGATTATACATACATATCTATTTTTTTAATTCACGATGGAGTAAGTTTACAGACAAACAGAGTAAACTTTAATCGTCGATTACACAAGTAAATATCATCGGAATTATATCATATTTGGTATCATTTTTATTAGAAAAATGCCACAAATATGGTCATCGAAGTCCCATAAAAAATAATGATTAATAAAGAATTTGGAAATTCGGATTATGTATGTTTACATTTCTCGGTGACCGAGGACTCTCGAGCTCAACTGTCCTTCTCTACGTTCGGCGAACCTCAAACAATGATATCCCTCCGGCATAATTGTCCCTCCACAGACCCGTGTTGTGGACAATTATCGATGAAATACTGTATTTACTCTGTCTTGTAAGTAATTACTGAATCTTAAATATGGTGGATACAAAATTTGAATCTAAAATAAAGTTACTACTGAATGATTGTGAGGATTACGAATTAATTTGTTTAACTGGCTGCTAAGCTAATTGCTAAATCAGATTTTGATGCAGTCAAAGGGCAGAGCCTTTTAGATTTAACTTTGTGAGGGATGATTTAATTTTATATCTGATTTTGTAGCATTTGTTGCTCCAATATTATTTACTGGAGAGCTTGGGACAAAAGGTAGTTGAGTGTAAATTTTGTGAAATATACAAATTACTATGAAATACAATTTCTTCTTCTCTTCGAACGACAGGCTTAACACTCGGTTTACGGAGCACTAAAATTGATTATTTTACATTGCTTTATAAAAATAATAAAATTGTATTTACTTAGATCTTCAACAATTTAAATATCATCGGAATTATATCATATTTGGTATCATTTTTATTAGAAAAATGCCACAAATATGGTCATCGAAGTTCCATAAAAAAATAATGATTAATAAAGAATTTGGAAATTCGGATTAGGTATGTTTACATTTCTCGGTGACGAGGCCTCTCGAGCTCAGCTCTCCTTCTCTACGTTCGGCAAACCTCAAACAATGATATCCCTCGCGCATAATTGTCCCTCCGCAGACCCGTGTTATGGACAATTATCGATGAAATACTGTAGTCAGTTTCGTTCTCAATAAATTTTAATTATATTCTTTCCTGTTATAGCAAGTATGACAAAGTTTTTTCTTCTGTTGAAATTAACATACCTTATGTTACACTGAATGTTTCATTACAATTAAATTATGTTACAGACGCAAAAAAATCTCACTCTTGAGAAAGACCCACATCTGAGTCGAAACGTTGAGTTTCCAAAGAGGTTTTCTAATTTGCAATATTGCTATTTTGTATCGTTGATCGAACCTGTGTGCCGAAATCAAACACAACTAAGTAAATGCAATACCACAGAAATGTTCGTATTCTGCAGGAAATATTCTCCAGCAATGCATGTATATTTCTTATTTCCCAGATGTATCATAGATTTGCAAAGGATCCTGGACAAGCATCGCGATCGTCATCGCATGGACAAATGTATCATGCCGTGATCCGTATACGAATTGAGCCTTCAGGATCCTACGAGATCGATCCCCATTTCTGCTAAATTGATAGGCTCCGCGGAGAAAGCCCTGTGTCGTGGCAAGATCCTCCCCGAAGATAAATAGCAGTATGAAAGCGACAGCGTTTTCTGAATATTCGGCTCCGTGCAAAAGGATCGATCGATCGGCAACGCAGTCGTCCGGCAAACAAAGCAGCCTAGAATGACGGGTTAGACAATACGATTTTTTTTCTGCCTTCCATAACAAATAAGTCATCTGGGAAAGATGCTGTTCAACTCTGATAGTAAACGTTTGATTTCTCGCGAAATTCGAGCAAATTCTCTAGGATGAAAAATGAACTATTTTCTGTATTTGTATTATTAGACAATGTTATTATAACAAAAACAGAGCCGGTAAATTACTAAACTGCGAAGACGTTAATAAATTGAAAACATTGTTCCACCATCTTCGACTTACGAAAATTATTAAAAGATAAACTGTATTTTTATTTAAATTCTGTTTCTCACAGTTCACTCAGAAAATGTCTATTCTGCATAACAATCCGCAGTCATTATTCTATCTTCGATGGCTAATTTTTACTAATTTTTCTTGTACTGTACCTCCGGTATGTTGAGCTGAGATTGGTCTTTTCAAAGCGCGAGGGTGTAAGGAGCGATTTCAAGCTCTAAGGAATAGCAAACGGAAAGGTAAAAATCTGTATGATATCAGGGGCTGTATCTTTTTCTTTCGGTATCTTTCCGTACTAACTTTTCTTCAATTATTCATCGAGTTGTAGTTCGCTCAGAAATTTCATCCTATTTTTGCTCCTCCTCGAAACTGTACTTTCTTGTTCTCCTGGTTTTCGTATTACAAGCTAACGAAGACATAAATAATTAATAAGACATTAGGTTCTTCATCGTGGAATTTTTATAACGCCTTCAGATATTTTCATAGGATTCTGTTATAAAATACATCCTCGGTACTATTACTCTCCAAATAAATCCTGCTTATTCCTTAACCCGGCAGGGCCCACGTGAACTTCTGAAACGAAAGTGTCCACGTGGGGTGTTCATAGACCCCCAGTGAAAAGCAATATTTATACTTGATGTTTTATGTTTATTCTAACATTTATTTATACTTTTGTTAAAATAACAGTATAAAATATTGTAAGAAAATGCGAGCGTTGAAATGTCGAGAGTGAGCCATGTGTTTTCCAACGGCGCACAGTGGTGCCAAGGCGGCCAAAAATTGATTTTATAAATTATCGATGTTAAAAAAAAATATTATTTTTGTATTACCAAATAGTGAATGTATAATGTGCGAAAGTCCGATTTTTTAAAAAAAAATTTTTTACGGAGATATTGGCATGGCAAGTAACCTATTTTTCTCTCTCGGGAATTCACCAGTTTTCAGCATCATAGTTATTTAATCATTGCGTCTATAATTGAATTTTTACACCTCTGCAATTTATGGGGGTTATTACACATGCTTTAAACTATTAACTGGCACAAATAATTGTTCAATAAAGTTGTTTAACATTAAGTAATATGGATTCGTCGGAAGCCTCTTTGCGTTACGCTCATTGTTTATTTATGGAAGCAAATCTTAAAAGCTTTAAAGAGCTTCGGTATGGCACTACTTGTGTTGGTAAGGTGATATATTGAAGTAACTTTGTGTAAAAAATCTCGGGCACCTTCGGACAACCTTCGCCGCAATTTAAGTTTAAATATGAACTTTTAGAATTTCCAAGAATTAAAATGAGACCAAACATGATACAATTTGTATAATATTTGCCCGTTTAATCCACAATATAGTGGAACCTATGTTTTCTGAACGATTAGGGGAACGCGCGTTCGAATAATCGTCGATTAAAAAAGCAAATAGGGTTCAAACTGTATCGTGTTTGGGCTCATTTTAACCAGAAGAACGTGGCGAATACGATGGTCAAACTTTCATAAAGATACGATTCAAAATAAAAAAAAGTTCTATCCTTGTTTCACTTCTCAAAAATCGAGTTTCCGATCTCCCTCAGTCACAAAGCAACCACCATTTCCCAGTGAATAATTCACTTCGATACTCGTTTTAGATTAAAATTCCAACCAAAATATGCCTAAATTCTTGGATTCAAGCCACTCGGAGAACATTGCTCGTGCCAAAAATCTATCGAGGCGTCGATCGTCCAGTTTACGTCGAAAAGCAACGACCAGACGTCACGTAAGCGGAGCCAGGTCCCTATCAGATCTCTGTACGGTAACATGTGAACCGAACACAGCGTTCCACGCCGTCGGGATCGTTAATAACACCGTATTACTGGGTTTCGCCGCGATATACACGGGAACACACCCTCAGCCGAGGAGAAGCCGCGTCCATATTTTACGGGGAATTAATTATCAGCCCCGGCTGGGCTAGTGTGAAACGGGGACAACGCCTGTTACACGCAGCACGTCGGAATGAAACTGCACCGGAAATGTAATAGAATCGCGAATCCCCACGCCCTCAAATGGATTCTCTCTCTCGCTCTCTCTCTCTCTCTCTCTCTCTCGCTCGCTCTCTGTCACACACACACATACACAAACGCGCGGGCGCGCGCACCTACCCACGCCAAAATAGTTCTACCGTTCCTGACGCAGAATTCTATTGCGACGCTGTTTCTTTGCCTGCACGCGATTCAAAGGCTTCCGGGGAATTTTTATGCAGATTCCTCAAACCTCTGTGCACAATATAACTACACCTGCATAAGATCCTGAAGGTTAATTCTGCGATTTTAATCGTCTTACCGGTTATGTGTCCATGACGTCCACGTTTATGACGTTCGAAGCATCGAATCGATGAGAAGACGTAGAAAACGCGATCGAAATTGTGAAGTAACTGCTTTTAACCATTTGTGGATGGTTCTGTGGAATTGTGGTAGTGTAAAAATTATTTTTCTAAAATTTTACGAAACATAATTTTGTTAAATATCTTGATTTCAACTCTTGCAGTAAGCTCTTCACCATAGAATCTTGTTTCCCGGAAAATGAGCACCTTCATCTCGTTAAATGACGTGCGGTGGCTACTTCCTATGCTCGTCAACAGAGGGACACTACGACAACAGCTTTCCCGCTACTACTTGAATCTTTCTCTGTTTGTATATATGACGTCCTAAACTGTCCTTACGACATCCCGTGTCTAAGGCACGGACTTAAGGACTGTGCATTATGCTGCGGGGGTGAGGCGAAAGACGGAAGGGGTATCAACTTGTTGTCGGCCATCTTGGATGGCAAACACTGTGGTGCGCTCTATAAGCAGTGTTGTATTTCAGTATTTCACGCGCATGCGCGGCGATTTTAGCCTCAGTCAAGCACGAAAATCGGGTACCTTGGTCGCCCCTCTAATTTCGCAAAATTTATTATGATTTGATTTTGAAAAATGAATGTACAAAATGTGTACGTATATATACATATATGTATATATACATATACGTATATATATATATACGTATATATGTCTATATATATATATATATATATATATATATATATATATATATGTCTATATATATATATATATATATATATATATATATATATATGTATGAAAATGTAATATATACATACGTATATAGAATATATAATATTTATGCATCTATGTACAAAGTAATATAACTTACTCTTCTTCATCATCTTGGGAATAAGGAAGGGAAGGGTACTAAAATAACTTTAAACGAAATATATAATAACAAACCCACTACTTTCGCCCCAATAGTACCCCACAAACTTCGGACGTAGCTTCGGTGCTGCCGAAACTCGCGCATGCGCGTGAAAAGCGCCGACATTCCCATCACTGTATATACCGTCCTAAATTGTGCTTACGACATCCCGCGTCTAAGGCAGTGTTGGGATGCGGTGCATCCTTCATCGCGCATGCGCGGCCAAAACAGTTACGTATCTATATCATGATGACGAGGTAGTGGAGCCCTAAGACAGTTATATTGGCGGGAAAGTATCGAAACAATCTATTCCGGACAAAAAGACATCAGGACGTGTCCTACGAGTTAAAAAATGTACACAAATACACATGTTATACATTCATTTTTCAGAATCAAATCATACCAATTTTTTAAAATTCTGCTGGGTGCTCAAGGTACCCCATTTTATCGAGAATCTTACTTTACTGAGGCCAAAATCGCCGCGCATGCGCGAGAAAGGATGCACCGCATCCCAACACTGGTCTAAGACCCGGGTCCGCTGGATAGCCTTACTGACGAGTCCTCTAGCGGTCCTAGGACGAAACGCTTTCTTCTCCTTTTTCCTCTCGCACACATAATTTTCAGCCGCCATAGATATAACAGAAAAATTCTGGACTGCAGAGGATTAAATGTTGATCCTAAAGAGACTTTTAATTTATCTGCAAAATACCAAAGGCTAAAAACGCCTGAAGGATGCTATCACATTACGTCCAACAGATTAAGATTATTAACAATAGGTTTACGGAGCACTAAACTTGATTATTTTACATTGCTTTATAAAAATAATAAAATTGTATTTACTTAGATCTCCAGCGATTTTTATTGTAATATGTACACAAGAATATAAATCTATTTAATAATTCCTCACGAATGCCTCTTTACACTCTAATCGTAAATTAAAAATGTTTGAATCCGTCATTTTGACGGGCCCCGTAAATCTAGTGTTAAGAAAAGAAATGAGTCTCTGTTTGGTTTTCTTCGAAAATTTCTATTTCGCATGAAGATTCGGAGGAACTAGCAATAACCAACGTAAAGTTCCTTCATCCTTTGATGCAGCGTGCTACTTTGGTGCACGAAAATGCGAGAGAATGCAGCAAAACCGTGGACGAAGGACAGACGATACAAATTCGAGCCAATTTATTCGGCAATTGAAGTTTCAATTACTTTTTCTGTCGCCGAACTTCTCGTTTTGCCTCTCGATTATCCGGCCCCGCCCTCGTTTTCCCTCATTCCACTTCTATCAGACACCGTTCATGTCTCTTCATATATTTTGGATTTCATGCTATCATCGATACACCCTCTTACTCTCTCTTCATTGCACCCCATGATTCCCCGGAACAAACTTTTCACTGGATATTAAAAGTTCCGGGTTCGTTCTATGAACGAACGAGTGATTTATCTCCAGGAAAATTTTTAGTATTTCGATATCGAGGCTTTCCTTCGTTTCTCCACGGTTCGTTTGCAGTACGAGTAGATCGTTCCCGTATCGATATAACCGTGCTTTAAATGAAAAAATCAGATTTCCGTGCGATTAATACAGCTGAGATGCTTTATCCTTTATTTTCTGAGATCGTTCGTTAAGTACGCTGCAGCTCAAATTATTCCCCTTTCCGAATAAATAAAAGGAGAAAATGATTCAACGTGCAATTGCAATTCAAACTTTTAGAACGTACGGTGAATCTAAATATCTGATTCTCATAAAGTTTGCGATATTTAAACACTGATATTTCCGTTGAAAAATATAGTACAACTATTAGGGTGTCCCATAAGTTTCTTCCGCGCCACGCTATGAATGACTCTAACTGGCCATGTTTATATAAACATGCAGGCTTATCTCTTAGCCGTTTATGGCATCGGTTTCAGTCGTCCCAGAGCTCTTTCAAAGTACGTTTCGTTGGTGACAAAGTCTCTTTTAAAATTTTTTCTGCACTGTTCAATATGGAGAGCCAAAAGAAGCATTTGCGGCATGTTATGCTTCGTTGCTTTAAAAAAAGGCAATAGTGCAAAGGACACTGCAGACGAGATTTGCACCGTTTACGGGAGTGGTACTACGACTATTAGGACCGTCCGCAATTGGTTTAAGAAATTTAGAGCTGGCAATTTCGAGTTGAAAGATGAAGACCGCAGCGGCCGCCCAGCAACGACGGATACGGACCTTATCAAGACTATGCTCGCTGAAAATCCGCGATATAGTGTGCGCGAGATAGTGGATGCCACTAACATTCCCAAGACAACGGTACATAAGCATTTAATCAAGATGGGATATGCGAATCGATATGAAGTTTGGGTTCCACACCTATTGACGGAGAGCGGCCTTATGAACCGTGTCTCTACGTGCGATTAGCTTCTTCAGCGACATGAAATAAATCCTTTCTTAAAGAGTCTTGTCACTGGAGACGAGACCTGGATTTTGTATCAAAATGTGCATCGAAAACGCACTTGGTCTAAGGAAAATAGACCTTCAACTGTTGCGAAGCCTGGACTTCATCCGAAGAAGGTTCTTTTGTGCATTTGGTGGGACTGGAAAGGTGTAGTGTACTACGAGCTCCTTCCTCAAGGTGATACGATCAATGCTGACGAATATTGCAATCAACTCGATCAATTGAAAGCCGCCATAGCGGAAAAACGGCCAGAATTGACGAACCAACGAGGCGTCGTTTTCCATCACGACAACGCAAGACCGTATGTTGCGTTGGCTGTAAGGCAAAAATTATTACAGTTTGTTTGGGACGTTCTACCTTATCCTCCGTACTCCCCAGACCTTGCTCCATCCGATTATTACTTGTTCCTCTACTTAAAAAATTCTCTCCGTGGTAAATCTTTCAAATCCATAAGTGAAATAAAAACGCGCCTAGATGAATATTTTGCAAGTAAGCTTCAACAATTTTGGAAAGAGGGGATAATGAGGCTTCCTGAGAGATGGAAGAAGGTTATAGAACAGAACGGTTCATATATAACATAATAAATCAACCTTAAACAACAAATATCGTGTATTCATTTCGCATCAAAAAAAGGGAAGAAACTTATGGGACACCCTAATATAAACCTTGCCTCATTTTAAAGCTTGACATCTCTACTTTCGCACAGCTGGTGCTCATTCTCCTCAAACTTATTTTTACACGATGTAGGAGGTGAGAAACCAAAGACCCATTTCTCGTAAAAAATGTTGCAACCTCAGACGTCTTCAAAAACTTTCAAAAACTTTTTTCGTGACTGAATCGTCCGGAGATTTGAAGATTAAAGCCTTCTCTTTACAACGACTGCTTAAATATTTATGTACGATTTTTTTTCACTGTTTTATGGAACAAAAACGAGGAACAAGTTCGGTTGCACGAAGCCCTTGTGGCGCAACTTATACTACTGTAAAGTTTTAAATTGAAATTTTAAACTGTCGTTTTACAGAGGAAGCTTCAATCTTTAAACCGATGGGAAGAAAAAGTTAGGAAAAAGATTTTTGTAAACTTTTGGAGACGTTTGAATGTGTAGTATTTTTTACCAAAAATGGATCTTAAGTTTCTTGCTCGCTACGTGGTGAAAAAAGTATTAGCGTAAAATGAAGGACGGATGGTGAAACTAGGAGCTTGTTCATTTAATATCAAAGTTTTAAGTCAAAGTTCATTATCGTATGATCATTTTTTACAAAATTATTGCAGTTCAAACACGTACAGGGTGGGGCAATAACTATGTCCAGTTTGAATATTGCTGTTATTTGTAATAATACAAAAAAATGTTGTATAGAAAACTTACACGGTATAGATGGGGACATATTGTGACACAAACATTTTCTGCGTGGGTGGAGGCATAGAGGAGATTTCAAGGTCAACTGTATTTTTTTAAATGGAATGCTATGTTTTTTTATCACGATGCGATAAACAGTGTTGAGACGAATTCAGCGAGTTATCATTGAAGGTCATGCAAGGTCAAATACGATAGTAAAATAAACTTTATTACATTACGGGAGATGCTCGAATTGATGACTGTTTGCGTCAATGCAAAGTTGCAATCTTCGTATCATATAATTTTTTGCACAATCTTCCAAATGTTCGGTGCGAAGGATGTGTACGGTTTGGATATCGTTCAGCATACAAGGATTGAGCTCTTATCGAATTTTGTCGCATTTCTCCATAAATGAGGATCATATCCACTTGCACTTCGAAAGAAAACTTCATTTTGATGATCACGCAGCTACTTGACTGAACAATCGACCGAGACTGACTGACCGATTCATGTTAATGTTACGAACTGGTGAGATGTTTACATTACGAGCTGATAGGATGTTTGCATTTCTAGCTATACGCGATGTATTGCCACAACATAAACAATGTTACAAAACCATTCGTTTATGTAAAAGTGAGGGTCTACGAAATAATACAGCATGTGCTAGAATAAGTTCAGAAACGATAAGACATGCGCGTGATGCAGGGATACGAAGATTGCAACTTTGCATTGACGCAAACAGTCATCAATTCGAGCATCTCCCGTAATGTAATAAAGTTTACTTTACTACCGTATTTGACCTTGTATGACCTTCAATGATAACTCGCTGAATTCGTCTCAACACTGGCTATCGCGTCGTGATAAAAAAAATCATAGCATTCCATTTAAAAAAATAGAGTTGACCTTGAAATCTCCTCTATGCCTCCACCCACGCAGAAAATGTTTGTGTCACAATATGTCCCCCTTTATACCGTGTAAGTTTTCTATATAACATTTTTTCATATTATTACAAATAGCGGCAATATTCAAACTGGACATAGTTATTGTCCCACCCTGTATAAGCAATTTTCGAGAATTGTTGCCTGTCATCTTAATTCTTTCTTAGATTAAATAAAATGAATCACTATATTTTTTAGCATATCCTCGCGATATGTAAATTGTTAATAAATCTGTCGTTCTTATCGGTAGGTAAATTAGCATTTGGATCTCCATGAGAATGATTTCTATGGTCCGTAGTGGTGGATTTTTAATTACCGTGTCCCAGCAGAGTGCCAGCCGCGGTGGAACATAATCGGACGGCCATATTGAAAATAATTTACGTACAAGCGCCGTTCCGCATTCTAAAATTTAATGAGAACTCGAGCAGGGCTATCGAGGAGGGACGAATTGGCCGTACGACTGAATACAAATGGGTTCATTTGCAAAGGTAGAGAACAGGCAGAGACCAAGCAGAGACCAAGCAGAGACCAAGCAGCGGACCAAACAGTTAGCCAAACCCATTATTCTTCTTCTTCCGAGTCGTCGGTTCTTTCACTTATCCTGTCCACGAAATCAAAATCTTTCGCAGAAGCCAACTGACATGGCAAAACGGTCGGGATGTTAGCTAGCGAAAAATCGCACGCGAAATACAATCAACATTCACCTGCAGAAGTGGCTTCTCATTCTCGACGTCCATCAAAGAACAACGCTGCTTTTTAGATTTAACCCCTTTCCGTACTTTAACGAGTCAGACTCGTGATGTAGATTTTAAAGAACGTTTAACAAATGTGAAGTGTGCACCTTCCTTCTTAGACGAAATAAAATTTTATTCTTTTGTCATCAATATTTAAGCATTAACCTTCCGTCGGGCGCAACTAATCTGAGAGGCACAGCGCGGTTATATAGGTACCTCTCCCCTCCACCAGGCAACTTTGTCATTTGACGTTCCCAGTAACTGCTAAGGATCCTTCCCACTTAGTTTGCCTTTGACCATCATTACAGAAAGTTTTTCAAGTTTTGTGCAAATCAGCTCAGTGCGTCCGAACTCATCACATTTTTAAAGTTACGTATTTTCGAAATATTAGCGCAAAAATTATTTATTATCTTCGCTTTAATTTAAATAATGTAAGGGTTTTCATTAATTTTGTGAAAATACATTGACCGTATGGTAAAGTCCCAGTGCCGAAGGTTCAGGTAGCACGTAAGTATCTGGAAAACACAAGCGACTCAATAACCCCCACCCTTGGGGTGGGCCCAAAAGAGCGTACCTTCAAGTATAGACGGTACCAAGTACAGTATTTCCCTAACAGCAGTTGTATGAATGAACTTAATTAGGTGTTTATTGTGTTTTTTGAATGTGTGCCCGTCAAGCACATTGCGGCCGAACTTGGCGGTCGAGGCATTGCGCCCGACGGAAGGTTAAAGGAAATGTAGCCATACAAAAAATATAAATTTTATTTTCTCTTTTGCGACATTTTTGGGGATAAAGACATCACTCTAACCGCAAGGAAAATAGTACGGCAAGGGGTTAATCCTGTAACGGTATCCTGGGGTCTCTCATGACTCCAACACAAATTTTTCTGCACTAATTTTCGCAAGGAGAGAAGAGATTACAGTTGCAGAGCTAAATCGCTGTCATTTTGCAACAAAATTATTATACAACATTTTTCTCTCACACTTCAATGTCTGTGTGATGATAAAAACCTGTGATTTTTCATTTCTTTCATTATACTCCCGTAAAAAATTTTCAAAATATTTGTCATACTCTAAAGTGGTGTTACCTCGCCACTTTTTTTAAACATTTGGATCGTTTAGTTTGAAATTATATACTTATTATGGCGTGCGTATATATGATAGCCTTTTTAAATACTTGTGACCTACGTGTCTAAAGGCTCTTTCCGTTTTTTTTTTATACTTATCACGACATTATTAAAAATGTATACACTGTAATACTCTGTAATGTTAATTAAGTTGTAATAAATCTCATAGATTTTCTAATAAAAAAAAAAAATGTGTCTTGGGAAATTGTTACAGAATTTTCGAAATATAGTGTGATACTATAGTTTGATACTCAGTAATCTGAGTAAACATTATACCACTTAAGGGTTAACATCGTGTCATCGGATCGTTCGTTCAGTTCTCGACAGTTTATTAACATTAATCACCATCACCATTAATATTACCAAATGTTTGTCTCTGGCTGACAACGTTAGTACTACTTACACCAACGTAGTAACATTACTTCTAAATACTTGTTACAAACACCATAATCTTCTACTTTCACAGAGATTAACCTTAATTAGACAATTAATCTACCTTAATCGAATCAATTAATTAACAGAATTAATCGCAGTGCGTGAAATACTCTTCGTGTGTGCGGTAAAAATACGTGCGCGTTAAAATCAATCGAGTTCTAACTACAAAATCCTTGAGAACATACGTTAAAAAATTATGTGAGAGCGGTGCGAAAAATATTGTTGCTTGTATATATGAGTCAAAATGTTGTTGTTTGAAAATTAAGTGCTACCTCTCGCAGAAAATGTTCGATCAAATCCATAAATGTTGAACGAATTGTTTAGGAGTAAATTGGCAACAAGAAAATAGTATTTGTTTATTTTTATTAATTTCCCATGTTATTTTCTTTGTATACTACATACTTTCTATACTACACTTGCATTTTCCCTTAACACTAGATTTACGGGGCCCGTCAAAATGACGGATTCAAAAATTTTTAATTTACGATTATTAAGAGTGTAAGGAGGCATTCGTGAGGAATTATTAAATAGATTAATTTTTTAGTGTACACATTACAATAAAAATCGCTGAAGATCTAAGTAAATACAATTTTATTATTTTTATAAAGCAATGTAAAATAATCAATTTTAGTGCTCCGTAAACCTAGTGTTAAAGAAAATATTTTGCACGACAAATACTTGAATAATTATAATGATTGCAGCTCGATTAGTTTGATCGAACATTTTTTTGCCACTGTGTAGTAATTTGCAGTGTCCAAAAACGGTGCTCCCAAGTTGCAGGCTCGCGAACTTAAAACGTGCGGGTATGAATTTAAACAAATAGTCGTGATGTTCTACTCTCGGAGAAATTTTGAAGCTATAAATCGCTAGGGAATAGTTAGCGATGGGCTCGAGACGCTTCGAGTCTGTTCAAACTTACGAGGAAAGTTCTGAAAGTCTCGAGCTGTCGGCTATCTTCGAGTGTTAGCCGAAATTAGGGCCTCTTAAAAGTTTCAGAAGGTCTGGCTGAGAGATAATTGATACAATAAATCTTCGGAGTGTTGCAGCTACTGAACAACTGGAACGGTTGCATCATGGGAGAGAAGGTAATGAGAATAGATAATGAAACCTCATCCCAGCGAAAACTATTCATTTTCAAAAGACTTTTACCAAGTCATTTCAATATTGTATGAAATGTACAAAAAGATCAAGATTTCAAGATCAAGGGACCTTTTAAAATGTAGCCTTGTATTTTTTTCTTCGATCTGCTTGTAGAGAATCGAAAAGCGAATCCAACGACTACCATAATCATACAATTACGATCATTCACTCTGGAGATATTCGCGTCTGAGAGGTAAAATTCTAAACTCTTCAAAACAAAAATGTTACTTCTTAGACACGAACATATAGAAGAAAAAATTGACAAAAAAGTATTGACGATCTTGAAATCTCATTGATTAACACTAGATTTACGGAGAACTAAAATTCATTATTTTACATTGCTTTATAAAAATAATAAAATTGTATTTACTTAGATCTTCAGCGATTTGTATTGTAATATGTACACAAAAAAATATATCTATTTAATAATTCCTCACGAATGCCTCCTTACACTCTTAATAAACGTAAATTAAAAATTTTTGAATCCGTCATTTTGACGGGCCCTGTAAATCTAGTGTTAACTACCTTGAGAACAGATTTTTTCCACTGCTACAGATACAACGTTAGCCTGAGAATGACTTTTACAAAAATAGTGAGTAAAGTTGATCTAGTGATATGTTAGACATATCCTGCATAGTGCTCATAAAATGCTAAGAATTAATTGTTACTAAAATAGACGTCGAATCACACTGGATAAAGGAGCGTAAAGGATCAGAATGCACTTTTAGGCAAAACAATTAAATGCTCGACAAGGTAAATTAGTGGACAAAGGGAATGTTAGGTATTTAGATTTCCAGAATAGAATTTAGGTGTCGCAGGGAGGGTACAGCAATTGGAATCGTTTCGAATGGTTGTAAGAGTAAATTGCCGGGAATACTTGGGGTAATATAGGTGGAAATGGAAGGCATTGCTAGGCACGGCGTGGGTGTAAGCTGTTCGATTACACCGTGGCCGTGTATCAGAGAGCGTAGCTTTAAAAAAGTCACGGTGGATAGGTTTAAGCGTGCTATTATATGAAGTAACACGTGGCACCTGCGCGATACAAGCTGCATGTAGTTAACTACTCGTTGCATAGTGCAATCTCGGAATCAACCGGGCAACTTGGGAGCACGCACGCCGATAAAAACGGCTACCGGACGACGGCGGTGATGTACGCGTCGTTACACCCGGAAAATATTTTCGTTGTTATCGCCCGGAGAAGTTTCGCCAACCACTAACAATTACCATTCCGAGCCAGCGAATCATATTCAACCCATAAACCGGAATCAAACGCGGAATTCTGCAGTCAACCCTGCTTGAATATTCGCGGGACGTTCTCGGATTTGCACAGGGAGGCTACAAAGAAAAAGTCTCGAAACAAGAAATTTTCGTAGTTGCGCAAAATTCAAAATCAAATCGTCATAAATTGCTGTAACTTTGTCACAGTGATTTTGTTCCATTGGATTACTAAAATATAGCGCAGTGCTTGCAACACTTAAGGCAGGCATGTCCAGAAGTAGCTCACTTGGACGCAAATTCGAGGGAGACGCCTACTTCTCCCGCCCGCGCGTCTCGCTCCCCGTGGCGGCCGTAGTCCTCCGACCTCCTCAGACCCGTACCCAGTGATGGGAACTCTGTGGGCGCTGGGCGAAAATAGTACCACCACTCTGACGTACCGGCTTCCCCTACTTTGCTTCTATCGCGCACGCGCTACCCGCAGGCGTATCTCTACTCTACACCAGAGATGGGCAATTTTGCCTCAATTGAGGCAAAACCGTCAACACCGTAGCGCCCTCTGTCCCCTTCCAGCAAGCGCGGTACAATGGAGCAACGAAGACAGGAGACATCAGCGTACGCAACGAACGTGCGCGCTGCATGAAAGAGAGGTTGGTGGGAGAAGCAGGCGTTTGAGGACTCTGCGATGTCGAGCTATACTAACATGTAATGTGAACAAATATTCTACCCGCATTATTTTATCGGTCACAGTTGGGGTTGGAAGTATCCCGCAAAGTTAGGGGTTCGCAAACCCAATCGAATCTAGCACACAGACTTGTGGAAGAGACGAACAAATCATTTTTGTAGATTTCCAAAAGCGAAAGGGTTCGCTTCGTTACCCCTGATTACTAAATGACTGTACAAAAATACTTCAAAAATTCTTAACTCCATGCCCACCACTGCTCTACACGGACAGAGTAGAGGTACGCTTGTGTGTAGCGCGTGCGCGGTAAAAGCAAAGTAGGGGATGACGGTACGTCAGAGTGGTGGTAGTATTTTCGCCCAGCGCCCACGGAGTATCCATCACTGACCGTGCCTACCGCTTGCGGCATGTACTGCTTGTGGCGCGTTGCGACGACTTCTGGACCCACGGTAGGCACGGATCTGAGGAGCACGGAGGACTACGGCCGCCAGGGGGAGCGAGATGCGCGGGCGGGAGAAGTAGGCGTCTCCCTCGAATATGCCTCCAAGTGAGCTACTTCTGGACATGCCTGACTTAAGGTAAAGGCACCAGTAGTTGACCAGTTTTTAGAAAAACATAAAAAATAAGGTTATTATAAGTTCTGCACGTTTGATGAAAGCGAACCTCGGATGACACAATATCTGTTGGTTCAATTTTAAAATAATTACATGCGAAATGAAATATGCATAGTAACAACGGACGTCTAAATTCATTAAGGTAAGTAATATACCAATACATTTCTATTTCCTTAACGTTTCTGTTAAGAACATTTGTACGGTTCAGGTAAACAATCCGTACGTTGTGAACTTTTCGCGACTGAATTATTTACTTTTTAAATTCTCACAGCGTTTTATAAGTGATAAATACATCGTTTCTGTTATTCTAACCTCAAAATAATAGTTTATCGAGGGGTCAAATTCTGAATACTGTTATTTGAACAATTTTCAGAAGTTGACCCCCCGATAAATCAACGTCAATTACTAACGTGACTCATTTAAATTTGTTTACGATTTATAATGTATCCATTTTACATGTAAGATTGTTAGGAGTACAAAACATAATTCTAAATTTTGTAGCATACCGTGTTTTAGAGGATGACCACATGGTCAACTATTAATTGCTTCCACGGTCAAATATTGACTCGCAACGTCTACTCTGTTCCGGAATTGAATTTGTTATAGAATTGATTTGTTTTATTTCTTATTTTATCCTTTAATTGTAATCTGTGCTGGCAATTGTTGAAACTAAATGATACTAAAATGATTTCTAACATTATTGCTTTAACCTTCTTTCCAGTATAAGTGGTCAACTACTAACGAATAGAAGGTCAATTACTAGGTTTTTCATTTTTAAGAGTGGTCAACTTCTGAAGCAATTACTGAATTTTTAAATATGTTTTTTAAATTGGTGTAACTAAACTTTTTTTAGAAAGTAGTCTTGTTACATAATTTAGAAGACTTAAAGAGTGTCTTCAGGTATCGACTCTCGCTATTTGATGACAGAGCAAGTGGTTACTATTGTTCGCGTGGAAAACTTCTTTTAACTGGTCAACTACTGGTGCCTTTACCTTAAATATTCGCTTAGATTTTGCACAAGACTGTTAAAAAATCGACTGCATATTTACCAAAAACATGATATTTATGAATAAACTGCGGATCTTTATGCAAATTAACAATTATCTAAACAATGTACCAACACTTCATGTGACATTTTTTTCTGTTTTGTGTTTCGTCTACCTAAAATCCGCAGTTTATTTATAAACTATAAACTAAATTCTAGAGTGAATAATAATTGAAGTGCAATCTTTAATACAAAATCATCGATAAAATATTTCACCTTATCAATATTCAATCATAACGTAAACCATAATAAAACTAGATTATTATTAAACTGCGGGTGTTGTGAATCTGTAATAAGAGTATCGTTATATTAAGAATAAATCGGAAACGTTAACCTTTATTAAACTTTTTATTTAGGTATGTGTCGCATATCCATATCTGCTGTAAATGTATGAAATTTATAGTCTAGTTATAGCTAATGAATAATGGTATATTAATATAGTTGCAAGAGTCCTGTGTAAATGATTAAGATGCGATCGAATGAATATTTACACGTTCGTAAATGATACAAATGTTAATCAAACGCAACTTCAATGTATCTGTTTCAGTACACTTTTTTTTAGTAGATGCGAGCCGCGAGTGTGAGTGCAACACTTTCAAGCTTATGGCGCAATAAGTATACTCTCTTACTATCAAAATGATTATTTTATACGACATTAACTTCCTGTATTGATAAACTTAGAAAAGATTTCCTTAAACTCGATCACAGTTATACAAAAAGATAATGAACGGAGCATTTACATTTCGTTCGTATGCGTTTATGCGACTGTGAACTCCCTATTGTTTTAAATTAACTTTAGATAACATAATCTTCCGCTCTCAAAAACATTCGTCCGTAAATTTTATATTATCTATTTGTCAATGGATAAAAACATTTTCAAAATAATATCTCTACGAAATCTCGCCTCGTACTGTACATAAGGTGTACCGAAATTATTTGGACAAACTTTAGTAACAAATTTTCAGGTCAATTTGTCTTAAGAAATTAAAGTAGCTTCTCTTCGATTAGAAATGTTACAAATTCTATAAAATTCTACGGTGTTAAAAATTGTTTCTCGACATTCCGTACAATTTGATCTTATAAAAAGATGTCTCTTCACCATGAGCCCCCGACAGTTGATCTGCGATTTTTATTCGCTGATTTATTGAATTTTAAATAAAAAAATGGAGTCGTCTGAATTTGTGTAATTTTGAAGAGGCGGCAACTTCGGTTTCTCGTTTTGTTTTATAACAAAATAGGGTCTTCGGAAAAGATTGATGTCAAGAGTTTGTAATTAGAGAATTCTCTCTTTGCAATAAGCACAGGCAGAATATTTTACCATTTTTTTACACGGAGTTACAGCAGTTCAACAATTCAGAATTTCCAGTGGTGATAAAGTATTCGTTAGAGTTTGTGAAGTAGCCTACTTTCATCTAGCACTTGCATTATTATTATTAACTATTTGCGCAAGAAAATTGCTTCAAAATTCAATAAACAAAATAACGATATTACTATTTCCACATAGGACAAGTACTAATTTAAGAAAGAAATCATTTTTAATCTTGGTAACTGTAGTATTTCCCACAAGGAGTCTTTAATAAATAACAGCGACTAACAAAATTTTTCCAAATAATCCAGAAACAGCCTACACACAGGATAAGATAGACCATAATCGATTTCTCTATATAAAACGACTTCAGAATGGAAAAACGAGGAGAGAATTGTGGTTTAAGGGTCAAACGTGGATCGCAGATCTCGATCTCTGGAAGATCGATCTTATGATCTAAGGATGTGAAAAATGGTGGTGGTAGAGTGCCAGAGCGGTTTATTTGTGGTTCAGTTTGCGTTAAAGTACAGATACTCATGCAAAATGAACAGTATGTACAGCGGTGGTCGTGATTGGTTCGTTTTCGAAAAAAAAGGTGACCAGTAAAGAGGATCGACGCCACAAAAGTGATTGAAAATCGATCATAGATCCCCCGGTAATCGAGACGATTCGCAAACTCGCGATACAATATATACACTACCGCTCATAGAAGTATGGGCAGTTGAAAATTAAGCGAAAAAATAAATACAGAAATTGCTCAACGCAAAATAATTTTAGTTTTTCATTTTGTAAGTATGAAATTAACGAGATATGCATAAATAATTAAGTAATGTTGAAACAGAAATGAAGTGCAGAGAAAATTTTAAAAGTTGTATTTCACAACTTATTAATGTGGGCTTACAGTCACTCCCATTAATATTCGTACACTCTAAAAGACGATCACGTTTTTAATATTGGGACTTGGATTTTTTTTTTGAGAAGTTACAACAATTAGTTTACTACACGCTGAAAGAAAGAAATTTTGAAAAAATTGTAATTGGTCGGAATTACAAAGAAAATACTAAAAGTTGTTATTTATAACTGTTCTATGTGGGTCCTTATTGAAAATTCAACAAATACGTTTTGTAGATCTGTGTCAACTGTATACACTCTGAATATTTCAACAAAATCGGCAAACGTTGCAATGAGCTACAACTGTTTGAAGATGGTAAAAATTGCAGCTTTTCACAATTTTCGGCCTTAAACTGTAATAAATCGAAGGCTTCTTACGTCATTCGATGCCTGTCGCTGTTTTCCACGTAATCCAAATTGGATGAAAATTTGAAAATGTATACAATTGATACAGATCTACAAAATGGATGTTTTAAATTTTCAACATAAGCCACATAAAAAAATTGTAAAACACAACCTTTAGTATTTTCTCTGCAATACCGACCGATTGCAATTGTTTTATAATTTCTTTTTTCACGCCATGTAGTAAACTAATTATTCTAACATCTCAACAAAGACCAAGTCGTATGGTCCAATATTAAACAAGTTATCGTCTCTTTAAGAGCGTACGAATATTAATGGGAGTGACTGTATGACCGACGTGGCAGTCAACGTGTTAAAATCGAATAACATTTTAAAAATTGGTACAAACGACTTGAGTTTTCGTGAGTTATTACAAGGACTGGTTTACTAGATAATATGTAAAAGAATTTTTTTTTCGAGTAGCTATTGGTCAATGTTGCGAAGATAATGTGAAGGTCGCGATTTTTAACTTTCTTATCTGTGCCTACAATAAAAGTATAAAATATTCCTTTTGTACAATAGATCTAAATAAATTCTGTATATACATAAAGTTTCAACGAAATTGAATTAAATATGATTAAATATGGCAAAAATTGTGAGAAAATGCGATTTGAGCCTGAAATTCAAAGCTTTTTACGTTCTTTAATGCCTATGGTTTTTGTATGAGTCGCCGATTTCGATGAAACTTTATACATGTACATATAGAAAAAGCATCTTATACATTTTCGTTGCAGGCACAGATAAAAAAAGTAAAAATCATGACCTTCGCTTTTTCCTTCACAACTCCGATCAAAAACAATTTCGAAGGATTCTTACGTCATTCGTAACCAAAATTTGAAAATGTATACAATTGATACAGATCTACAAAATGGATGTTTTAAATTTTCAACATAAGCCACACAAAAAAAATTGTAAAACACAACTTTTATAATTGTTTTATAATTTCTTTCTCACGCCATGTAGTAAACTAATTATTCTAACATCTCAAAAATGTCCAAGTCGTATGGTCCAATATTAAACAAGTTATCGTCTTTTTAAGAGTGTACGAATATTAATGGGAGTATGTTTACGAATACGAACATTAATATGTTTTGCAGATCTCTGTCGATAGTAGGTACGTAATCTGCAAAATCGGTCAACATTGCAAAGAGTCAAAATTGCAGTTTATCGCGATTTTCCGCCTCTAACTGTAATAAATCTAAGGATTCATAACATAGGCCCACATAAAAAAGGTTGTAAAATAAAACTTTTAGTATTTTCTCTGCACTTTGATTCTGTTTCAGCATTATTTAATCATTTATGCATAATCTAAAATTATTTCGCGTTGAGCAATTTTTGTACATATTTTTCCGCTTAATTTTCAAGTGTCCATACTTCCATGAACAGTAGTGTACATATTGCATATATATATATATATATATATATATATATGTATATATATTCTGCATACTTGACAAAAGAAACATTTTTTTAAACTCGCGCGCGCGTGTATGTATGTGTGTGTGTGCGTGCGTACGCAAATATAGAAGAGTTGGAATTGAAACGAGACGCCGGAGAACGACAACGTTTTATTCTGACACATATAATCTGACAATAGGCATATAATACTTAATACATAAAATGGAAAAAAAAAAGGATGAAACGTCCTCTGACAAGCCCGTGTGTGGCTATAACGTTTTTCATTTAATAAGATTATTGTTCGTAGATCCTGCTGAACTTCTTTCGTGTAAATTCGGCTGGTGCGAGAGAACGCGCATATGTGAGTGTGTGCACATTTATTCGTGAAATCGTGTGTTTTCTTCGATTGTATTCGGTTTTCCCTTCGTTTCGTGTTTTTTTCTGTTTTGTGTTGCTTTTTTATATCTTAAGGTGTATTGTATATATATGTATATATATATACGTATAATATATGGTAAATAAATATATAATATATGTACAAATAATACCTAGGCGAACGCCACTTCGCGTTAAGATGTCGCCACCCCAAGCCGGGACTGCCGTACTGCAACAGACACCCGAAACACTGTCATCATAGCTAATTGAAAATGATGGGTGAGACATGATGATCATGGAGGGGTAGGAGTTTTTTGCCAGTCGGTTACACACTGGCAAAATGTTTGCAAAAGGAGTGAACACCGCACACATGTTTATTTCGCGACAGGAGTCGAAATTGTTTGAGAAAGTATAGAGAACGGTAGAATTTGATTTATTGCACCTTTTACAACGAAATCTGTTAATTTAATAAATTATATTATTAATAACTAACTCATTTATTTTCAGCCACAACGAACCTGAAAACGTATAATTTACAATGTTTACAACATAGCTTACTCGATAGCGGATTTTATGCATTTATGACGAAACTAGCTCCTTTGCAAATAATTTATAAACATTTTGCATAGAGATCTACTGTTTGTGTATTACATTTTGCCTGACTAGAGCTATTCTATTTCTATAATGCAACTAAATTAAATCAGTAGATTTATGTATTGATCTAGAAGAGTAAAGAGAATTTATTTATTGAGATTTTCAGGTATTTTTTTGTTGTAATGTATGGCGAAACGAATAAATTTATGCGGTGATTCATATGTATATTCATCTTTATGGTCTTGATAATCGTAAATTTAGAAATTTGAGACGTTTTGACGTTGAGTTATTGTTTGTGTAATAATGGGAAGTTATGGAAAAATGTCGGTAAACTTTGAAATATTTGCGTCAGTAATGTTCATCTTGTTGAGGCATTTCGACATTTTCTGTTTGCATAGTGATTTATTCGTGGCACATCGTTTTGAATGTAAAGAAGTAGATTTTTCGTATCTTGCCAAGTATGATAAAAAAATTGTAAAATTTTGTAGTGGTAATAAGGATCGACATCATCAGTCACTAAAATTATGTCTACAGTAGAAGCTAGTATTTAAACATTTGGCGAAGGAATAATATTGTTTCTACGTTTAAATTTTTATATTTCTAAATAAATTAGATAAATATAGACTACATTAAAATACTCTACTAAACAACTTTCCAATATAGCACGATCTAATAATATTGTTTATGGCGAAAAGGTGCAAATCAATCATTTTTTGCCATCCTCGTTGTATATACAGGGAGTCCTATGGTTTTATGGATGATTCGTTAAGAATTCATGAAAATCAACGAATGACATTTGTTCATCGAGCTCTCGGTTGTTAAGAGAATTTAATTAGTACACATCGATCGACATCTAAATAGAATAATTTGATCTCAAACCAAAAAATATAAAGAATGTAAAAATAAAGATTCTACGATTCAAGTTAAAAATCATTTGAACAGATTGACTGTAATTATTTCCAACGCCAGTTCTGTAAACATGTCAGCCGATTAGAGTCAATTAAAAATTCTGATCATTAAACAGATCAAAAAATGATAATTCTCACAAGAACAGAAGCTCGTGCAAAAATATTCTACTGACAACTTTAAACTGTCAATTTCTTATAATTAATGATATAAAAACATCATTAAAATTGTTATAAATATGCCAATTTTCATAACTGTTATATGCAACAGTTACTATCTCGTCTCCAAACGCTCGATCACAATCACTGCAGTTAGATCTGTTTTTATACTCATTCGATTGCTTCGATATCGATTTCTAAGAACAAGAATCCGCAGTTTAATTATATTAGCGTAAGTTATACATAATTCGCAGAAGAGTTAAGGAACCATCAACGTCAAAGCTCGAATAAACCTTGGGTGCTCGGATTATTAAAAAATTAGATTATCGAGACTCGTGTAGTTTGTATCCATGTCGGGAACGAAGCTCTCGGAATCAATTATTGTAATTTCCTTTGGACAAGGCGAGCACATCCTTACTCGATTCAAATGGCGAAATTTTCAAAGCCAGGAACGTAATCCGGCCGCGGAAAATTGCAATTTCTACCGGGGGCCAGGAATAACCGAGAAACATAAACTATACTGGGAGCCGTGCGCGCGAGGATCGTTGCTTTTTAATTGTCTTTCATTCGGCCCGAAATCGGGCTTTCTATTCTACCGAAAATTGCGGCCAGTGCACTGCGCATTCATCAACAACTCTCTCTGCGAATTAAACAACTTTCGTATCTCGGCAAACAGATACAGTCGCGGACAAAATTAAGTGGACATCCTTTAATAATATTTTTCAAACTGGTCCAAACCACTTGAAATGTTTTCGAGAAGTTGGGAGGTAATGTACAATGGAAATTTATTAACCCTTTGCACTCGGAAGTATTTTAACTACATAACCAAACTTTTCTTTTCGATCAAGAATATTTCCATTTTATATGATTTTTATCATTTTGAAGAAATGAAACTGATAGAATACCTCATAGAATGCTTAAATGTTTGGTAACTAATTTATTGAATATCAATTTAAGAATGTAAACAATATTTTGAATAATGGTATAGCAATTTTTAGTGGTGCCTCAGAGTCACCACTCGAGCGCTAAGGGTTAAAACTTGCCCTTGATCGAAATTGCGATGAAACTTACTTAGATCTACAACAAACATACGGTGGCTCACAAAAGTATTCGCTCGCCCTTTAAAACAAAATAACTTTCTCAAAATTTGACCAAACCACTTGACATTTTTTTGAACAATTAGAAGCATTGATTTAGTAAATCACGTGCGAAAAAGATTTTGAAAAAATTGCAGTTGGTAGGAAATACATGAAGAGGTAAAAATGGTACTTTTTAGAACTTCTTTATTTTAGCCCATAATGAAAATTTAAAAAAATGCCTTGTGTAGATTTATGTTAGTTATACATATGGTGAAAATTTCATCGAAATCGGTTGACGCAGAAAAAAAATTACGCGCATCGAAAGGTGTAAGAAACTATGGATTTTAAGCAGAAACTGAGCAAAAGTCGTGAAAAACTTCGATTATCACCACCTTCAACCGCTTGTAGCTCATATCGTCGGGTTACTGCCAAAACAAGGTAACTCCATAATTTGAACTTTTGAGAAATCGTCGTTTGAAAATTTAAATTGAAATGAAAAATCGTCACAGCTTCAAAATGATTTATTGATTGAAAAAAATCAAAGTAAGTAACAAAACAACAGAAAAATTCCAGTTTTGACAGTATGTTTTTCGAACATTTTTTAATCTAATGGAGTACTTAACTCCGAATTGAGTAAAAGTGGAGTTAGCTTGTTTTGTCAGTAACCCGACGATATGTCCTCTAACTGATTTCGATGAAATTTTCAGCATATGTGTAAATAACATAGATCTACAAACCGCATTTTTTGAATTTTCATTACGGTCTGAAATAATACAGTTTTAAAACGTGCCATTTTTATTTTTTCATGTAATTCCTACTAATTGCAATTTCTTCAAAATCTTTTTTGCACGTGATTTAACAAATCAATGTTTCTAATTGCTAAAAAAAATTCAAGTGGTTTGGTCAAATTTCAAGAAAGTTATTCTGATTTAAAGGGCGAGGGAATACTTTTGTGAGCCACTGTATATTAAATATTTATTATAGGCACAGATGATAAAGTTACAAATCTTCACCTTGACTTTTTTCTTCACGATTTCGACCAATGGTAATTTTTAATCAATTTCTTTTATTCGTTGCCTAGTAAACAAATCTTTCTAACACCTCAAAAAGCTCAAGTCGTCTAATATAATTTTAAAAGAGTTTTTGGAGGGTGTCCACTTAATTCTGTCACCGACTGTACCTCTCGGTTTATTGTAAATACCTGCAACGAGGTCTGATCGAGCGAATGAAGGAACAGAACCAGAAGACTATAAATTGTTTCTAATTATTCATTTATTTTATTCATACGTTTCGAACAATTTATTTCTTTTTCATACTTATCGTTGAGAGAAGAAGCTCTTCCAATCTATTAGATATACAAATTAATATGCAGCAATTTCTTCTTGATTTTAGACATCACTTACGAACAATCGAAATCAAAATACATTCTACTGTCAAAAATAATCTCCATCATTTGCCAAGTACAGTATTTCATCGGTAATTGTCCCAAATGTCTCCGACATAATTGTCCCTGAGATATCCCCACTAGTGCGGGGTGTACCCCCTTGAGGGGCCGTGAAGCTCGAGAGACCTCGGTCGCCGAGAAATATGACGCCATGCGGCTCGGGTATATCGGTGAGACCACACTAATCCGAATTTCCAACTTCTTTATTATTCATTATTTTTTTATGGGACTTCGATGACCACATTTGTGGCATTTTTCTAATAAAAATGATACCAAATATGATATAATTCCGATGATATTTACTTGTGTAATAGACGATTAAAGTTTCGGGCGCGAGGAAGGATAGCGTATGGGAAAGAAAGAGACGCGGAGAGTCGCAGTCGGCGGCACAGTTCAAAGGCTCGCGCGCCCTCACAATGGATTACCAAGGAATAAGTTTTTTATTATTACTTATTTTTTTATGAGACTTTTTCTAATAGATTTGTGACATTGTTCTGATTAAAATGATACGAGGCAACAGTAATGCAATGACGACACTTTTTCATTTTTAATTAATCTTTTAGGAGACTTTTACCATCATATTTGTAATATTTCTCTGATCAAAATTTTTCTGATTATACATACATATCTATTTTTTTTAATTGGCGATGGAGTAAGTTTTGGTAATAGACAAACAGAGTAAACTTTAACCCTTATCGCTCGAGTGGTGACTCTGAGGCACCACTAAAAATTGCTATACCATTATTCAAAATATTGTTTACATTATTAAATTGATATTTAATAAATTAGTTACCAAACATTTAAGTATTCTATGAGGTATTATATCAGTTTCATTTCTTCAAAATGAAAAGAATCATATTGAATGGAAATATTCTTGATCGAAAAAAAAAGTTAGGTTATGGAGTTAAAATACTTCCGAGCGCAAAGGGTTAATCTTCGATTACACAAGTAAATATCATCGGAAATATATCATATTTGGTATGATTTTTATTAGAAAAATGCCACAAATATGGTCATCGAAGTCCCATAAAAAAATAATGATTAATAAAGAATTTGGAAATTCGGATTAGGTATGTTTACATTTCTCGGTGACCGAGGCCTCTCGAGCTCGGCTGTCCTTCTCTACGTTCGGCAAACCTCAAACAATGATATCCCTCGCGTATAATTGTCCCTCCGCAGACCCGTGTTGTGGACAATTATCGATGAAATACTGTATTTACTCTGTCTTGTAAATAATTACTGAATCTTCAATATGGTGGGTACAAGATTTGAATCTAAAATAAAGTTACTACTGAATGATTGTGAGGACTACGAATTAATTTGTTTAACTGGCTGCTAAGCTAATTGCTAAATCAGATTTTGATGCAGTCAAAGGGCAGAGCCTTTTAGATTTAACTTTGTGAGGGATGATTTAATTTTATCTCTGATTTTGTAGCATTTGTCGCTGCAATATTATTTACTGGAGAGCTTGGGGCAAAAGGTAGTTGAGTGTAAATTTTGTGAAATATAGAAATTACTATGAAATACAATTTCTTCTTCTCTTCGAACGACAGGCTTAACGACAGGTTTACGGAGCACTAAAATTGATTATTTTACATTGCTTTATAAAAATAATAAAATTGTATTTACTTAGATCTTCAGCAATTTTTATTGTAATATGTACACAAAAAAATAAATCTATTTAATAATTCCTCACGAATGCCTCCTTACACTCTTGATAATGGTAAATTAAAAATGTTTGAATCCGTCATTTTGACGGGCCCCGTAAATCTAGTGTTAAACACTATTGATGTTCTTTAAAGTAATTTCTGATTTTTACAATAATTAATTGTGAGGAAATGTTGAGTCTTCTGATTCTATGCGATATTGATCGGAGCTTCCTTCGAATAATAATTAAAAATCATTACGAAGGCTCTCTACTCTGATAACAAATAGAGACGAGGCCTTTTCTCGTGCATCTGACACACTCTTGTTCTTTCATGCAAGAAGGAAGCTCCGAATTATGGTTTAACTCTGAAAATCACTCGGTTAGTAGAAAACAGCACTGCAAGACGTCAAACTTAATATATAGATAGCGGATGTTGTATGTTTATAATAAAATAAAATGAGACGTGACATTCTTATTCAACACATTCACCATCACAGATACGTGACCATTCACAGTCCCCGATCTTGCAATTTGTTTAGAGATAATCGAATTACTTAACTAATTTTGTAAGTTTCGTACAGTTTGTTATTTAAAGTCATAATATTGAAGTAGAAGGTGTGACTTTATTTCTTTTAAATTATTTAAATATGTTATTAAAAAATGCACTAAAAATGCATTGCATTTAATCAGACATCTTAACAATGAAAGTAAACAGTGAAGTAATTAGTGGTAGCGAACGTGTTAATTAATGAATAAATGAATGTATAGATTTGACTATCCGCAACCTAATCGTGTTGTTTCTTGCATCGTTGAGCTGGTTATTATCACAGAAATCGACAAAGAACAAATTCAGAATTCAATACGGATTAGTTTGTTGATGACAAGACAAATTGATGCACATCACACGTGGAACACTGAAATAAAGAACTGTTACGTCGAAGCTGAAATTATTATGGTGAACTCATCCTTTTTGAACGAGGTGGGAGGCAAAACTTAGTCACTCTGCAACGAGAATCTCGTCTAAACTCGATTCATCTTGAAAATCATTCCATCAATTTTTTAAATTGCTCGCGGAAATTCGATTCTCGCCATAACTAGCTAATCCTTCAGGAGTTAGTGTTAAAATCCCTCTAAATATATAAATGGAAAAGAAAAATAAGAATCTGTAACTGAAGGGGTTCTCCCACTCGACGGAGTCAAACAATCGATTTCCCTTTTACTATAATTTTGCAATTGACAAAGACGTGACCATCCTAACTACTAATCCCTAAATATTTAAATGGAAAAGAAAAATAAGAATTTGTAACTGATGGGGTTTTCCCACTCGACGGAGTTAAACAATCGATTTCCCTTTTACCATAATTTTACAAATGACAAAGACGTGACCATCCTAGCTACTAATCCCTAAATATCTAAATGGAAAAGAAAAATAAGAATTTGTAACTGAAGGGGTTTTCCCACTCGACGGAGTTAAACAATCGATTTCCCTTTTACCATAATTTTACAAATGACAAAGACGTGACCATCCTAGCTACTAATCCCTAAATATCTAAATGGAAAAGAAAAATAAGAATTTGTAACTGAAGGGGTTTTCCCACTCGACGGAGTCAAACAATCGATTTCCCTTTTACTATAATTTTACAAATGACACAGACGTGACCATCCTAGCTACTAATACCTAAATATTTAAATGGAAAAGAAAAATAAGAATTTGTAACTGAAGGGGTTTTCCCACTCGACGGAGTTAAACAATCGATTTTCCTTTTACTATAATTTTACAAATGACAAAGACGTGACCATCCTAGCTACTAATACCTAAATATTTAAATGGAAAAGAAAAATAAGAATTTGTAACTGAAGGGGTTTTCCCACTCGACGGACTGAAGCAATCGATTTTCCTTTTACTATACTTTTACAAATGACAAAGACGTGACCATCCTAGCTACTAATACATAAATATTTAAATGGAAAAGAAAAATAAGAATTTGTAACTGAAGGGGTTTTCCCACTCGACGGAGTCAAACAATCGATTTCCCTTTTACTATAATTTTACAAATGACAAAGACGTGACCATCCTAGCTACTAATCCCTAAATATTTAAATGGAAAAGAAAAATAAGAATTTGTAACTGAAGGGGTTTTCCCACTCGACGGACTGAAGCAATCGATTTTCCTTTTACTATACTTTTACAAATGACAAAGACGTGACCATCCTAGCTACTAATCCCTAAATATTTAAATGGAAAAGAGAAATAAGAATTTGTAACTGAAGGGGTTTTCCCACTCGACGGACTGAAGCAATCGATTTTTCTTTTACTATACTTTTACAATTGACAAAGACGTGACCATCCTAGCTACTAATACCTAAATATTTAAATGGAAAAGAAAAATAAGAATTTGTAACTAAAGGGGTTTTCCCATTCGACGGAGTCAAGCAATTGATTTCCCTTTTACTATACTTTTACAAATGACAAAGACGTGACCATCCTAATTAATAATGGATTAACCAACCATCTTAAAATTGTGCACTATTTTGAATTATTAATTTTGATTTATTTTGAAAATCAAAATTACGTCTCTTTTACAAATGACAAAGACGTGACCATCCTAGCTAGACCATCCTAATTAATAATGGATTAACCAACCATCTTAAAATTGTGCACTATTTTGAATTATTAATTTTGATTTATTTTGAAAATTAAAATTACGTCTCTATCGATCATTCTTATATCGTTAGTAGAAGTTACACGGTAAGTGAGAATAATGAGAAACTTCAAAAACCCAGTTCTTCCCTCACTTTTCCAAATCGAATAGCATGTAAAAATTTGGAGAAAAAAATCTAGCACAGTTCGGATTATGAAGCAGATGTTAGAAAATTTTTAAACAAATTTTCACCGCAAATTCTGTTCGTAGGAAAACATTAACGAGGTTGTTAATCTGTCGCGACAAGAAACAAGAGCAGTCAACAACAATCTGCAAAAATTAAAAAACAAAACGAAAAACTTTCTCGCGCGAAGTTTCTTGCGTGACAAAAAGAAATTATTTCCGTTCGCCTATGTAAACAAGTAATCTGAACTGCGAAGCGGCAATCTGGCTAGTAACTTTTTCCACAAACGACCGGAGCTAATTGAGTTGTATTCGTGTGAGCATGAGGGAAAAAGTTTATCGGTAGCAGACCGCGGTTAGATCCAACGGAGGCAGTTTTAGTTTGATTTTCCTTGTGTGCCAGCGCCATAGTGACGGGATCGATCTCAAAACTATACTTGCGAATATCCGTCAGTTTACATTACGTGTCACGTTTGATATAAAGAAACGGTAATTATACAGGGTGTCCCAAAAATGTCTCGCTTCCTTCAAAGGGGAGGTTCCTGAGGCCATTTGAAGCGACATTTTCCTTTGCAAAAATGGCCGTTTCGGCTTTGTTAAGGAGTTATTAACGAAAAACACGGACCAATCAGAGCGCGACCTAGAGGCGTATTGGCAGAGACGGCCGCGCGCGACAGAAGTCGAGCGATGGTGATAAACCGCGGTCGAAAGCAAGGAACAAACAAGGGGTTGCGCGCCCCCGTAATATCGCGGTGCAGCGTTCGCTTTAAATAATTTTAATTCCGCCAATTTTAAAGCGCCTGCCTTTTCAAAAATAGGTCCGTAAAGAGGAGACTTGAAGCTGTCACCACGTTTTTTTCGAATTTTTAAAACAGTCTCGGCTATAGGAAAATTGCATTTGTTTAAAACATTTGCAAAATAAATGGTGAAAAAACCATTTCTTCCAAATCGAAATATTTTCAATAGATACCCTTATGTGTTCACTACAAGCTCCTAAACACTCACTTTCCTCGGTACGTTAGTTCTAGTGTTATAATTTAATGAAAAAATGTTCTTTACACGTCTGTAAAACCAACATTTTTTAAGATTTCGAAAAATCCTTCGAGATTCCTTCATAGGTTACTACAGACTACAACATATTCAAATTTGAACTATCCGACATAGGACTCGAAAAATTGTCTTCTCTTGTTTGTTCCTTGCTTTCGATCGCGGTGTATCACCATCGCTCGACTTCTGTCGCGCGCGGCCGTCTCTGCCAATACGCCTCTAGGTTGCGCTCTGATTGGTCCGTGTTTTTCGTTAATAACTCCTTAACAAAGCCGAAACGGCCATTTTTGCACAGGAAAATGTCGTTTCAAATAGCCTCAGGAACCTCCCCTTTGAAGGAAGCGAGACATTTTTGGGACACCCTGTATAGAAAAGGTCTGCGTACTCCGATTTTGATGAAATTTTAATATGTTATGGAGCAACACATTCTGAACAACTTTTTCCTTTTCTAATATAGAGGGGTCGCTTTTAGTTTTCGAGATATTTGCAAAAAACTGTCGGTAATGTTAATTTCATAACAGAAACCTTCTTTTTAGAAACACTGGGTGCGTGTGAAACACTGGGTGGGTGTGTGTGGTATTGTTGCTTCTCATCTCCACAACGTGTTTACAAACAAAAAATAAACAGATGCGGCCCGAAAATCCAGGAAATGTCTTTGAAAATTGAAAGCTCAGCCTATCTATGTATGATCAGAGTGGGGTGTCCCACTTGGACGCCATCCGATTGGACGCGTTCCTTTTAGACGCCGTGCCGATTGGACTCGTCGTTTGGACGCCATGCCGTTTGGATTTGTGACATTTGGACGCTGTGCCGTTTGGATTCGTGACATTTGGGTGCCGTAAATTTTCGAATTCTACATATGGTGATATTTTATTGTGAAATATATTGTTATTTCTGGGTTAGGTCTGGGTTAGTACTGGGTTAGGTCCAACCGGTACGGAGTCCAATCGGCACGGAGTCCAATCGGCACGGAGTCCAAACGCCACGGCGTTAAAACAACACGAGTCCAATCGGCATGGAGTCCAAAAGGAACGCGTCCAATCGGATGGCGTCCAAATGGGGGTGTCCCATCAGAGTTATCTGCAGGAGTTCATTCTGCTTGTTTCTTCTGTTATTCCGTATCGTCAATTTTCAAAGACATTTCCTGGATTTTCGGGCCGCATCTGTTAATTTCGGAGCACGCAGACCTTTTCTATACAATTACCAAAGAAACTTACGTTTGAGACTTTTTGTTACGCAACGAATAACAATTAGTACATCCAGTACTATCGTGCCATAAGGTAAAGGCACCAGTAGTTGACCAGTTTTTAGAAAAACATAAAAAATAAAGTTATTCTAAGTTGTGCACTTTTGATGAAAGTATACCTCGAATGCCACACTATCTGTTGGTTAAATTTTAAAACAATTACATGCGAAGTGAAATATGCATAGTAACAACGGACGTCTAAATTCATTAAGGTACGTAATATGCCGATACATTTCTATTTCCTTAACGTTTCTGTTAAGGACAGCTGTACGGTTCAGGTAAAAAATCCATACGTTGTGAACTTTTCGCGACTGAATTATTTACTTTTTAAATTCTCACAGCGTTTTATAAGTGATAAATGCATCGTTTTTGTTATTCTAACCTCAAAATAATAGTTTATTGAGTGGTCAAATTCTGAATACTGTTATTTGAACGATTTTCAGAAGTTGACCCCCCGATAAATCAACGTCAATTACTAACGTGACTCATTTAAATTTGTTTACGATTTATAATGTATCCATTTTACATCTAAGATTGTTAGGAGTACAAAACATAATTCTAAATTTTGTAGCATACTGTGTTTTAGAGGATGACCACATGGTCAACTATTGCTTCCACGGTCAAATATTGACTCGCAACATCTACTCTGTTCCTGAATTGAATTTGTTATAGAATTGATTTGTTTTATTTCTTATTTTATTCTTTAATTGTAATTTGTGCTGGTAATTGTTGAAACTAAATGATACTAAAATGATTTCTAACATTATTGCTTTAACCTTCTTTCTAGTATAAGTGGTCAACTACTAACGAACAGAAGGTCAATTACTAGGTTTTTCATTGTTAAGAGTGATCAACTTCTGAAGCAATTACTGAATTTTTAAATATGTTTTTTAAATTCGTGTAACTAAACTTTTTTTAAAAAGTGGTCTTGTTACATAATTTAGAAGACTTAAGGAGTGTCTTCAGGTATCGACTCTCGCTATTTGATGACAGAACAAGTGGTTACTATTGTTCGCGTGAAAAACTTCTTTTAACTGGTCAACTACTGGTGCCTTTACCTTACTCGTTCGCTTAATTCAACTCTTCTGTGAGACAAATAAGAATTTTGGAAATAATACTGGCAGCTTAATCTCATTAGCAAAGCACGTGAACAAAGTTACAGCGGAGAACGAACCATGAAAGGAGCGACAACTCATTTCATCAGCTCTAATCACGCTATGCGGTTTCACCGGGTCGAAGATACCAGTCGCGATACGCTTGATCCCATCACTACGGCACGTCGGCACGTGTTAAATTGCTCGCTGCTCGACATTTAACGTCGAGAGGACGTCACGCAAAGCTTCAGGAGGCTCTGGTTCGCTTTGCGTGGAAATTAACGCGTCACGACTTCATCGGGTTTGATAGGATGTACCTATGTACGTAAACCTGGCTGCGAGACCCGTCCGCCGGAGTTATAGCTCGTCCTGCGAACACTATTCCCAGTTAACGACGTGTCAGATCAAGCGCAAAACTCTGTTCCCAAACCCCCCTCCCCCCCTCCCATCCTACCCCGTCATAGGCTAAGCGTGTTAGACCAAACGAAACTATGTGTAAATCGATGAAAAAGGACCAGTGGCATTTAGGTGCGTTTTCACGGCCAAATGGCTATATTGCTGAAGTCGTGAATCTTTCGAGACTCTACTATTTCAAAAGCAGTTCGATGCTTTCATTCTTTGTGGAGGGAATACCATTTTTATATTGAGCATCAACACTGTGTGAGGTAATGGGTAGCTACTTGCTTAACACGTTGAATGCCATTCCAGCAACCTAACAATTTTTATAAAATCGAAGTAATTTTTTTAACACTAGAACTACCGGGCGAGTCAGAGTGACTTGTTACTGATTTCTTCTTCCACGGTTATTGAAATTATAAGAATGTTTCGATGCAAACATTTTCAATGTATTTTTCTATTGAAGCACATATTAACATACAAATTTCACGAAATATGAATAAATGTAATCTTCTTGTTATTATAAAGCAATGTATATTAATGTGATTTAATGCTCGGTAGTTCTAGTGTTAATGAGATAAAAATTAAAAAGGCTAAATCTATGGCACTGATGAGTCTGTCGACCTTCATTCATTTTCTGAGTATGAATAAAATTTGATACAACGAATATATTAACGTGAAAATTTATTTTGAAATGTGAATAAACAGTTCCGTCACCCATATATGGCTGACATGGCAGACAACGTGTTAATTTGACAATTTTTCGAAATAAACATTTGTGGAAGAAGTTTCTACAGCTTTGAATTTATAATGATTTCCAGCTGGTAATATCTGTATTGTACATGAATTAGGGGATCGAATAGATTAGCTATTAGGTAGCTACTTAATTTTACAATTTTTCGAGATAAAAATTTGTCGCAAAAGTTTCTACATCTTCCCAGAAATCTCCGAAATCATTTATACATTTAGTCCCTCAGGTTAATTTACTAATATATATACTTCCCTGCATAGTTCCTATTTTAAACAAGGTGTCCCGGAAATTTTGTACTTCCTTCAAAGAAGCGATTCCTGAAATCATTTGACCTAACTTTTTTCTTTGCGAAAAATATTCTTCGTTAACGAGTTATTAACGAAAAACACGGACCAATCAGAGCACACCTATAGCAGACAGATTCCAACTCGGCCATTGTCAACGCCACGCTCTGATTGGTCCATGCTATTCGTTAATAGTCCGTCAACAAAGCCGCGGAGAACATTTTCGTAAATGAAAAAGTGATTTCAAATGACCTCGGTAATCACCGCTTTCAAAGAAGTACGAAAGTACATTTTTGAAACACCCAGTATACTCATTTGAATGAAGAACTCCTACTTTATATACTTTTCTGGTAAAGCATTGTCTGTTGCAAAGCGAGATTAGTGAAGCTGCAAAAATAATCAGCATTAATAATTGGTTTATATACACAAAAGCCGCACGCAGTTCATTCCGCTTATCGAGCCAGCACTCAACGTGTAGCTACCTTTCATTGAATCAAGGCACGTTTCCTGTGGTTCATGTTAAAGAATCGGAACTGTAGCCGCAGCGTTAGATCTTTCCGTACTGTTAGGAAAGAATAGAGGTGTCGTAAGTATAATTCGCAGCTGTGACTCGCTGAGTCTCTCATCGGTGGGTGGTACCGGTGTTGTACATTAAATAATATACATGTTTCTTAACCAGGGGAAATCGAAACGAGCCAAATTAAATGTCGAGCTATATCATCCGATAGAAATCATTCTAACAAAAATATGTACAACTTGGTTAATGAAATTGTCGTTTCGAAATCCCCTTAACAGCGAAGTTAGGCACGCCATTGTGATCCTTTGATTACTATAACCTCTCCTAGTTTTGACCAATACCTATTCCTTGCAACAAAACAATTTGAAAAACAGACTGAAATGTTCGATATGTTTATATGCGTACTTGTTAAGTAGTAACCAATATTCCTATAAATAAATTTTCCCACGGAATGTTTACAATATGCCATGCACTACTATTCTGCAGTAAATAATGCGATAAAGTGTGTAAAGGAAGACAGCATGATGCGAGCAACTGAAGATAATCGTGCAGAGGATGTTGATATGTTAATATGTGTGTGTAGATATGTTTATACTATTTGATGTTATTAATAACTACAGTGATTAAAATGGATGGAACCTATATCGTTATCAGTGCTAATTATTTTTATACTGGTACCAATAATTCCTACCAATATTTTTTAATTCGTATCATTGTTAACACTAGCACATTGCAAATATAACACTGCAATGATAAATATTGCGGTATCTACGTTAGTATTAACACAAGGTATATAAGACGTGTTCTAATATTTTTAATTTATGATGAACAACGACAACAAATTTATTTTTCTGGGCATATATTGTTAAAAAATGACTAAAAAATTCAATAGGAACGTTCTCGTTATTTTTACAAGGAAGTGTAAAATAGTCACTTTTAGTGCACCGTAAACCGACTGTTAAAAATATCTTTAGTAAATGTTCGAGAAAGTACATCCGAAGATGGTGGTGAATATTCTTATCAAACACGAAACGAGTGTTAAACACTGACTGTGATAAGATAACTTGATTATCCTGTGCTTATCAATGCAATAATAACACTGTAACATTTATATTTTCGCAATATTTGTCTTTCAAACAACATGCTTAACAGAGAGGATAATTTTATATAACCATGAGGATTTTGGAGACTTCAACACGGACTTTCGTTGATGCAAAATGCACTAACACTATCGGAAACAGGCACGATTTGTTCATAACAATGTGATCGTACTGAATTCACAGAAAAACATTCGGGACCATCACGGACATTGTACGTAGACCAAATAAATCAGGCAAACAGACAAATTCTTAAAAATGGTATTGAGATTGAAATTTTTGTTCAATACAGATCTACTCACTGCATTCATCTGCGTTATGTTCTGTCTTTTACGGTGCCTATAGGTATAGTGAAATTTTGTGAGGGTGTACCGCTCTCTTTCTTAGCACGTGCCACACGTAAAACTAACAGAAATAAATAAACGATTAAAATCCTCCATAATTTAGCAAGAATTTAAAAAAATTAAAACAGGGAAGAGATTCAAATCCAAGGGAAAATTTGAATACTTCAAATTTGTGTTTATATATCGTAATTTGAATAAATAAATTAGAAAATTAGAAAGTTGAATTGGAGGAGGAAATATGTTAGATCATGCTATGAAATAAAGAGAAACTTTGACCTAGAACAATTAATTTTCCCTTCTCATAAAATAAAGAATTAATGTAGCTTAAGCAGAAAGCCGATAAAGTATACTTCCTCTAATAAACTAATCGAAATATTTATCCTTTATTTAATTAATCAAGCGACAAAGGTAAGAGTCAAGCTAGAAGCATGAGCCACAAGTCGCAAGTGCTTCAATTATTATTAATATTAAATAAGCTGAAAGCAACAATGGAACTGAAATTTGATTTAAATAAATCCATACCAAATTGAATGTTTACGTGCTTTTACTTTTGATTTTGTACTTGGCTGAAAATTGAAAACAGACTAGTCACATTTCGTATTTGCTATTTTTCTAGATACTTCAGCGATCATAATTTTGTGATAATAAATAGAACTAGAATAAATAATTGGAATGCGTCAGAAGGATCGAAGAAAAGGGTAATCGATAAGAATCAATTTTGGAAATATTAGAAACATGATGCAGAGAACAAAGACTTTGAATGGGTGCACTCCAGGATCTCATAATTACCTCTATGCCACTAGTTAAAAAAATAATAAATGAATTTAGCAGAATGAATGGATGAATGATGATGAGCTAGTAAAGCGCTATGTGAGACTACGAAGCAGAGTTGGAAGTATTAGAAGCATTTCGTCAAATGATCTCCATGGTCCCCCATACAATTGCTTCCATCTAAACGAAAAATTCAAAATTTAAGTCTCCAAATATACGTGAACGAAGATACCAGCGTGTCTCTTTAAACTCTACAGTTGAGAAACTTCGAGTATAGTATGTATAATAAATAACCTGTAAAGAGCTGCGTTAAACATATAAAATTATAACAATACATTAACATTTCTGGAACACCTAGAAGGAACGATACTATAAACATGATTACTATAAATGATAATTAAGCGATTGGTATACAGGGTGTCCCACGCAACTGGAGCAGGCTGTACGAAAATGTTATAAGAAAAAGTTGAATGGCATCAGATGGTGCATAATACGCAACTAATTTTATGCACTTTTGCATCAGAAAAATGCAACTGCACTTTTTTTAAAATGGAAACCTACATATTTGATTGCACCAATCGATGCAATTTGTTGTGCTCTACATAAAAGTACTAACATACTTATGTCCTAAACTTATTCGTTCGGAAATTATCGTAGCTAAGATTGTTGTAGATTTGTGAATGATTTCGCTCTGTCGGCAAGTGTTCTGGAATATCACGTAGTGCACCATTATAATGTTTGTAACTTTTAGTTGCGATAATGACCTAACGAATAAGTTTAGGGCATAAGTATGTTACTACTTTTATGTTTTGGAGGTACAGCCTGTTCCAGTTGCGTGGGACACCCTGTATACTACTTATAGTAAAAAAAGCTAGTTTAGACCGTGAATTTGTGTATTATATGATATACAAATTTACGGAAGATTATTATCTTCTAATGTTTTAAGTTAGTAAAGTTCGTGCTCGATTTCGTATTAAAATACAAGGAATCTGGTACGAAATTTAGCACTGACCAAATATTTTCGAATGTTTTTAGTACTGTAAAAACGAATCATATCAGATACTGGAGTAATTAAATAAATATTATATCTACAGAGTAAAGTTAAATATTTGTTTTCATAAATTTTTAACTCACTCCTATCAATGTTGCGTTGCAAGTGCGCAGCCACGCGATGTCTAGCGTCGTTGAACTCCAAATGAAGTCCAAGTCGAAGCAACGTCGGATTCTCTTCCACCAACTGAGTGATCTCCATTTCGATTTTATTTCCCAACACTTGTGACCTCTGCGAGTTTATACAAACAAAAATGCACATGCATGGGATTAAACAAAAATATTTATCCGACACCGAAAGTAGTTATCATTCATTTATTTTACCTGATTCGAACATCGAAATTCTTCTATTGATTTTGTTTTAAGGAGACCTCTGATGAGCCTCACTATCACAGATGGGCTTATAAAGTTTGTTTCCACGCTAAGAACATACAAATTTCATATGCAAATTTCTATTCATCTTTGCCGATAACGTCTGTGCATAACGGTATACTAACTTGAGTACTCTGAGTGTAGAATTTTTCTCTAAGGCTTCCGCCAACCTTTGCGCAGTCTTATCGGTGACACCCACGTTTGTTAAACTTAATGATTCGAGATGCGTATTCATCTCCAGTCCTTCAAATAGTTGGATAAACTTTTCGTCAGATATATTCTACGGAACAACAAATAGGCATTAAGTAAAATATTCAGTGTATAACAACTGTAAAGTTTACAGGATTATCACTTTGAGTGCCAGGCCGGCAATCTCAAAAACACCATAAAATCAAAGTAGCGAATCGAATTAAGTAACAATTGAAATATTAAGATTACCTAATCAAATTCGCTACATTCGATACTCTAACGGGAAAAATTAATTTGTAAATCTAGACAAATAATTGTCTCCCATTTCTGGGGGATGCGGTACTCAAAGTGCTAGTGGATCGCGTGGACTCACTTTAATGTTATTCCAGTTTAATTCAGTCAATGATGCATCATCGTCTCGAACTTGTTTAATTGTGGCATCGACGTCAGTGTCGTTAGGTGGATCCATCGGGTAGGGTTTTGGTTGACTAGCTTTTGTAACACCATCCCAACCCAGACCAACAGGCTGACCAGAATTTAGTAGGGAAGCATGATACTGGTCCTGATTCATCATGGAATGGAATCCGAGGATAGCTGTGCGCAATAGAAATCATAGATTCAGAATCCGCAATTTTTAAGATTAATCACCTCTGTATAATCAAGTATTTGGTTATTATGATCTATAGCTTTTTTAATTTAAAATGCAAAATGTTAATATAATCCGAACAATTTTGATATTTTACCAGCAAGATCGATAATTTCTTCTTGAGTAGCATTTGACAGAGCTTGTTCATATTCTTCTCCAAGATCAATAGCAATTTGTTCATCTGCTTCTTTCTCTTTCACGGTTTCTTGAGGAGGAGGAATCCACTATCAGAAAGTACGAAGAACATTATAAATTTTGTACACGTTATTAGCCCATTTGCATCACAGCTCTAAATAGGTGCTCAGCTTAAAAAATCCAAATGGTTTCATCAATTTGTCTGAAAGAATACAGACCTTCTTGCCTCTAATTACACCAGGTACGAAAGGCTTTAATTCCGGTATGTCAGGTGTTTCCAAAGCTTGTTTGTTGATGTGTTCGATGAGTTTCTTCCGGTTGAGGGGGCCAGTTGGACTCTTGTCGCATTCGTAACTACAACGTTGTGACGGTGGCATGAAGCTGTCCTGTAGAAGCAATACAAAAACCGTTATATGCAAAGTAATCTGGTAAAAGTATAGATACAATTATGTGCAACAAATAATCAGTCTTACATCGGGATCCACTTCCTTGGCCAACATATTGATTTCCTCTGGAGTGAGCTGTGCCAGTAGATCGTCCACATCCACATCGTCGTATTCGCTCAGATCCTTGCCGTATAACTTCGCTGCAGTTGTCATGGTGGTAGTTTTGGTTGATGCGGATGTCTGGAAAATTTCCCATGGTTCTTGATCAACGACAGAGTATCTCCGTGACATTTTATCGATTATATTATTAATTGCTTTGATCCAAAGACAATCGTTCCCTTTCGACTAATCTATGCCAACTATTTAACACATCTATATCTAAAAGAGCACTGTACGGAGTACTATTTCTTTTTCTTAAACAACTACAATATTTAATCAGCAACTAATTTCTTTCTCCTGGATTTCACGGGCCGCAAAGTTCACTGAACAATTGCGAGAAATGCTCCCGGAAGACCCGCTGTATTTATTTATCGATCGCGGAAGGAGACCAGGGGAATAAGTCTGCAGAACGATAGCGACGAAGATATTTCGGCAAACGGTGGATCACTATGTCGAAGAGTGGACACGGAGGTTCCTGTTCGAACAATCAGCAAATCGACAACTTGCATTTAAATTCGGCAACTGTCCAACGCGGCTGATGCCCTTTGCCCCAGATAATTCCGCATTGATTTTCATTGACAACTCATCTGCCAAATCGACGACCCACGCTAATCCCGAGCGAATTCACGCGTAAACGCAGTATTACGGTCTTTACGGGATTGTCGGATTGTTTTTGGGTGAAACTGTTCATGGAGAAAGTGAGTACCCGGTAAGTTTTCTTCGATGAGGAATTAGGTGAATCGCTCGTAATCAAATACCTCACCCACTTCTCACGACAGACACTTCACTGACCAGTTCACCGATTGCGGCTGATTGCGGCAGCGCCCTTTGACGCTTATACCGTATTCGAACAAATTACGCTTGTTTGCGGTGAGCTGTCTCTGTTATTGTTTAAATAAATGTTCCAGCAGAAGTTTAGTACAAAGAATATTTATAATGTAGGGAACAATCTGTATTTAATTGTAATTTTAACGGTTAAACTTACAAGGAGATTTTTGTTAAGCTGTCGTGTATGTCGTTTGACATCAATCTTGTAAGGTGTTTGTTTGAATGAACTATATAGTACAGCTAGCTCATGGAGAAAGTCTCTGCGCGTTCGGCGTCGCGCAGGTATTGATGTTATGGTGCATTAATGGCGGGCTTCTCAAAAAACTGCCATATACGTCAATAAATTCACGGAAAAAACAATGTGCTTACTGACCCGACGAATATTGGAAACGATCATTCAATTTTATAATAGGACACTGAAGACCAAGATTACAAGGCTGTTTCTATGAAGAATACAAAGCATCCAACGCGTGTAAGTTGTAACAGATAGCTCGTTTAATATAAATTACATACTGTAATGTAGATTATAAAAATTATTTGGTATGTTCAAAAAAGCATATTACTCTTAAAGATGAAAAAGAAAATCGTTTTCAATGTACATATGTACATAGAAGTACACTTCCGGTTTGGTACTTCGAAAAGTAGCAAATAGAGTTCCTGTTCTAGCAATTAGTCATTTAATGCCAGTAGTCAGCCATCTTGACGCACTACTTATTGGCGGTAATTTCATACTTTTAAAAAGTTTACGACGCTCTTGACTTTTTTATTGATTCTTCAACGGCAAGTGTTAAACATTATTATTATTACTAGGCTATTCTTTAAATATTTGATAACGTGTAAGCATAAGACAACACGTTGGAAGTGGTTCGTGATTTAAATAGCTATTAAAAGATTTATTAAAGGATCCTCAGTCATGGACACCGTAGACATTAAAAAACTGTGAGATAATCCCCAGTAGATAATATGTTAAGACTCTCCCTTAAACGGCGATCATGATTAATGGATGGAGAGTAACAGAAAGGGTTTACCGGGCTAATTAACTCGATAAATCAATCTAGCCAAGGTCACGGTGCAAGACCGAAAGTGGTGGGTGGATCATGGATGCTGTTGGTGGGGGTGGTCCGCGCAAGTCTGATGATCCTCATTGCCGGAAAAGACAGAGGAGAGGATCTCTGTCGTGTTCCCCGGCCTCTGCAGTTTTGATTAGAGAGTGTCTATCGCTTGTTGTAGCGCTCGTAGCGGCGACAGGCACAAAAATAGCTGAGGCCTCCTCGCAGGCTGGCAAACTCCCAACGGTCTATACTTGGACATCCCCGCGCCATGATTATTTATAGTGAGCGCGAGCGCGGCCACTGGCCTTCTCGTGAACTAACTAGCCTGCCACCAAAGACGATCCGTCGCCCGTGACCTAGGCCCGCATTAATAACGATTACACCCTCTGCGAACACCGGCGGCTTTAATCTCTCGACGCTCCAACAAATGCGGACTTTTGTGTTTTGTCTTCTGCAGGGACGACCCGCGAACGCTCCAAGACGAAGATGAAGAATATTTGATACGTTCAAACGCAAGGATGATCGCGCGTTTGATTCAAGAATGTTTCAACAAAAGATAAAGTTCGCGAGATGTTACTTCGGGTGAAAATACTGTGGCGGACCGGAAGCGGTGCCATTTTGGAGGACATTCGAATACTTTCTCCGCGCTCCTCGTGAATTTTGAAAAATATATGATTCATTTTGTACATGGGGATGAATTTCCTACTGGTATCGATGCTAAAAATTGTATAGAATATATAGAAATAAATTGTAGAAAAACTAGAAATAAAAAAATAGAAAAAAATAGCGTACAGTAAAAACTGTATACTATATGTATCTTTTCCGGTGATAGTAAGCTTGTACAGGCTTTTTATACAGTTCTTTATAGATTTATTGTATTTACATTGACTATAATAAAAATTTAATCATATAAAATATATCTGTGTGCAGTATTTGTAAACAATTTCCTGCGGATTTTTATGCAATATAAAAATTGTCTGTATTAATTGCAAAATATTGATGAAAATGCTATCGGCGCAAAGGTTCGATCTTATTGTATCAATATAGATAGCATTTTCATCAATATAATTCAAAATTCGATCGAAAGAAATTACAATTATATTATTAATTGCAAAATACAGAAGGTACACAGACGTACATAGACGTTCGTCTTCTTAACTGTCCCAATAATTTCTAAGAGTACACTCAACATCCTAAACAAACACGCTTCCTTTCATGCCTTAACACAATCAGGATCTTTACGTAATGCCCGAAGATGATGGCGTCCATAAAAGATGTTCTTCTTTCCTACATTATGCAACCGAAATCTTCCCACTGAAGATGCTCCTTGTGCTATTGTTCATTATTCCGCGAGAAACAATTAGTCGGCGATATAAAGAACAAGATCGATTAAAGATACAAGGTATCCACACGGTATCACGGTGTCTAGTATGAAACTTTCAGTGCTCCAAATAACCCCGCAGCCTGCTCGCGAGAAATCTGCCTGTTAATTAGTTTGTACGTCTCCGTGGCAGGTTTATTTCTGCGTGGCTGAATGAAAACGACTTACTTTCACGGCCGCGGAAAAAAGGCGAGTCTCGATTTCCGTTGGATCCGTTCTGGCAATAATCTCGAGTTAACAAACTCTCTTGGGAAAGTTTGTCCGTCCTGTTTGAGATTTGAATGCTACGGTTGTCACTAGACTTCGGATTTTATACACTTATAGTAGAAATGAGGCCGTAGAACATTTTGCATAAAAATCCGCAGTCTAGTTAGAATAGAAACTAATTTCATGGAAACTCAATGTATCTGTTTAAAAATGGCTCTGCAGTTTCTCTATTACAATTATTAAGAGATCGTAGTCAATTTTTACAGAATTTTCGAAAGGTCTCAGTGTGGTCTGAGCGAATGTAATACTACTCAAGGGTTGAACAAGTTATATTTTGAGTTTGGAAGGTAATTTATGTAGGAGTTGAGGAATTTTTGTTAATACCTTGTTAAAGGGATTGATTGGTTTAGGCTGGTCGTGTTTCGAAACTTCTGCCCCGTGTTTGGCAGCAGCTACTTTTCCCACGAGTGCATTGCCACGAAATTAGGCCGGCTTAAGTATCGGTAATTAAATCTTCGAAGGAAAAGCACGTCAATCAACGCGATCTATCCTATGTTAGAGGCGCGCTAATGGGCCGTGCGCGCAATTAGGGGCACGTATTTCCTGCAAAACGCGTCTAAGGGTCATACAAAGCCGACGTTTCTGTCAGACGAGCCAGAATTCGCATGTACTTCGAGAAAGAAATACACTATGCATGTATAAATTCTGAGATATGTACAGCAGGTATTTGAACATAATGTTTCTGATTCTCGAGAAATTGACGATAATCAACCTGTTGTAATTTCGTAAAGAAACAATCGTACAGCAATAAACTTGAGTTCATTTTAAAGCTTGAATGAGATGTAGCGGATGAGAAACCGAAGACATTGTTCCTCGGAAATGCTAAAAATTGAAACTTCTGTAAAAACATTAAAAAAATTTTTCTCACGAACGAATTTTACACAGATATGAAGATTGAAGTCTCCTCTTTACGACTGCTTAAAAATTGTTTTACGATTTTCTTCCGCTGTTTTATGGAACAAAAACGATGAACAAGAAACGCGTATCTTGTGTCACTGTTAAGTTGCCCGTACTCATTTAAACCTTAACACTAGGTTTACGGAGCACTAAAAGTGACTATTTTACATTATCGCGTAAAACTAACAAAAATGTGTATATCTAAATTTTTAGACATTCTTTTTATAATATGTACCCCAAACAAATAAATGTATTAAATAATTCCTTATGGGTGCGTCTTTTCAATCTCGATAATCGTAAATTAAAAATATTACAACCCGCCATTTTGACGGGTCCCGCAAACCTAGTGTTAATAAAGTCACTAAAAAAAAAGCACATATCAATTTTTAAAGTGCTATTGTGTAGGGGAAGCTTCAATCTTCAAATCTACGGAAGATTCATTAACGAGAAAAATTTGTTAGTGATTTCGCAGACGTCAATTTGAGCGTTAATAATATAAAACGTTTTTTTAAATAATACACGAGCGGAGAAGTTCGTAAAAATGAGTAATTGAGCAATGCATGTGCTAATTCGATCATTGTCTCTGCAATTGAGTTGCGAATATGGCATGCGAGCACCTTGGGGACTCATTTTACTCCGTTCTGGGAGAAAGACACCGGAGGCATCCGGTTTCTAATTTCTAGACGTTGAACGTCGAGCAGAACCTAGTTGCAATCAATACGGAAAGAAAAAGCACGATGATGGGGCATTGCAACGTGAAACATGCCAACGGATTTCTGTATGTACAAAGTAACGGAATGACATTATGCGAAATCGTTATTGTTAACGGCACCGTTACTCAAGCACAGTTCTAGTTGTGAAACGACTGTAACCGAGGCCGTTCGAGGTGTCGGGTGAGGATGATGTCTGTGATGATTCCGCGATATGTCGCAATTATATTGCAGATTGTGGAAGATGTGCTGCGCGAAGTGTCACGTGCAGATGCCTTTCTATTTTCGTTTGAAACAAGAAAATGCACGGTTGAGTTTCGTTTATGTCCGGTGTAACGACCGCGAGGACGGAAATATGAAGCTAGCTTGTTTGAAATAAGCATATAAAAGCAAGAATTTGTTGTTGAATTTTGTACATAGGTCTTTAGGAACTTTCTTATTTTTATTTCAAATAAAACAGATGTACTTCGTATTTGGAGATGAGAATTAATATTAACACTAGAAAGACTGAAACTTAGTATATACCTATATTGCCCAGAAGCAGTCAAAATGACTGCATTGTGAAAGAATAACTAATGTGTAAAGAAAGTTTAAAATTAATTTTTAATATTTTTTATATTATTTACAGTTATATAACAAGTTATATAATATTAACAAGAAAAAAAATTTACTTTTCCTGGGCATATTGATGACACTTTCATTTTCATCATTGGTGATCGACTCTTCTTCTAGTTGAAATTAAAAAGCAGTCAAAATGACTTCCTTGGGCAATCTAGTGTTAAGGAGAAGAATGCAAGACCGTAGAAACATTTAAAGAATTTATTATTTCCAACTCAAGGAAATTTAAAAAAAAAAAGATCTACATCTACATTTATAGTTTCTGTATCTTGAAATTGATGCAGATAATTTTTATTTGCATAAAAATCCACAGTCTAGTGATTCAAAGTTTGAAATTATGGTTTCCATTACTCGCAAAGAATTTGAATCATTTTGGCAGCAGCATTGAAGACAATTAGCGATGACAATTACCGTCATTAGCACAGCGTAATTTCAGTTGCATCGCATCACCAAGTTTCTTCTTCATCCGACGTAATTTTCATACGGTTCCACTTGCATATTAAACTTGGTTAAACAAGATTTCAATTAGTGCATATCATTGTATACAATTCATGATCGAAACACGCAACGTTAACACTAGAAAGACTGAAACTTAGTATATACCTATATTGCCCAGAAGCAGTCAAAATGACTGCATTGTGAAAGAATAACTAATGTGTAAAGAAAGTTTAAAATTAATTTTTAATATTTTTTATATTATTTACAGTTATATAACAAGTTATTAGTAAATATTAACAAGAAAAAAAATTTACTTTTCCTGGGCATATTGATGACACTTTCATTTTCATCATTGGTGATCGACTCTTCTTCTAGTTGAAATTAAAAAGCAGTCAAAATGACTTCCTTGGGCAATCTAGTGTTAACGAAATGTATTTATAGTATAACAGAATTCTTCTCTCTAATTACTTTCCTGCATGCTTTAATCGGTAAAAAGATGATAATCGAGTGCGATTTCAAATTGTAATTAACCGTTATTCAATCGTAACAGCTGGTGGACGATGATATCGTTCAACTATTTAAACAGTGGTGGTATAAAATGCTGTTACAAAACAATAATTAGCACAGATGCATATCTACCACTTTATGAAGTAGTATAGCTCACATTAGAGTACAAATATCATTTTTATTTTAATTCCATAACCAAACTTTTTTTTTTCGATCAAGAATATTTTCATTCTATATGATTTTTATCATTTTGAAGAAATGGAACTGATATAATACTTAATAGAATACTTAAATGTTTGGTAACGAATTTATTGAATATCAATTTAATAATGTAAACAATATTTTGAATAATGGTATAGTAATTTTTAGTGGTGCCTCAGAGTCACCACTGGAGTGCTAAGGGTTAAAACCTCATTTCCTTAAAATCTTCGATGAAGACTTACGTTGATAAACATGTTTCTTTTATTGCAATTGTTTAACCCTTTGCACTCGGAACTATTTGAACTCGAAAACTAAACTTTTCTTTCGACGTAGAATATTTCCATTCTATATGATTTTTTCATTTCATCGATATGAAACTGATGCAATTCACTCATGCAGTACTTAAATGTTTAGTACTTTACTAAGTTTAAATAAATTTAATAATGTAACAAATGTTCTGAATAATAACATAGCAATTTTTAATGGCGCCGGAGAGTCGCCACTCGAGTACTAAGGGTTAATACCACACTTAAGGTTATTAATGCAAACTAATGCAATGGAGCACTCTACAAAACGTGCCACATTGTAAATATTAAAAGAACCTTATGTGTAAACAGCGGATTTGATTGGAAACATTAGAAAAATGTAAAAATATAGAGACGTTATTTACATAAATTTTTATTTCACTCCATTTCCTTGCAAACGATGTATAAACATTTTATTTTGTATTAAGATCCGCAGTCTACTGTTTGTATGACGTTTCTTCAGAAAATGAATTTTTCCACAGGAAATTATGCAGCCTTGAAATAAATCAACTTGCAAATGCTATACCGCGTGGGTGACAAATGATCGCATCGAATGATTTCTCCCAAGGATACCACTGTCCCTCAATAAGATGCGCAAATACAAAACGAGAATGATCGAGCGCGATTGAACATCAAGTTAGAAATCCGCTCTTACCTCATCTCGTGTTTATCTAAAAGTGCAAGAATTGCTGCACCTTCTCTAGCTTTGGAATCCGCGAGAGTTCAGGTTTCGTAACTACCTGTCTGACCATAGATGGTCTTTGCCACCGAGATACCTTGCCTCTTGCTTATCGAGACTTCTCGATAAGTTCAACTAATTAAATGTCCCGTTCGAGACACGCGTCCCGTGCGATTTGCATAATCAGAGTGTTTCGTCACGCGGTGGAACGGGTTGAATTTTCTACGAATTATCTATCTGTAGACTACAAAAATTTTGTAGAACTTTTTAAAAAATGTTTGCAAATCGTTTAACATCATAAATAAATTGTTTTCCGTATTGTTCACGTTTCGATTCGATGACGTAAACTGACTGTTGAAATTGTGTACCGAGATACATTCTAAAAATGTACACGCGCCAGATATACGTTTCAAACCGCTTTCATCGGGCGCAGAATAGTATATTTATACGAAGCAACCGCAACCATAATCACGCCGCAACCGCAAATTTTATTGATGAATGCAGACATACGAGTATTCGCTTCAGGTGAGTCCACCTGTGGCTATGAAGTCATTGTATACGAAACAGAAAGTAAGAAACAGTACTAAATAATATGAAATATATCTTCAATTCATTGCCACTTGTTCACATTGATAAGGGCTGTGTAATTATTTCTATTCGGTATTGAGGAATTCCCTTTTAACGCTAGATTTACGGGGCCCGTCAAAATGACGGATTCAAGCATTTTATTAAGCATTGAAAATGCGTAAAAGTTCATCAATTTTTAAGTTAGGTTGTAAAGAGCAAGTTGCCTAAATGTCTACGCAATCCAATTATTTTTTATTATACTAACTTGTAGGTTACTGTGTATGTTTTATATTTTTATTTAACACTAGATTTACGGCGCCCGTCAAAATGACGGATTCAAGCATTTTATTAAGCATTGAAAATGCGTAAAAGTTCATCAATTTTTAAGTTAGGTTATAAAGAGTATTCATTTTATTTTAATTATTTCTCCAATATTTTTAGCAAAATTTCTGCAACAATTCTAGCGAATAACAATGATTAGATAATAAGATCTTACTTAACCCCTTCGCTTATAGTATCGTCTGAGAGACGTGGTGAAGATTTTAAACAGAGTCTAATAAATATGTATGTTATTAATTTCCTTTAAACTGAAATATAATTCTATTTTGCTGTTGTTAATGTACAGCCATTGGAGAACATATAGACATGCAATCGATATACATTTTCTCCTTTTTCTAAGAAATTATGAACTACAAAGAAATTCTAATCACTTAAACCGTAAAATAAATCGTAAGGCAAGGGGTTAATACGATTTTAGAGTGATGCTTCACCTATTCGTTTTTGTCACAGATGCATAAAATCCGTAGTCTGATTACTATAATACTAAAAACAACACCTTTTGTTCAACGAAACAACGACTACCGTTACATGTCGGCGAATAACTCATGCTGCATAAGGAACCGTTGTAAATAACAGTGGTCACGCCACAGAGATTTTGACAACCGTTATTTCGCAAATGGAGCTAGCAGTCGAAATACTTCGCGAGATTCCATACATCGCGGTTAATTAGCATGAATTTACCCTAATGGTTGTGTTCTTCGTAAACACGATCCTATTCTAATTAACTGAAACTAGAAAATTAATTGTCTTATTATGTATCTTCGTCGCGTTGCCTCGGGGCATAATTAAAAATTAAGCTGCACTATTAAGATCGTTTTCAACGGGAGAGATTAAAGCGAGTACACGTGAAAGTATCGTTTTTAGTGTCCGCTCTTATTCTTTTTAGGTTCCTGTTTGAGATACTGTGACACGTAAACGTGAGTGAGATAAAGTGCAACTTCTTAGTGCATGTTTGTTCGTTGCAAAAGGGGCAGATTTGCAAATCCTGTTCTGATACGGAACGATGCAAATTCGTTCCACCTACTGCTTTATGTACATTTCTTTCAAATAGATTTTTATCTCTTTGGTTGAAACTACATTTCAAATTTCTGGTTTCATATTTTTATAATGCAAGGTTTAGTTGAGAAAAATTGATCAGTCGATATGGATTTATGAGGTCTGGGACAGTTTAACGATAGTGTTTAATATTGTACAACTTGCACCTTCAAATAAATGTTTAGCATACTCGCTTCATATTTAGCAATTTGCAGTTTAGATAAATGTTTCTCCTACAAATTGTTCAAATTGTATCGTATGTTCTTGTTTTCTTTGAGTTTTGCGCTAGTTTTACCAAATAAATATACAGGGTGGGACAATAACTTTGGTAACTATATGGAAAAGGTCTGCGTACTCTGATTTTGATGAAATTTTAATATATTATAGATTTCGACATTTTGAACAACTTTTTCCTTTTCCAATATAGGGGGGTCGCACCTCGAAATCTCCGAAATGCGTTCACGCACGTAATAAACATTTACATCATAATATTTCCCCCTTTATAGCGTGCAACTTTTGCATATATCATTTTCTCATATTATTATAAGTAACGAGAATATTCGAGGTGGTCAAAGTTAGTGCCCCACTCTGTATGTGATCTTCATGATAATTTTTCTTAGAATCTACTGTAGATAGCAATTTCAAATTTTTTGGGCATCTAGCAGGATGCTAGAGGTGCATTTTAACACTAAGTTTACGGGGCACTAAAATTGATTATTTTACATTGCTTTATAAAAATAATAAAATTGTATTTACTTAGATCTTCAGCGATTTTTATTGTAATATGTACACAAAAAAATAAATCTATCTAATAATTCCTCACGAGTGCCTCATTACAGTCTTAATAATCGTAAATTAAAAATTTTTGAATCCGCCATTTTGACGGGCCCCGTAAATCTAGTGTTAAAAGGGAATTCCTCAATACCGAATAGAAATAATTACACAGCCCCCTTCAATGTGAACAAGTGGCAATTAATTGAAGAAGGCAGTTCTCTCGGTGCATAGAAAATAGAGCAATTTAGTGTAGAGGTGTATTTCTGCTGAAGGGAATTTCGAAATTCGTAATAGGAACAATTATACAGCACGGTCAATGTGTAGAGGTTCTTATAAATTTCTACAAAATCACGATTTTCGGCACCTGTGTTAATTTTCCGCAGAATCTACTGCAGATATGAATTTCAAACAGCATCTTGTACGATGCTAGAGGTAAATTTTAGCCTAAGGAAATTTTGCAACAATGAATTGAAACAATTATACATCAATGTGTAAAAATGCTCCACACATTGATAGGGCTAATTTTAACATAAAATGCTTTTCTAGACAGGCAGGATTTTTCAAAATTTTTTAGAAGAAAAATATTACTAAAGCTTGCTCGGTGTTTGCGTGAAGGGCTCTATTCTTAACCCCTTGCACTATAATAACGAGTCAGACTCGTGATAAGAATTTCGAACATCATCTACTAAACATGTAAACTATTAATTTCGTTGAAGCGAAATAAAATTTGATTTTGTTGCTGTCGATATATAGCCATTGGAGAATATGCAAGCATATAATAAATTTCGATTTTCTTTTTGTTCTAAGAAATGATGGACAATCAAGTTCTAATCACTGTAACCGTAAAATAAATCATAGTGCAAGTGGTTAATTTGCAATCTTTTTACTAGACCGCATGGAGTGGATTCAAAAAGTAATTTATATAACACAAAATGTCTGATTTTCGAGAAATTGACGATAATCAACCTGTTGTAATTTCGTAAAAAAAAAAACCATCGTACAGCAATAAACTTGAGCTCATTGTAAAGCTTGAAGACTCTACTTTCGCACACCATTATTCATTTTCCTCTAAGATATTTTTACAAGATGCAGCAGATGAGAAACCGAAGACTCGTTTTTCCTCGGAAATGCTAAAAATTTAAACTTCTGCAGACACATTAAAAAATTTTTCTCGCGAACGAATCTTACACAGATATGAAGATGGGCGGCAATCAAGTTCTAATCACTGTATCCGTAAAATAAATCATAGTGCAAGGGGTTAATTGACATTCTTATGCAGAACCGAGTGGCCAGAAAGTGTAAGAAAGTTACAGAGCCACTCCCTTGGCAAATGATGATCCCACGGTTGAAAAGTCGACACGATGACCCAGATCACGATACCTGGGATCGATACACTTTCACGATTGCGGGACCTTCCTTGTTCGCCGAGGCCAAATCGGTTCAGTAGCTGCAACTCGGCAGCTGGCTTATTGCCAATAAGGATTCCTAGTGTACGTACACAGATCGATAGATCGCTGGACCCGTCGGAAAAGGATACATAAAATCTTGGACGAATCAACGTAACTGTGGGCTTGCAGGTTCAACACGATACAATGTTGTGCAACGGTTTTTGGCGAAAATAGTCGCCCGTAAATCTTACCCGTTGATTTACCGTGACTATACTTGTCCGCTGACTCCTTTATTGAGCTGTGGAACACGTGTACCAAGGAAAATCGAGACAAGTACCAATTCTGCATCAGAAGTGGTGTACGAACTTAGAGGAGTCTGCGTAAAATACATACGCAATTTATAACTGTCTGCAAAATTAACAGATTTGGAAACGTATTCGATGCTCGGACTTGGTTGGACGATGATCTTTTTTCTTGAGAGCAGTCGTTTTCTGGGATGTTAACACTAGGTTTACGGTGCACTAAAATAGACTATTTTACATTGCTTTATAAAAATAATAAAATTGTATTTACTTAGATCTTCAGCGATTTTGATTGTAATATGTAGACAAAAGAATAAATCTATTTAATAATACCTCACGAATGCCTCCTTACACTCTTAACACTAGAACTACCGAGCACGAAATCACATTAATATACATTGCTTTATAATAACAACAAGATTACATTTATTCATATTTCGTGAAATTTTTCTGTTAATATGTGCTTCAATAGAAAAGTACATTGAAAAAGTTTGCATCGAAACATTCTTATAATTTCAATAACCGTGGAAGAAGAAATCAGTAACAAGTCGTTCTGACCCACGCGGTAGTTCTAGTGTTAATAATCGTAAATTTTTGAATCCGCCATTTTGACGGGCTCCGTAAATCTAGTGTTAAGAACGTAGACAGCGTTCATTAAAATGGTATGAACATTTCAGTGCAGAATGTGAGATCGTGATGTTATAGTAGAAGTATTCTTACACATTTATGGTGCTGTATAATTACTTCTATTCGATATTCAAAAATTCCCTATGGTTAAAGTGCACCTCTGGCGTTACACTAGATGCACAAAAAAAATTGAAATTCATATCTGCAGTAGATATCGCGGAGAATTAACACAAGTGCTGAAAAAACGTGATTTTATAGGAGAAGCACACGAACACATTGACAGGACTGTATAATCGTTTTGTGGTGGCGATATCACCACGTACGCCAATGCATATATTTCTTCTAACAATTTCTCTTTCCTTTCCAGCTCTGTTACTCTATTATTCTCTATTTCCTGTCCGCTAGTCGCACATTTGGTGACCAGCCCTTCACGAATACCCATGGATCCTTGAGAACGTCGCCAGAGTTCTGGTTTTCGTTAGTCTCGGTCCTTCGCCTACCTCTTAGCTTCCTCTGTTTGTGACTCTTTTCCGCTGTCCCTATCTTCTCAAGTTTTCCTTTTCTATTCTCTTTTCTTTTTCCCTCCTATCTTTTTGCCTTTTCTAACCCCGACGTGTTTAAGAATGCAACGAGAGTCGCCAGTTGATTGTAAGCCTCCGACACTACAACACCAGCACTGCACTGACATTCGCGCTTACCGATATTGTTAATAAACGAAGTGAGGACAATCTTTATTATTTTATACCACCTTATCCACTTCAGTTTATACACTGAATTTCAAAATTCCCTTCGGCTAACATGCACCTCTACCAACGCAGTAGATGCTTAAAATTTTTGAAATCTATACCAACAGTAGATCCCTAGGGAAAAAATCATAAAGTTGACAGCAACCTCCCACCTTCTCGTCTACCAGAGATTTTAGGAGAATAGTATAATGGTTTGGGAGCTCACCAACAATTCTAAACGACCCGACAGTGTTCCCTGAACACGAGTTCAGTCTAAAACAGTCGAAATATCCACGGGGCCATTCTTCTCAATTACATATTCGTGTTCTCTCATCGTTCATTATCCGGGGAAATAATACAACGTCGCGCAATCTGTCGCGATAATTGGTCGACGCGGTAGGCATTCACCGGCTTGCGGTCATTAAAGAAAACTGTTGTTAATTAACAACGTCCCAATATTTGGTCGGCACACGATGGCTCACTCCGCGCGCGCGGCGTTATTGTAGGGAACGACGATGACATAATACAGAGCGTGGCGGCTGGCCTCCGAAACGGCCGCGTCAATTAATTGTACAAATGCCGAAAGAGAGAGAGAGAGAGAGAGTGTGAGAGAGAGAGAGAGAGAAAGAGAAAAAGAGAAAGAGAGAGAGAGAACCCGCCCTCGATCAATCAATCGTGAATCACGCCTTTCACGAATGACCCTGCGGGGGCTTGTTCGGCTCGTTTTCGCAGATTTCATTATTATTATTGTTATTATCATTATCGCGAAGCGCTGCCAGAAACACGTTTCCGCGTTCTACGATGCCCCTCGATGCGCACCGCGACGCTCCACACTCGTCGATCTCCGATAAAACGCACCAACAATGGTCAGACATCACGCACCAGCACTGAAAGATCGGTATCTGCGAATACTGACCTGTACCAATCGAGTCGCTCGCGAATCCGACCAGAACAGGCGAAAAATTGCGGCGATTTTAGCGAGGTGGCACGATTTTTCGGGACATTCGAAATGAGGTAGCATTTCTGAGACAGGGAATTTTGAAATTTGGACTAGAAATAATTGTACAGCATTATCAATGCGTAGCTGCCTTTTTCCTATAAAATCACGTCTTTTTCGGCACTTGTGTTAATTTTCCGCAGAATCCGCGGCAGATATGAATTCCAAATTTTTACAGCATCTACTGCGATGCTAGAGGAGGATTTTAACCAACGGGATTTTTTAAATACCAAATAGAAATAATTATACAGCCCCATAAATGCGTAGAAATGCCAATTAATTTGAGATGGCAGTTCTTTCGATGCATAGAAAACATGGCACCTTCATGATTTATTTTCTCAAGATCTACTGCAGATTTTAATTTTTGGGCTATCTACTGCGATGTTAGACGTGCATTTTAACCAAAGGGATTTTTTAAATACAAAATAGAAATAATTATACAGCCTCATAAATGTGTAGAAATGCCAATTAATTGGAGATGGCAGTCCTTTCGATGCATAGAAAACATGGCAACTTCATGATTTATTTTCTCAAAATCTACCGCAGATCTTAATTTTTAATTTTTGGGCTATCTACTACGATGCTAGAAGTCCATTTTAGCTGAAGGGAATTTCGAAGTACAGTATTGAAATAATTATACAGCCCCACCAATGTGTAATTATTTCAATGCTGTACTTCGAAATTCCCTTCGGCTAAAATGGACTTCTAGCATCGCAGTAGATAGCCCAAAAATTAAAAATTAAAATCTGCGGTAGATCTTGAGAAAATAAATCAAGAAGTTGTCGTATTTTCTATGCATCGAAAGGACTGCCATCTCCAATTAATTGACATTTCTACGCATTTATGACTTCATGATTTATTTTCTCAAAATCTACCGCAGATTTTAATTTTTAATTTTTGGGCTATCTACTGCGATGCTAGAAGTCCATTTTAGCCGAAGGTAATTTCGAAGTACCGCATTGAAATAATTATACAGCCCCACCAATGTGTAAGAATGGATTATCACTGAACCTTTTCCCCCAATTCACAATTGTCAATGACTCCAATCAGCAAATTCAAATTAATTACTCACTCGAACGAAGTTACAAAACGCCTCGTTCCTGTTTGGATGTTCCTCACGATGGAATGCCCCGAATTCCAAATTGATTCGAACCGTAGAAAGAACTGGATTTCGTCGAAATTAGAGGTTTCGTGATAGAAGACACCGAAGGAGTGGCACAACGAGTACTATAAGACGTGGCCTCTGGAGTTGGAGCGCAACTAAACAACTGACTTTTATGCTGGAAGCTCGATGAGAGGACGGCCAACACGAGTAGTAGTGGTAAGGCACGACGAGTTAGGCTAGTAAAGTCTACAAACAACCGACGGGTTGCGTTCAACGACTTTCACTGTTTGCCCAGAAGCGTTTTCCATAGACGGTGTGTGTGCCGCGCGTCAGGTTTTTTTATAATTCGCAGCGTTTTCACTCGGTGCTGAGGAGTGAAAAAGAAACGGGGCTGTAATTGCTATACAGACCTGCCGGTAATTAGGGACGTCCGCTTTTCGACCCGACGCAACTCGATTCACATTAATTTGCATGAACGACGCCGGTGTCGCTTCTAATGTCGGAAATGGGGGCTCTCCGACGAACGCTGCGAGGACTATAGTACAATTTTTCATTCGAGAAAAGGTGCTTACTATTCAGGAGAAATTATATTTAATTAACGATTCTTTTCACGATGTAGCAAGCGAGAATCCGAAGACGCGGTCTTCTCGAAAATGATGCACATGGAAACGTCTGTAAAGACCTTGAAAATTTTTTTTCGCGATTGAAAACATCAACGATTTGAAGAATGAAGTCGAAAGCCTCTTTACAACAAGACCTTAAAAATTGACGTATGATTTCTTCTAATCTTTTCATTAGAGTTTAAACTAAAGGTGTACGGGCAACTTTACAGTTACACAAGGTACACGTTTCTTGTTCCTCGTTTCTGTTTCAAGAAACAGTGAAAGAAAATCGTACAAAAATTTTTAAACAGTCGTTGTAAAGAGGAGGCTTCAATCTTCATATCTGTGTAAGATTCGTTCGCGAGAAAAATTTTTTAATGTGTCTGCAGAAGTTTAAATTTTTAGCATTTCCGAGGAAAATCGAGTCTTCGGTTTCTCATCTGCTGCATCTTGTAAAAATATCTTAGAGGAAAATGAATAATGGTGTGCGAAAGTAGAGTCTTCAAGCTTTACAATGAGCTCAAGTTTACTGCTGTACGATGGTTTTTTTTTACGAAATTACAACAGGTTGATTATCGTCAATTTCTCGAAAATCAGACATTTTGTGTTATATAAATTACTTTTTGAATCCACTCCATGCGGTCTAGTAAAAAGATTGCAAATTAACCACTTGCACTATGATTTATTTTACGGTTACAGTGATTAGAACTTGATTGTCCATCATTTCTTAGAACAAAAAGAAAATCGAAATTTATTATATGCTTGCATATTCTCCAATGGCTATATATCGACAGCAACAAAATCAAATTTTATTTCGCTTCAACGAAATTAATAGTTTACATGTTTAGTAGATGTTGTTCGAAATTCTTATCACGAGTCTGACTCATTATTATAGTGCAAGGGGTTAAGAATAGAGCCCTTCACGCAAACACCGAGCAAGCTTTAGTAATATTTTCCTTCTAAAAAATTTTGAAAAATTCTGCCTGTCTAGAAAAGCATTTTATTAGCCCTATCAATGTGTGGAGCATTTTTACACATTGATGTATAATTGTTTCAATTCATTGTTGCAAAATTTTCTTAGGCTAAAATTCACCTCTAGCATCGTACAAGATGCTGTTTGAAATTCATATCTGCAGTAGATTCTGCGGAAAATTAACACAGGTGTCGAAAATCGTGATTTTATAGAAATTTATAAGAACCTCTACACATTGACCGTGCTGTATAATTGTTCCTATTACGAATTTCGAAATTCCCTTCCACAGAAATACACCTCTAGTATTCCACTAGATTTCTAAAAAATTTGAAAATAATATCTGCAGTAGATCCTGATCCTCTATTTTCTATGCACCGAGAGAACTGCCTTCTTCAATTAATTGCCACTTGTTCACATTGATAAGGGCTGTGTAATTATTTCTATTCGGTATTGAGGAATTCCCTTTTAACACTAGATTTACGGGGCCCGTCAAAATGACGGATTCAAAAATTTTTAATTTACGATTATTAAGAGTGTACGGAGGCACTCGTGAGGAATTATTAGATAGATTTATTTTTTTGTGTACATATTACAATGGCTATGTAATTATTTCTACTCGGTATTGAGGAATAAGAAGCCGTTTAATCGATGAATCGAATGCGAAGTTTAGTCTGTTTTTCATCGAACGTTATTTCAACGAGCCTGTTCACGCGTGTTTGCTTCTACACGAGCACTTGTTGGTACGCTCGTCGATTCTCCGCGTTTCCCGGATACATTTGTTTTCGCGATATGCGAATCTGTATCGAACGTAGACTATAGACTATAGTAAACAAGCCCCGGCGAAAAACAAGTCAAGACGCCAGATAATCGCTCGAAGGAATGCAACGTTGCTTGCCAAGAGTGGAAAATGTGTCGCTAAGGGACACGCAGACGGGGAGATGCGTTTGCAAAAGATCATGAGATTTCCGCGAGATTTCTATGTTTCACGTTTCTGATCGCATGTAGGTAGCTGCTGCGATGAGGTCACTCCTCGAGTCTGCGAGATGATATCACTCGAACCTCGAGGAGCAACGTTTTTGTTTACACAGTTTACAGGCGCGAAACAAATTCTCGATCTTGCACTCTCGTCAGCCAAAGCTTATGCGCATCGTCTCGCAGGAACGTTGTTGCAGTATCGTGTGCGAAACTGTTGGATTTTTGCGGAATCGATCAGTGAGACGGGATTTCATTTTGCAACGGAATTGGATCGTTCAGGAAAAACTTTGAGCAATTGCGTAGTTAGGTTTGTTCAAAATTGGTAGCTTTAATACAAAACAGTATAATTAGTCAAAAGTGGAATTATGCTAGTCGCTATAGATATGTTAATGCATCATTAGCATAACAAATATATGCACGTTTACCGTGGTATTATCACGTGGAAGTCGCGTTATAATTGTTTATCTTCACTTTGTTTGAAACGAAGAAGAATGCGTAATAGGTACAATTACCTTATCAGGGAGTAGTAATTTTACGCAATAGCAGTTTTTAAGTGCTAAAAACACTGCGAATCTATATATAAAATAAAAATTGTACAAAACAGTAGCCAAATAGATAATTTCATTCTTTTTTTAATGATTTTGATTCACTTATATTTGTCATAAATGCGTAAAATCCTCAGTCTCGTGATAAGCATGTACTTTCGAGATTTTTTAAAAGTTGTCATTCTGTTCCCTGTATAACTAGTGTGCGATTAACATTATTCAGAACCGCAACAATTATATGTGGAATGGAAAGGACTTTTTGTAGCAGCTAAAAATTAATTAACAAGAAAATAACGAACAACTTGCAATTTAAAATTTCCGAGAAAGGTGAAGACACTAAAGAAAACTCAATTGTGAAACCTAATACGGCATGGCGACGTTTGAGAAAGAAAATTTGCAGGTACAATATATGTTTTTTGCATCCATTGTTCAGAAACTTGCTACACTTCTCCGGCGAGAAAGCAGCTGCAGTTGATAAATAATCAACCGTGCTAATCGTGCTACATATCATGATCAAAAGTTAACCATGTGGTCATCCTCTAAAACACAGTATGCTACAAAATTTAGAATTATATTTTGTACTCCTAACAATCTTAAAGCTGCAAGACGTTTTGTAGCAGCTAAAAATTAATTAACAAGAAAATAACGAACAACTTGCAATTTAAAATTTCAGAGAAAGGTGAAGACACTAAAGAAAACTCAATTGTGAAACCTAATACGGCATGGCGACGTTTGAGAATGAAAATTTGCAGGTACAATATATGCTTTTGCATCCATTGTTGAGAAACTTGCTACACTTCTCCGGCGAGAAAGCAGCTGCAGTTGATAAATAATCAACCGTGCGAATCGTGCTGCATATCATGATCAAAACAACGACAAAGGCACGCGGCGAAGGCAATGAAGTGTCATTAAAAAATGCCAACGGGAAATCATCTTGCACAATGAAAGATTCTTGAACGCACACACAAGGCAACCTGTTACTAGCGTAACGAATGTATTTATAGTTATTATGACACGTATTTTTAGTCATTGATAAAGTCAATCTAGACGTGGGTAAGAGAGATAATGATGCATACGCTGAAATGTCACTTTAAATGCCATCGTACGGTTATTTAGCCGCCCATTTACGTCATTACATCGATAAACTACTAATGTTGCTTTCACAAACACGTGCAGGTCAATAAAACTCGCGTGATGCAACGCTTACTCGAACGTTATGCTGATCATTCTAATTATAATGTGTAAATACATCAATCCTAAATAGAAAGAAATAATATAATTAGAAAGATTATAATATTCTTGGATATCCTAGGGAAAAAGAAGAATCAATTTTGAAAAAAAACAGATTGAGCTTCCATAAACAGAGTTACTGTTATAACATAAATCACAAGAAAATAAAAAGGACAATGTGATTTTTGAAAATTGTATTTCTTGAGAAATTTATTAAATTACGAGCTTGTTACATTAAGCTGCGGATTTTATGCCTTGGAGGTAAAAAAGGTTAAATATAAAACTGAAAAAAACATTAAAATAATTTTGAAGATATTTTTGGATTATTTTCGACTTTTCAGTACATTTTCAGTTTAATTTTAGTATCTTACAATTTTTATTTTGCATGAAAATCCATAGTGTAATAATAAATGAGAGTCACAGGGATTTTTATTTTTTTTCAATTACTTAGCAAGATGGCTCCCGACAGAGGTTTGCGGAATTCGCGAAAAAGTATAACAATCGATTGCCCAGCCCCATCGTTTTACAACAAACGAGCATCCCTGCATCATCAGTTTGCATTTCCCATAGGGAGACCATTTCCCAATGTACTTTTCATTACTTTCTCCAACTATTTCTTATTCATGATTCTTTCTTTGCGCGTTGAATTAGTACAGCTCCGGGTATCCGGTTAATTAATCGCATGCTCCTCTGGGTTGCAACTCAAACAACAATACGTCGTAACTGCTATAGCAAAGGGAGGGGGGGGGGGGGGGAGAACTGCACACACAACACTGACCTTTTTGCGAGTTTGGTTCCCACGTGTGGGTGGCAAACTGGTCCTGGACGATCGTGATCAGACCGAGCCGTGTGCATACAGTGGTTCCCAGACGTTTTATGGTTATTGAAATTATGACCAATATGGTTTGGCGGATTTTAATCACGGTCTTTGCAGAATCATTAACGCGGGTACACTATAATACCTTATCATGCGGTATTTCACTCCAGAACCCTACGATAATCTTTAACCCTTTGCACTCGAAGAGCTTTTTTAACTTCAAATCCAAACATTTCTTCCGACCTAGAATATTTTCATACTATATGACTTCTTTCATTTTATGGTTTGAAACTGATACGATATCTCGTACAATACTTAAATATGCACTAATTTATTGAATGCAAACGAATTTAACAATGCAGACAATATTTTGAATAATTATACAGCAAATTTTCATTGCGCCACAGAGTCGCCATTCGAGTGCTAAGGGTTAATACCGTACTTGTTCACTAAATATTGCAATTTATTGATTTAATACGACAACGTGTTCAATATACAGGGTGTCCCACATAAATGGGAGCACCTAGATATCTGTCGTATTTACAGTCCTATCAGAAAACTTCACAGGACAAAGTGACACTATTGCAGGGAGAAAATATAATGGTAAAGAAAAAAATTTTTTATGCCGTGTTTTTTTAATGAAATTTCAAGGTCACCGATGTTTTTTTAAATGGAATAGTATATTTGTTTCACGATAGCATGATAGACAATAAAAAAACTTAATTTAGTGGATACCACCTTTTTGACCTTGAAATGACCTTGAGCAAGAATAATTATGTTGGAGTGGATAAAATGTGGAAGTTTAAAACTTACGTGTTTCAGCAAAGATTACGCGTTGTTTACGGCGGGTTGACCTTTACAAACCACAATAAATGTTTGAAATATTTTTCATAGTAAACAGCGTATGTTTATGTTAGAGTATGTATCTGACACCTGACACCATTGGACTTTTATCTATGGGGCAAGATAAAATGTATTGTGTACAAAGATAAACCCACAACGCCAGAGGATATGCGGCAAAGGATTACTGCAGCATGTGCTACAGATCATTTAATGCAAGATTGCAATATTGCATAAATGAGGATGGTCAACATTTCGAACTTTTATTATGATATGTAATGGCCAACCCGGCATAAACAACGCGTAATCTTTGCTGAAACACGTAAATTTTAAACTTCCACATTTTATCCGCTCCAACATGATTATTCTTGCTCAAGGTCATTTCAAGGTCAAAAAGGTGGTAACCACTAAATTCAGTTTTTTTTATTGTCTATCATGCTATCGTAAAAAAGATATACTATTCCATCTAAAAAAACATCGGTGACCTTGAAATTTCATTAAAAAACACGACATAAATAATTTTTGCTGTACAAATTATATTTGCTCCCTGCAATAGTGTCAATTTGTCCTCTGAAGTTTTCAGATATTTAGGTGTTCCCATTTATGTGGGACACCCTGTATGTATGTAAAGATAATATATTCCCTTCATACAGAAGTTCTGGAAGACTATCGGTACCGAAATGTCGCTTATATCGTGTACAAACACTATTTCTTGATCGACTGTCGTTAGCGTTGAATGTTTAGAAGTGTTACAATTTTTTTGTTTGTAATTATTTCTTTATGAAACTTTTACCATTATATTCACCACATTCTTCTGATTAAAAAGAGTCCAAACATGATAGAATTTGGATTGCATGTAGCTGAGTACTTTACGGTTTAGTGAAACCTCTGTTATCCGAACTGATCTGGAGAAAGCGAGTGTTTGGATGATAGAACAGTTGCTTGAGTCCGAATTATGTCGCGCTTGGACTTACTTTATTCAGAAAAATGTCACAAATATGTTAGTAAAAGTTTCACAACAAAATCACTCGAAACGAACCAGCTGTATCGCGAAAATTGTTCTTTAGTTAATAATGTAGTAGGCACGTAAACTGATGCAATAGAAAGAATCGATACAGGAGGACTATCTGGATGATGAAATATTGGCCTGACTATAAAAACAGTTACTTATTAAAGTAAACTATCAAAGAACAATATGCGAATACTAATTTCAACAGACATGCAGCTTGAGTATTCATTCGAAAAGTGACATTTGAATACTTTCTAGTAAACGATACAATTCCTATCATTTCCAACAGCTCTTTTCCAAGATTAGGTTCTTTTATCATAATTCTATTGTCTATCAGACGTTTTCCGTAGGTCCTAAACGTATTTAGTTAACAAGAGTCTTAACCTACGACAATCCTAGTCTACACCGAAAAAATATATCAACATAAAAGATAAAACAGGTGAATCATAGGTTAAAAGAATGAACTTCTCGACAATCAACGTTCCTAATCAAACACGATCTGACTCACCTTGCAATAAAAGATCTATTCAGCACAGCGGACAATGAGTTTATTCAATCGGCGTTGCAATGAGGAACGATCAGGCAGGAAGGAACTGTACTGTCATTGTCATCGAAGCGTGATGGATGGACAAGTGACTAGCGTGACAGGAATATGCTCGTCATTCGGCTCGTAGACGATATTATATTAGATATGCTGGGCCAATGAGTTCTCAGGGTCCATTAATTCTGTCCACAAGGAGAGAGAGGCGCGTTTAGAAGCGTGTATCGAATACGTCTGAAATGCGTTCCGAGATAGATTCGCCGACAGAATGCGGAGCAAGGCTTCTTGGGGACGTTATGGCAGCGTTCATGTCCGTATTCTCAATGCTAAATATCGTGAAATGCAAAATACTCACTGTCAAAAATCTCTGGTAATTTCCAAATCGATTAACACTAGAACTACGGAGCATTAAACGCGACTGGCGAATATTACCTTATAATAATGACAAGATTGCATTTATTCAGATTTCGTAGAATTCTTGGTTAAATATGTACTTCAATAGAGAAATATACTAAAAAATTACTCATCAAAACATATTTATAATATTAATATATGTAATAGAAAGAATTAGAAACCAGTCATTTTGACTGGTCCGGCAGTTCTAGTGTTAAAGTATGCTTATTCTATGAATACAAGTTATTGAGCAATCGATTGTACTATTAGGCTTCATCGTGAGAGCTCATTTCCTTTCATAGCATTCATTTAGTAGGTATTTTGTGTGTAGTTATTGTTAGATTTCGATTTAAATCGTATTTGTATTTTTAATTTAATTTGTTCCTTCTTCTAGGATTAAATTTAATTTCTTGCGAACAATTCTCAAGATTAGCATAACTGAGCATAAACGCAACATTTTTCTGTCTCCCTCGCAATACACATCGCTAACGAAACATTCAATTGAGATGGACCATGCATTTGATTTTGAGAACTTTAAAGTTATTGACAAAGAGTCCAATTTACAACGAAGATTATTACTAGAAACTATACATATGATTAAACAACAAAGCGTAAACCTTAGGTATGAAACGCATATAAGATTCATGACTATTACGCTACGTTACTGAATCGGTAATGGTTTTATGATGTAGTTTCTTATAATTGATAACAAATTTTTCCATAATCTGGATTCAGCTCTAATTGCGTTTCTCTTTCAAATTATTTGAATGTCAATTTTTCAGTACCATAACAGTTGGTTAGGTACAATTGCATTGTGTTGGGAGGAAAACAGTTTGAATAGCATTTGAATTTACCGCCTATTATCGATTCAGAGTCCATGAATCATTTGGCTCTGATTGGCCTATTTTGAATATGTCGTTCCTATGCATGTTCTGTTTACCTTACAACCTTCAAAAGTTCCAGTTCAGTTTCTGCCGGCATGTACAGTATTTCATCGGTAATTGTCCCAAATGTCTCCGACATAATTGTCCCTGAGATATCCCCACTAGTGCGGGGTGTACCCACTTGAGGGGCCGTGAAGCTCGAGACGCCTCGGTCGCCGAGAAATATGACGTCATGCGGCTCGGGTATATCGGTGAGACCACACTAATCCGAATTTCCAACTTCTTTATTATTCATTATTTTTTTATGGGACTTCATTGGCCACATTTGTGGCATTTTTCTAATAAAAATGATACCAAATACGATATAATTCCAATGATATTTACTTGTGTAATCGATGATTAAAGTTTCGGGCGCGAGGAAGGATAGCGTATGGGAAAGAAAGAGACGCGAAGAGTCGCAGTTGGCGGCACAGTTCAAAGGCTCGCGCGTCCTCACAATGTATTACCAAGGAATAACTTTTTTATTATTACTTATCTTTTTTATGAGACTTTTTCTAATAGATTTGTGACATTGTTCTGATTAAAATGATACGAGGCAACAGTACTGCAGTGACGACACTTTTTCATTTTTAATTAATCTTTTAGGAGACTTTTACCATCATATTTGTAATATTTCTCTGATCAAAATTTTTCTGATTATACATACATATCTATTTTTTTAATTGACGATGGAGTAAGTTTTGGTAACAGACAAACAGAGTAAACTTTAACCCTTAGCGCTCGAGTGGTGACTCTGAGGCACCACTAAAAATTGCTATACCATTATTCAAAATATTGTTTACATTATTAAATTGATATTCAATAAATTAGTTACCAAACATTTAAGTATTCTATGAGGTATTATATCAGTTTCATTTATTCAAAATGAAAAAATTCATATTGAATGGAAATATTCTTGATCGAAAAAAAAGTTAGGTTATGGAGTTAAAATACTTCCGAGCGCAAAGGGTTAATCGTCGATTACACAAGTAAATATCATCGGAATTATATCATATTTGGTATCATTTTTATTAGAAAAATGCCACAAATATGGTTATCGAAGTCCCATAAAAAAAATAATGATTAATAAAGAATTTGGAAATTCGGATTAGGTATGTTTACATTTCTCGGTGACCGAGGCCTCTCGAGCTCAGCTGTCCTTCTCTACGTTCGGAAACCTCAAACAATGTTATCCCTCGCGCATAATTGTCCCTCCGCAGACCCGTGTTGTGGACAATTATCGATGAAATACTGTAGTCAGTTTCGTTCTCAATAAATTTCAATTATATTGTTTCCTGTTATAGCAAGTATGAAAAAGTTTTTTCTTCTGTTGAAATTAACATACCTTATGTTACACTGAATTTTTTGTTACAATTAAATTATGTTACAGACGCAAAAAAATCTCACTCTTAAGAAAGACGTACATCTGGGTCGAATGTTGAGTTTCCGAAGAGGTTTTCTAATTTGCAAAATTGCTATTTTGTATCGTTGATCGAACCTGTGCGCCGAAATCAAACACAATTTCTCAAGATTAGCTTCTTTAAAAATATTAAATAGTGCAATTTTATGTTACCATTCGTCGTTATAAGTAGCAACTACAGCAAATATTATTAGAAAAGAAGAGTAATAAATTCTCTTTTGGGAATTTTAACTGAATTATTCAGAACACGATTGAATTGACAAATGAAGTCTGTGGGAGACGAATAAAGCCATAGGTAGTTCCTACGCAATGATATCATAGCAAATTTAATATACATTCCAGAGGCGGGAAGTATTTAATACTGTGTAATGATATTGTGTTTAATGGTTAATAGGATGAAACATCGCGAAACAGTAGCAGTCGCGGAATAATGAGCGGAATTGAACGGGGAAGGGAAAACGGATTGCGAAATTCCATTCGTATGGTATCAGCGGTCCGAATCGTGCGGATTCCATGTATCCCATAGTTCCGAAACTTCCGCTAGATATTTACACGCATGATTCTTTGGTATTCTGATTTACCCGTATATAGAATAATATTTCCACTGTGAAAATTCCGTCAGTTTTTCCCGGCCGCGACTTCATCTAAATTCTCTTCAACCGCGTATTTCAATTGATTAGTAGATTTTCACTTTTTAACAATGAACGAGGTGTTTAATAATATCATTCATCTCGCCGAGCTTCTATTGTTTTCATACTGAAGTCCTGCAATCTTATCAGGACCGAAATGACACTTATATCGTGTACAGACACTATTTCTTGATCGATTGTCGTTAACGATGAATGTTTAAAGCAACAACTTTTTTGTTTGTGGAGCTTTTACCATTAAGTGAAATAAAATTTGGATTGTATTTAGCTGAGTAATTTATGATTTAGTAGAACCTCTGTTAACCGAACTGATAAGGAGAGGGAGAGCAATTGGATGATAGAACAGTTAACTGGGTCCGAATTATGTCATGCTTGGACTTATATTAATCAGAAAAACGAGAGATCATTTTCCAAGCAGGCATAATCATTTTTTAATGTACATGTCCACCATATTGGAGCCGCCATTTTGTTGTTTGAAACTTCAACTTCATATTCGTAATCAGCGACCCCAAAGGTCCCAAAAAGATCATTTTCCAAGCAGGCATAACCATTTTTTAATGTACATGTCCACCATATTGGATCCGCCATTTTGTTTTTTGGAACTTCAACATCATATTCGTAATCAGCGACCCCAAAGACCCCAAAAAGATCATTTTCCAAGCAGGCATAACCATTTTTTAATGTACATGTCCACCATATTGCATCCGCCATTATTACAAATATCGTTTACTTTATTGAATTTCGTATTTAATGAATTACTAAACGTTTACGTATTGTATGAGATACTATATCCGTTTCATGTACGTAAAATGAAAAACAGACATATACAGAGAACAGAAATATTTTATGTCGGAAGACATATTTGGTTTTTTAATTGAAATAGCTCCAAATACAAAGGGTTAAATAATGGAAAAACTGAAGACACTTCTTCTCCTTTCGTGAACATTCTTTCACATCTGCAAACCTTCCATTCAACGTTTAATAAAACGGAGAATAAAAATTGTACGTCGTACATTGTAAAGGGGATACTGTAATGTTCAAATTCGCGTTCATTTTAGTCCTCAAAAAAATTGTTTAAGGACAGTAGAATCGTTTGAAGGTGATATATTTCCGAAAAAGTATTGTATTCTCACTTTTTTCACTGTATCGTCTCAAGTTGTCTTTAAACAAACAAAATACTAGTTGAACGCTGAAAGTAAACGCTTCACACTTTAAACTGAGCACAGACTAATTGAGCCGTTCATTTTGAAAGTGGCCTAAGTCTATTTGTCAATTATTTTCTGTTGACCGTATTAACGTGGCCAACTTGAAAACAACAAGACCATTTAATTTAGGTAGTGAACACAAATTTGTAACTAACGATTTCAACAAAAAATATTGACACCGCTTTATAAAAATATGGACTTACTACGATATACAGGGTGTCCCAAAAATGTCTCGCTTCCTTCAAAGGGGAGGTTCCTGAGGCTATTTGAAACGACATTTTCCTTTGCAAAAATGGTCGTTTCGGCTTTGTTAAGGAGTTATTAACGAAAAACACGGACCAATCAGAGCGCGACCTAGAGGCGTATTGGCAGAGACGGCCGCGCGCGACAGAAGTCGAACGATGGTGATACACCGCGGTCGAAAGCAAGGAACAAACAAGAGAAGACAATTTTTCGAGTCCTATGTCGGATAGTTCAAATTTGAATATGTTGTAGTCTTTAGTAGCCTATGAACGAATCTCGAAGGATTTTTCGAAATCTTGAAAAATGTTGGATTTGCAGACGTGTAAAGAAAAGTGGCAACTTTTACCGGAAATGAAGGAGGAGGAGGTAACTACAATTATTAATAAACGCATTTATATGTTGTACAAAAAGTCACAAAATTCTAAGAAATTGTGACATTATATACATAATTGTTTTTCTAATTGAAATTAAAAAGCAGTCAAAATGACTTCCTTGGGCAATCTAGTGTTAATGAGGCTAAATTAAAGCAAATATCGTGCAGATCTTTTTCAGATAGATAAAGGCAATGCTTCACAAGGGTTCGAAACGATCCATTCAGATTTGGCAAGCACTCTAGTATACTTTATTCGTTCTTTTCCATCAAAATGGCATCTCGTGACAATGACTCTCGTTCCTGATCGCCGGCAATTCACGGCCGGAAGGTTCTCACCACTATCGCAGTCCTCGACAAACTGCTTCCAGGTATCGGTTACGAGTCTGAATTCGGTTGACAAAGGGACGGTAAAATAAAATTCCACGTGCGTCACCGCCCAGGCGCTTTGTGGTCAAGCCACGCGAGAACACGCCTCGCGTGACTCTTTGTCGATCTTTGGCCCTGGATTACAAGGTACAAGGCCGGGATATCTTCTCTGGTTGTCTCGACAGTATTTTCTTTCGTTCTTGCTACCATTATCCATTTTTTTTCTACTTCCGGGACCGTGATATTTCAATTAAAAGAACAAAAGGGGACAGAGAAGAATATTTCTATAAACACAACGAGAGACGGACAACGCTCACGCGTTGGTAACTACAAAGAAAAATTATAAATTTGACATAGTCACGAAAATACAAATCATGAAAATACGGTAGCATACGTTCTGCATTAATGAAGCTTTAATAGAAGTATTTAATAAAAGAATTCTGATAATTACAGGTAAAGATGCCAGTAGTTGACCAGTTAGAGAAATTTTCCACGCGAACAATATGAATATTCCCTCAAACAGTACATAGAAAGTATACTATACAGTAATTTTTGTTATAACTTTTTCTTAAATTTGAATATTTTATTGAATGTTATTTAAATATTTTCTTTATATTTTTTAAATATCTCGTTTATATTTTCTGAATATTTTCTTTATATTTTTTAAATATTTCGTTTATATTTTCTGAATATTTTCTTTTTATTTTTTAAATATCTCGTTTATATTTCCTGAATATTTTCTTTATATTTTTTAAATATTTCGTTTATATTTTCTGAATATTTAGCTTATATTTTTTAAATATCTCGTTTATATTTTCTCAATATTTTCTTTATATTTTTTATATATTTCGTTTATATTTTCTGAATATTTTCTTTATATTTTTTGAATATCTCGTTTATATTTTCTGAATATTTTCTTTATATTTTTTAAATTTTTCGTTTATATTTCCTGAATATTTAGTTTTTATTTTTTAAATATCTCGTTTATATTTTCTGAATATTTTCTTTATATTTTTTAAATATCTCGTTTATATTTTCTAAATATTTTCTTTATATTTTTTGAATATCTCGTTTATATTTTCTGAATATTTTCTTTATATTTTTTAAATATCTCGTTTATATTTCCTGAATATTTTCTTTATATTTTTTAAATATTTCGTTTATATTTCCTGAATATTTAGCTTATATTTTTTAAATATCTCGTTTATATTTTCTGAATATTTAGCTTATATTTTTTACATATATAGTTTATATTCTCTGAATATTTAGCTTATATTTTTTAAATATCTCGTTTATATTTTCTGAATATTTAGCTTACATTTTCTACATATGTAGTTTATATTCTCTGAATATTTAGCTTATATTTTTTAAACATTCAATTGATACTTTTTGTACATGTATACAATATTCAGATCTAAATTTTTTTTAATATGAAAAAGTGTGGCTTAAAAAATATTTTTCCAATATTTGAAATAGATATTTATCCAATACTTTTGTGCTACTAGGGTAAAAGTGTACAATAATATGCGATCAAACAATTACTTAGAAAAGACTTTATATATGTATCTTGAATTTCGCCAAAAATGTTTATCTTCATCGATTTATTTAATAAAATTCGTTAAACAATGGTTTTGAACCATCACATATTATCAGAAAGTGCAGTCTAACGTACGACGTAATTAAAAATTAATTCTCTGTCTTAAGGAACATCGCTCGAATCCGTGATTTTATTCAAGTCGGTACTCCAGACTCCAGTTCCCTTTTCCCTGCTTCGCAAGGAGAAAAATCGCGAGTTCCTCCAAGAGAATAAACGTAAACGACCCGTGTCTCGATTCGGCAAACACAATCGCGCACGCAACACTGTGAGTGGCCCAGAGTCCCGGAAGTATCCTCAAATAAAAGAATTATAACGATGAAAATCGCCTTTTCGCATCGTGGCGGAGTGCGCCGCTCGAATCGTGTATAGTAATCCTCTCAGGCAACTCTTCATCGCGGAGAAAACTGTAAGAGGGTAAAAGTCGGAGGCCAATGAAGGATCCTCGGAATGAAATAGATCGACGGAAATTCGCGAGCAAAAATTGTTCTCCAGCCTGACAACGAGGGCGAACGAACGTACGAACAAACGGGGTTTCCCCGTATTTTTAACGCAGAAAAACGGACGAAAACGAAAACGTTCGCTCCTTACGTTCAACGATTCGACGGCAGCTGGCTCGCTTTATTTTTTCATCGCTGCTAGCGCAAATATTATTATTGGCTTAGGAGGACCTGGGCCGCGGATTTCGCGAAACTGGGTCGAAATAATCGGCGAACCTTTTTCGCCGTTCCGAGAACTGCGAATTTTTAAAAATCTCTTCGGAAAAATAGCGCTGAAGTCTGTTGCGAAAAGAACTAAGCTCGTTTGAAATTTAAAGGCCTGCTACGATGGGGAAGCAATTTTTTTATACATATACCAATTTTTGTAGGTTTCATGTTGTTATTATGCATAAAAATCCACAATCTAAAGATGAACAAGAAGAGATAAAGAGAGCGTTGTTTTGTAGAATAATTTTCAAGTAGTTGATATCATTAAAACAGGAAACATACTTTAATTTAACTTCCATTTCTTATAGTCGACATAGAAAATTTTTATTTTGCTTAAAAATCCACAGTCTAGGGATGAACAAAGGGCTGCTTTGCAGAAAAATTTGCAACTAATTAAAATCATTGAAAAAGAAAACATATTTTAATTTAACTTCCATTTCTTATAATCGATATAGAATATTTTTATTTTGCTTAAAAATCCACAGTCTAGAGATGAACAGGAAGAGATGAACAAAGGGCTGCTTTGAAGAAAAATTTGCAACTAATTAAAATCATTGAAAAAGAAAACATACTTTAATTTAACTTCCATTTCTTATAGTCAACATAGAAAATTTTTATTTTGCTTAAAAATCCGCAGTCTAGAGATGAACAGGAAGAGCTTAACAAAGGGCTGCTTTGCAGACAAATTTGCAACTAATTAAAATCATTGAAAAAGAAAACATACTTTAATTTAACTTCCATTTCGTATAATCGACATAGAATATTTTTATTTTGCTTAAAAGTCCACAGTCTAGAGATGAACAAAGATCTGCTTTGCAGAAAAATTTGCAACTAATTAAAATCATTGAAAAAGAAAACATATTTTAATTTAACTTCCATTTCTTATAGTCAACATAGAAAATTTTTATTTTGCTTAAAAATCCGCAGTCTAGAGATGAACAGGAAGAGATGAACAAAGGGCTGCTTTGCAGAAAAATTTGCAACTAATTAAAATCATTGAAAAAGAAAACATACTTTAATTTAACTTCCATTTCTTATAATCGACATAGAATATTTTTATTTTGCTTAAAAGTCCGCAGTCTAGAGATGAACAGGAAGAGATGAACAAAGGGCTGCTTTGCAGAAAAATTTGCAACTAATTAAAATCATTGAAAAAGAAAACATACTTTAATTTAACTTCCATTTCTTATAATCGATATAGAATATTTTTATTTTGCTTAAAAGTCCGCAGTCTAGAGATGAACATAACAAGATAAACGTGAGGAGATGAATAGGTGGTTGTTTTATGGAATAATGAGTGTCCGTTTCGAGAAAAATAGATTCCCAGGTAGCAACATGCAGGGCCTTATGTGATTTTTCAAGTTCGTCTCGACCGAAGTCTTCAGGATGAGGTCTTTGATCTTTAATTTACAGAAAGAAGCTGTGGATCGTTGGTTGATCCTCTCCTGCACCCCCGCATCGTTTATAAAAATACATCGTCGAACAGAGACCGCTATATTTCGACCCGTCCGATTGATTCACAGGCGTATTTTCAGATCTTCGACGACCTTGGACGATGAGAATACACTGTACTTCCCTACTCGTCCGAATGTCACACGTATCGAAAGCGAAACAAAAAACGAATTTATAGCTGGACCACCCTCGCGAAAACCACGCTCGTATAGCTCTTTTCGCGGTCGCGAAAAGCTCTCGTGGAAGATTACAGGGAAATTGATTGCAGTTATTTCTGAGGCTGCTTGGAACTGATCAACAAATGGTTATTTCTAGTGCGCATGTACAGCACGTACAACTCTCTAAAAAATCTAAACTATCTCTGTTCAATTTTTCAAAAATTATCCTATTCTAAATATAAAGCATTAATCTTTCGAATATGAGTGCGGACTATTGTATTTTATTAACACTAGATTTACGGGCCCCGTCAAAATGACGGATTCAGAAAAATTTAATTTACGATTATTAACAGTATGAAAAAATTATATTCCTTATTTTCGCCTAGATTTTATGCGAGGGATCATCCCCTTGTCGGTTGTACCACGATTTCGCAAACACCATGTATAAACGCGTAATGGAAGCATTGGGTTCGAAGCTGTTTCCTTTAGAATTAGATTGCTTCGTACAATTTATGAAATTAGTACGTAGTGCTGTGTTTTAACGATTGTAATGAACTTTTTAAGAATAGCTAAAATTCAAACGATCCTCTCTACGACAGAACAATATATTAAACGATTTACTGAAAAGTAAAACGTGCTTCCAGTATCAGTATCTGATAAAATAATAAGCAGTGTGTTTTCTAATTCCCGATGCAGCTATCGAATATATTTAATTGTTTAACACTAGAACTACCGAGCGCTAAACGCGACTAGTGTATATTGCCTTCTAATAACGACAAGAATGCATTTATTCAACTTCCGTACAACTTTTGTTTAAATATGTACTCTAATAGAGAAGTTGACTAAAACATTACTCCGGAAAACATTTTTATAATTTCAATATTTGTAAACGAAAAATTTAGAAACTAGTCATTTTGACTTGTCCGGTAGTTCTAGTGTTAAGAGTGTAAGGAGGCATTCGTGAGGAATTATTAAATAGATTAATTTTGTTGTGTGCATATTATAATAAAGTCGTTGAAGATCTAAGTAAGTACAATTTAATTATTTTTATAAAGCAATATAAAATAATGAATTTTAGTGCTCCGTAAACCTAGTGTTAAACACAACGTACACATTTTTTCTTCATAATTTCGACAAATTGCAATTTCTTAAAAATCTCCTTTGCGCATCATCTAATACACTAATCCCTCTAACTCATCAAAAAAATTCAACTTGCTCGATTTATTTTTAAAAAAGGTATCCTATTGTAAAGAGTTTTAATTTGATTTTATTCTATTTATTCCTTCCTTGTCGACGCGCAAGGATAATAAATATGTACGCCAGTGGTTCTCAGCTTCCAACGATCCAACTCGACGAGGTTCAAGAAAAACTCGGTCGGAAACCAGCAAAACATTCGAACCAAGCAGAAGCTCTTCTAGATCTTTACCTAACCGAAGAGAAAGGAGCACCATAGATGTTCCGTTAATGGGGTTTTAATCATCGGCATGTCCCAAAAGGAGGATGGGGTGGACGAAACGCCCGGTGGCCAAAGAAATCGTGCCAGGTGTCGGAGCACGCCAAAAGGCCTAAACTTTGTACTCATGTCGAATTAACGAGTTTCTAGCGACGACAATTTGACACGGCAAGAAGAGCCAGTTCCGTCCCAATGATGAAAAACGCACGGAAATACGTAGATACAGCACTTCCTGGTGCGGGCTCCGCGAGATTCGCAAAAGTTCGACTTTACGTAATCCGGCTTTTTTCCGTTGATTTCTCTGATGGTATTTTCGTTCGTGTTCTGTTGCCAGATGTCGCGTATTCCGACGCGTTTGGAATATTGTCAGCGAAACGAAAGTATGCGCACGTGCTTCTTATTCGTGTTCTTCAAGAAAAATCGCCCGTTGTAAATAAGAAGAGACGTCTTCCGTCGGGACGCCCAAAACATCCAGCGATGTCGAAATCTGACTCAAAGTTGGACGCTTGGTGTGTTGGAAAATGAAGACTGTCGAGTGGATTTCTAGTTGATAGGCTGGCGACGTTGTATTTGATGAAACTTGCAAGAAGATATAAAGACAATTCGTTGCTGTTCAAGTTTAACACTAGAACTACCGGACAAGTCAAAATGACTGGTTTCTAAATTTTTTTTTTACAAATATTGAAATTATAAAAATGTTTTCCGGAGTAATGTTTTAGTCAACTTCTCTATTAGAGTACATATTTAAACAAAAGTTGTACGAAAGTTGAATAAATGCATTCTTGTCGTTATTAGAAGGCAATATACACCAGTCGCGTTTAGCGCTCGGTAGTTCTAGTGTTAAACAATTAAATATATTCGATAGCTGCATCGGGGATTAGAAAACACACTGTTTATTATTTTATCAGAAACTAATACTGGAAGCACGTTTTACTTTTCAGTAAATCGTTTAATATATTGTTCTGTCGTAGAGAGGACCGTTTGAATTTTGGCTATTCTTAAAAAGTTCATTACAATCGATAAAACACAGCACTACGTACTAATTGTATAAATTGTACGAAGCAATCTAATTCTAAAGGAAACAGCTTCGAACCCAATGCAAAGTAATGATTAATAAAGAAGTTGGAAATTCGGATTAGGTATGTTTACATTTCTCGGTGACCGAGGCTTCTCGAGCTCGGGTGTCCTTCTCTACGTTTGGCAAACCTCAAACAATGATATCCCTCGCGCATAATTGTCCCTCCGCAGACCCGTGTTGTGGGCAATTATCGATGACATACTGTATGTAGATACTACGGTTATTTAAACTTTTAAAATTCTTGGGATCTTGTCGTTGCATGACTTTGTTACTTTTCTTATTTTTTATTATTTAAAGCTAAAAGTCTTTTTTTATATTTACTACGTTTTGTGGTATAAATTTTCTATCGCATAATGAAAGTTTTTTTTACGGTAGACAGAGGGTTAAATCTACATTTACACAAGTGGCAATCGTTGCACACCAACAAATAATCATCGCCTTGCCGGTTGTACCACGATTTCGCAAACACCCTGTATAAATGATAGTAAATTTACGCAACAGCATAATGACCACACGTACGCTTCAATTACTTATTTGTTCGTTTTTATCGCATCCTGAGTGAATCATACTCTGCTAAATAATCGCATACGCAGTAGCAAGTATTTCTATCTCGCGTGACATAACTTTATAACGGAGATATGTATAATTTTATAGTGACGCATCCTTGTTCCTTTATTCGAAGAGACTTCCCGCAGAATGTGGAAAGTATAGAACACTACGAAACACAGCGGATTGGCACGGCCCTAACTCGTTGTTTATCGCGCGAATTCGAGTTAAGATCGGGAATAATTTAAACAAGTGGATTTTGGCGAACGACAAGGTCTAGCTATGCGGGAAATTATTTACGAGATGCGAACGTCTATTAATCCTCCTTGCAGCCGCTGGCGCCGCAATTCCATCAGAGTTTCGAATCCGATTCCCTTCCAGTGCCAACCCGGAGACTCTAAATCGAAAATCATTAAACTCGAAATTGTCATTGGTTTACTCTACCCTCGGGATCTCCCTCGGATCTGATGATTCGAATTCCCAGAGTTTATTGGATCGCGGTAGAAAAGTGTTAGCAACTGCAGTGTTCGAAGTTCGAAAGCAGGGATGCGCGATTTTTTCAAAAAAATCGACTATTGAATCTATTCTGAATCGCAGCGACAAAAATCGATTCAATAGAAAATCGAACCTTGAAAAATCGATTTAAAAAAAATTTGTCGAAATACTAATATGGCGGCAGAAAAGTGTGTGAAGATGGAAAAAGGAGAAGGAGGCGTTTCGTCCTAGGCCCGCTAGAGGACTCGTCAGTTAGAGGACCCGTGCCTTATCCCCCCCTAGGGGGGTACCCCCCTCGCCTATAGTTTGGGCGCTAGAGCCCCCTGAAATACAGAGACCAGAAAAAAATGGCCAAAATCGACAGATCCAATCGACGAGGTAACTCCTCCTGATGGTTCTTGAATAGGAAGTTTTTAACAAATTTTTTTAGAAATTTTAAAAGAACTTCTTACGGGAGAACTTAGCGAACATAGAACAGACTAGACTATACTAGGTTTAAGATAACAATTAGCATATAGTTAATTGACTAGGTTTAGATTAAACTAGGTTTAAGATAATATTTATGGAATCAGGACCTCCCAGACCAAATACTGTATGGAGATTAGGAAAAGTAGGAGGGTTCCGTGGGTATGTGTAAGAGTTGATCAGCTACAACCGCGAGGGTCCCGGGTTCGATTCCCGGCGCGGAATTCCTCATTTTTCCTAAGATCCTACATTTGGGGGCTCGTCCGGGATGGGGGGAACACCGATTCCCGCATGGTGACAGACGACGAACGCGGTAAGCAAGCGTTGCGAAGACGTTCGCACGCGAGCGAAAGGACGACTAAGCGAAGTAAGGGACACATCCAGGGAAAACTGCTAGAGAGGACAGTAGGATGGTGTTCCCGAAAAGTGACGAAGTTGGTGACGAGTTGTGTTGATGGCGCTGAGGACAAAAAGACGATGGCGCTGCGACGGACATTCGAGGGCGAATGCCGGAGCAGGATAGCCGAGTGTGATATCAGGACCTCCCAGACCAAATACTGTATGGAGATTAGGAAAAGTAGGAGGGTTCCGTGGGTATGTGTAAGAGTTGATCAGCTACAACCGCCGAGAGTCCCGGGTTCGATTCCCGGCGCGGAATTCCTCATTTTTCCTAAGATCCTACATATTAGTAAAATAGTTAATCGACTAGGTTTAGGATAGTATTACGAACTAATGTAACGGAAGGAAATACACAGAATTCAGGACCCGTGCCTTGGACGCGGGATGTCGTAAGGACAGTTTAGGACGGTGTACAGGGTGTCTCGTAACTGGTGGTACGACCGAGCAGGGGGTGATTCTACATGAAAAACTGAGTCGATAGTATAGAATAAAATTTTTTGATACAAGGCTTTGTTTTCGAGAAAAATGAGTTTGGAAATTTGTCTAGTGCGCGTGCACTCGGATTACTTGCGGCTCAACGGATTCCACTGCCTTTGATTTTTATTTGTGGGGTCAGGTGAAATCGATTGTGTATCGTGATGACATAACGAGTATCGAACAATTACAACAAAAAATTGTGATAGCGTTTGAACACTTAAAGCAACATAATAATTGCACATTACAAGAGGTTCGAAGGAATCTAATACGAAGAGCACAATTATGTCTACAACAACGTGGACAGCACTTCCAGCAATTTATGAATTAAACGAATTCCTCAAAGGTAATTCTAACATTGTAACCTCAACCCTTCGATTTATTCGATGTATACAAACCTCGAAAACTTTTGCGAAAAAAGTTTGAGGTAACTCGGAAAAAAGTCCGTTGAGCCGCAAGTAAGCCGAGTGCACGCGCACTAGACAAAATTTCAAATTCATTTTTCTCGAAAACAAAGTCTTGTATCAAAAAATTTTATTCTATATTTTAGACTCAGTTTTTCATGTAGAATCACCCTCTGCTCGGTTGTACCACCAGTTACGGGACACCCTGTATATACAAACAGAGGAAGATTCAGGTAGCAGCGGGAAAGGTGTTGTCGTAATGTCCCTCTGTTGACGAGCAGAGGAAGTAGCCGCCACACTATTTATATCGGTACGCATTCTGCATGGCATATTGCTATATCGCGAAATACGATTATGTAAATCGGACCTAAAATGCAATGTTTTAATTCTTATGGCACTTTAGAACCGATTTAGGAAGTCAAGTTTTCAATAAAGAAATAACTGAATATTAAGTGTATAACTTTTATAACACTGTCGAGATACCAATGGTAACTTTTAAATTAAATCATCAATTATTAACCATTCATTGAAAAGCAATGAATTTAGGAAGAGTAAATGTTGTAAATGGTCCGATTCTTTAACGATTCCGTTCTTCAACCATAATGGTCTCGTCTTTTGAGAATAATCTCTCTGATGGAACTGACGTTCCTGCAACGGGTAAATATTAGGCAGCCACGACACTCGGTGATGGATAAATTAACTTATGCCTCCTGTTGAATTGAAGAATCGATTCAAAACAATTGAAAATCAATTCTTCAGAAAATCAATTTAGAATCGGCCAACTCCAATTCGAAAGCTTGGATAGCTGCGAATTAGTCCTATTGGTTTTAACCAATTGTTACAAGTTTTACGCACCATGCACATTTTTATTTGAATGTTTAACACGTTGACTGTCGTGTCACCCATATATGGGTGACGGAATTATTTGTCCATATTTAAAAATTAATTATTACGCTAATGTAATCATTGTATCAAATTTGGTTAATATCTGGAAAATGCAAGAAGGTTAAAACGTTAATCAGTGTCACACATTTTAATTCTGTAATCATTATTTTATTAAATATATTGTTACGAATGTGGCAAAATAGGTACTCCCGTTATATCGTCGTTGCCTAAACGACGATATAACAAGGACAAAGGACAGAGTCGCTTCACGAACGTCGTACCGATCGGACGTGCAATTCTCTTCCTCTTTTAATAAAGAGATTAATTACCTTTTTATAACGGTCTTTTATTAAGTATGCCTAAATTACGCGGTCGCTCGCGTAACAATATTGTTTCGATTTTATGAAATTTTTGAGGTCGCTGCTTTGGCAGTCAAAGTGTTAAAGTCGAGCATTAAGAACTGTTAAAAAAGCATAACATTTCTATTTTTTCCTTCTTATTACTATATTTATTAAATAGATTAACACGTCGATTTTCCTGTGGAGGATTAAAAATTAATTCCTGCAGTGGCCCGTGGACGGTGTTCAATTTGTTTATGGTCTGTGAAATGCAATTAAGTTGCATGTTTTAAAAGATATGAAATTGCATCAAAATTTCGATTTTTATTTCCACTTTAGCTAATTCTATTTGCGGCAACCGATGAAAATGCGACTCGTGTGGCTCGAGTGTTTAGTTCAAATTTAAAAAATTATTTATTAGTTACTTTTGAATTATAGACTTTATCATTATTAAAGGAGAAAGTTGAGACTCTCATCGTCATCGGTAAGGAAAACGAGTCTCGCCCCATTAAATTCTTAAAGTATTAACTTACATTTTTATATACAAGGACTCATTCGCTCAAAACGAAAGAATAATTGTTCGGACATTTTGCAGAATTGCAAGGAAATTTGCAAGAAAATTTTTGGGGAACATTCGTCCGGATGCGATGAAAATGAAGATGATTGATTTTGTCGGATGCTAGAGTATCATGCTGCCAAAATTCTTTGGAAGAAGAATGACACGCAGCATCCATCGATGTCAGTACAGGAAACTTGCTAATAAGCTTACGTCATTCCTTTGAAATCTAAAAAATCAATGCAATGTGCGGAAATGCACATGCACTTCCGTGAAACAGTTGACAATTAACTACCAAACCAATAATCTTAAAAATGCTCTTAAAAAAATCAAAGTACTAATTTACTTAAAAAAACAAAAGTTACAATGGAAATGAAGGAATGAAAAATAGTAAAACTAGTAAGTGCAGAAATCTAATAAAACCTCTAGAGTCGATCAATTATCAAATTAACTGCATTACACCGCTAAATTACTAAATATGGTTTTGTGCATCTGAGACCGGCATTGAGAATCTCTACGCCTGAATAAACAATTTCTGCGAGATGAGGCAATCAAGATGAAAATGATAAATGTGCCTAGTTGCCTAAAAAAATCTCAATCTGACCAAAAAAATCCACAGCTGATTAAATAACAAATAGCCAGCACTGCCGCAGTAAGTGTGATCGTTGCGCATCGGATCACTGATAATATTAAGAATTTCTACGTTAAAACAAATAATTTCAGCACGACAGGTCACTGAATTGGTTCCGACAGTAATACTAATGGAAATGTCTTTGAAAATTGAAAGCTCAGGCTATCTACAGTCACTCCCATTAATATTCGTACACTCTAAAAGGCGATTACGTTTTTAATATTGGATCATGTGACTTGGATTATTTTTTTTGGAAGTTAGAACAATTAGTTTACTACACGTTGAAAAACAGAAATTTTGAAAAGATTGTAATTGGTCGGAATTACAAAGAAAATACTATAAGTTGTTATTTATAACTGTTTTGTGTGGGTCCATATTGAAAATTCAATAAATACGTTTTGTATTAACAAGTTTTTTTTTAACAATCACTACTACTTCAATTTCTGCGAGATGAGGCAATCAAGATGAAAATGATAAATGTGTCTAGTTGCCTAAAAAGATCTCAAGCTGACCAAAAAAATCCACAGCTGATTAAATAACAAATAGCCAACACTGCCGCAGTAAGTGTGATCGATGCGCATCGGATCACTGATAATATTAAGAATTTCTACGTTAAAACAAATAATTTCAGCACGACAGGTCACTGAATTGGTTCCGACAGTAATACTAATGTGAATTAATTTGCTCCATTTGGATTTAAACACCCAGTATATGGAAACAGAGCCTGAGATTTCAAGTTGTTTATAAAATAATAGCGAATCATTCCTTCACGACATGCGATATTGATTTATTAGGATATCGTATTCCTCACTCTTCTGATAAACTCCGTTCTGTTAACATGTACATTATATTTTCAATACAATTGTGTTTTAAATAAATTGTTCTTTGTTCAATGATCTTTGGGTTGCTTGATCTTCTACCGCAATAGTGTATTTAAACCTCCCACAACTAACAAGTTCAGTGGCTTAACCCCTTCGCCTACAATTACGTGTGAGAGACGCGATGAAGATTCTGAACAGAGTAAAATAAATATGTATGTTATTCATTTCTTTTAAACCGAAATAAAATTCGATTTTGTTGTTGTTAATGTATAGTCATTCGAGAACATATAGACATACAATAAATATACACTTTCTCCTTCTTCTAGGAAATTATAAACTACAAATAAATTCTAATCTCTGAAACCGTAAAATAAATGGTATGGCAAGGGGTTAACAAAAAATCTAGAGCAGCCCGATAAATTGCAATTTTCATAGTAAACGTCGTCGCGCGTCGAATAGTGGCATTGAGGATCCCGCGACAGCCAACAATATGCATCCACCTAATAATACTCCCGTGTGCACTAATTTGGAATCCACGGGATGCCATTCCAACCAAGAAGGTGAATGCTAGAGTGCATCTCGAACAATTTATTTGGTCCAGACGTGCGCGCAAGGTCTCACGGTCGCGTCTCTATCGCGTCTTCATTTTCCACGCGTAGGACACTGCCAAGAAGTATAAATTCAAGCTCTAACCAGAAAACCAGAAGCCTCTGGTTCTAATCGAATTCCAACCTTGATCCGTCTCGCTGTACCAACCCGTAAATCCTTTACAGGGACTCTTTTACTATTCGCGGGACCGAGATTTTGATTGCGAACGTCTCTCTAGAAACCTAACGCAGAAGAAGACAGGAGACGTTCCTAGGGTGCGCTGATGATGGTTCTCCCGTTTATCATCCGCGCAGATGATGCATCGTTGAGCAGAAACGATGCATCATAACGCGCCTTAATTATTCCCATAACTATGAATCTTGGTGAGCAGCCTTTCTGAGGAAACTTAATGGTGCACGAGGAGCTCTTTTATGGCGGTGGCAGGTCGGACCGACGACACCGAATACTACAAGACTTCTGGTCCTTATTCGCCTAAACGCCGACTTGCCAACTATAAACCCGCGAAGACTATTGGAGATCTTCGTGCAAAAATCTGGGGCGTCTTAATTTCAAAAATTATTAACCAAACCTTACTCTAACCTCAAATTCAGATTACAATATTTGAAAACAGTCAGTATAGAAAAATATGGAGAACTTCAACTAGGAGGATTGTAATGGAAAATTGTTGAGTCGGAATCATCTCCGATAAATAGAAAGGAAATTATATAGAAAAGGTCTGCGTACTCCGATTTTGATGAAATTTTAATATATTATAGATTTCGACATTTTGAACAACTTTTTCCTTTTCCAATATAGCGGGGTCGCTTTCAGTTTTCAATTGAGGCAAAACCGTCAACACCGTAGCGCCCTCTGTCCCCTTCCAGCAAGCGCGATACAATGGAGCGACGAAGGCACAAGATAGCGTACGCAACGAACGTGCGCGCTGTATGAAAGAGAGGTTGGTGGGAGAAGCAGGCATTTGAGGGGCTCCACCCGTGCCCACCACTGCCCTACATAGATAGGCTGAGCTTTCAATTTTCGAAATATTTGCAAAAAACTATCGGTAATGTTAATTTCATAACGGAAACCTTCTTTTTAGAAACACTGGGTGGGTGTGTGTGGTATTGTCGCTTCTCATCTCCACAACGCGTTTACAAACAAAAAATTAACAGATGCGGCCCGAAGATCCAGGAAATGGAATAACAGAAGAAACAAACAGAATTAAGTCCTGTAGATAACTCTGATCATACATAGATGTGTTACCGTGGGATTGTCGACAACTCAATTGGCCGACACGGTCAAATCGTCGACAGGTCATTCTAGTTCATTCGTTGCCACTGACATCAAATTTGAATTTCCTAATGTATTATACATCAATGGTCCTCATGTTCACGACACATTCAGATGCTTGTATAATAAATAATATAGACAATTACAAACGTTGTTATTTATATCAATGTTTTCAATGCTACTTTATTAATCAGACATAACCCATACCTATTCCAGACCTAACCCGGATCATCAATTACAAGTTCTTATTTTCCACGAATACATGAAATAACTTCTGTGACTCCTTCAAAATTAATCTGGCTTGCCGAACTTACGGCATTGTTTTACGAACAATTTAACACAACAATTGAGTAAAGAAAACGTGCTCACACATATTAGTATTACAAATTGGAATGTATGATAATAACAGTTTCTTATGTAGTTATCAGTTCGTGGAAACGAACGAGCTCAGACCTGTTGGTAAATACGGACTGTCAATGAAAACATAGTGTCGACGAAAATAAATGTCGGTCAAATCGTGTCGATGAAACCAGTGTCGGCAAAATGAGTTGTCGACGATCCCAGGGTAACCCTACATCAGAGATGGGCAATTTTGCCTCAATTGAGGCAAAACCGTCAACACCGTAGCGCCCTCTGTCCCCTTCCAGCAAGCGCGATACAATGGAGCGACGAAGGCACAAGATAGCGTACGCAACGAACGTGCGCGCTGTATGAAAGAGAGGTTGGTGGGAGAAGCAGGCATTTGAGGGGCTCCACCCGTGCCCACTACTGCATAGATAGGCTGAGCTTTCAATTTTCAAAGACATTTTCTGGATTTTCGGGCCGCATCTGTTTATTTCTTGTTTGTAAACACGTTGTGGAGATGAGAAGCGTCAATACCACACACACACACACACACCCAGTGTTTCTAAAAAGAAGGTTTCCGTTAGGAAATTAACATTACCGATAGTTTAGAGCCCTTCGCTCTATCTGCGTCTAAACACATGGGCTTTGGGTCTAAGAGACCTGGCTTGGAAAATAAATATTCGTCCTACGGTATCTGCTTTAAGACAGAGAACCGATGTGACGTTGTAGTATTAATTTTTGCCCTTATATCAATAATAAGTGATTCGATGTTGATTCGCGAAGATATGTGTGTTCTTCAGAATTCGACGGATTGCGGAGGGTTATCGTAGGTCTCTACGGATGGTTCACGATTTCGAAACGTACGATAAAACGCCGTTAGCTCGGGAACGGCCTCTGCTATTTCCATCGGCGGAGCCTTCGGGCAGGCTCCTATTTAAAATAAGCAACTTTACGGTGCATCCTCGGTGCTCTGCAGGCCTTCACTCTTGTGTCACTCTTCTATTTCCAGAGGTCTTGCGCGTCTTCGGATGCTTCCTCGCGGATTCGCGTCTCGTGACTCTCCTGAACGTGTGTCCTGATAGAATTAATCATGCAGACGTCAGTGTCATTTCTGCGGACGCAGGAAGAGAGACGATCTTATACCGAATGAATCGTTTGCATAGCGAGTCTGTCGCAGTTGGCTAAATGCTAACAATGTTTCTGAACATTTTATCAACATTATTTGATCCTGAGTATCGTTGTGTTCCTCTGAACGTACGTTCAGCCGAGCAAAAATTATTAGCAAGTCTATTATTGCTGTCAAGACATGTTTCGTCTCGGTAAATTTTGGCTGAGTTTGTTTGTCTAAAATTGTAAATTTCAGTGCACTTCCGCGATTTAATTAATCGTGCCATGCAACGTGTAATAATAAAGATTTAATGCTCACAGACCGCGTTGTATAGCGGATAAATAATATTCCACGCGTGATATAAATAATAACTAAGCTGGGACGAGTTTCTTCCAAAAATTCCGCGCGTTGCGTCACGGGATTAAGAGCAAGACACGAATCATGCTATACATACTGTGAAAACGACGCAAAACTTCGGAAGTCTAGACTAAACAACGCTGCATTTCGTCCGTGATTGAGAACGGGCTTAAGCGTTTCGTTTTGCGAGGCTCAATGTGTGTTCTGCGGCTTCGATAATCTTCTGGTTAAGCGCTTACGTTGATAAATATTCAACTACACCGACAAAATCAATATGAAAGTACTATAACGTACACTGAATCCATACTGACTCCATTTTCGAATTATTTTGAAATTTAATTATAAATTGAAATATATTCTAATAAAAATTGTAGATCAATTTTTAGATATGACGATATCATTTATGTATCGATACCTATGAACATCATTAATATTCATTATAATGAGCAGACAGTACGCAAAGTAAAAATATTCTGCATTGATCGCAATCGGCAGAAACTAAACAAAAATTTGGTTCCATTTTTAATCATTTTTCTTCAGTGAAAATAATATAGTGTTCTTAACACTAGGTTTACGGAGCACTAAAATTGATTATTTTACATTGCAGTTATAAAAATAGTAAAATTGTATTTACTTAGGTCTTCAGCGATTTTTATTGTAACATGTACACAAAACAATAAATCTATTTAATAATTTCTCACGAATGCCTCTTTACACTCTTAATATACGTAAATCAAAAATTTTTGAATCCGCCATTTTGACGGGCCCCGTAAATCTAGTGTTAAAGACAACTGTTGTTCTGAGAAGATTCTGTAGATTCTAGAGTAACTATGCAATTGTTAATTAGCCCTGTATACCGTAAAGTTGACCCCCGTAAATTCATTAAAAAATGGAGACCAGTGAAACATGTATTGTACATTGGTTTTAGGTATCAGCTTTAAAAGACAATTTCAAATATAATTTTTCTTTGGAACTTCTTTTGAATATTTGAGGACTGTAGTCTTAGTCATAGACTATACGCATTATTTTAGTAGATTTTCATTGACGTTTTGGGACGACCACAGTGTGGTGCTGTTTCTGATGAAACAGTATAGCACTTCAAGTTTAGATGATCTCTTACGCAATTAGTATCAGCTTGTTGCTGTTAGATTGTTTTATCGAGTTTAATTGTGTATGCGAGATCGATGTATCTACAGTAAAATTTTAACAAGAGAAAGAACACTTATTAAATACTAACAACGAAAAGAGATAACAATTCAACCAGGATGCAAACAGAGCTACTCTAAAATCTTCAGAGTCACTTTAACACTAGGTTTACGGAGCACTAAAATTGATTATTTTACATTGCAGTTATAAAAATAGTAAAATTGTATTTACTTAGATCTTCAGCGATTTTTATTGTAATATGTACACAAAACAATAAATCTATTTAATAATTCCTCACGAATGCCTCTTTACACTCTTAATAATCGTAAATCAAAAATTTTTGAATCCGCCATTTTGACGGGCCCCGTAAATCTAGTGTTAAAGACAACTGTTGTTCTGAGAAGATTCTGTAGATTCTAGAGTAACTATGCAATTGTTAATTAGCCCTGTATACCGTAAAGTTGACCCCCGTAAATTCATTAAAAAATGGAGACCAGTGAAACATGTATTGTACATTGGTTTTAGGTATCAGCTTTAAAAGACAATTTCAAATATGATTTTTCTTTGGAACTTCTTTTGAATATTTGAGGACTGCAGTCTTAGTCATAGACTATACGCATTATTTTAGTAGATTTTCATTGACGTTTTGGGACGACCACAGTGTGGTGCTGTTTAGTCTGATGAAACAGTATAGCACTTCAAGTTTAGATGATCTCTTACGCAATTAGTATCAGCTTGTTGCTGTTACATTGTTTTATCGAGTTTAATTGTGTATGCGAGATCGATATATCTACAGTAAAATTTTAACAAGAGAAAGAGCAATTATTAAATACTAACAACGAAAAGAGATAACAATTCAACCAGGATGCAAACAGAGCTACTCTAAAATCTTCAGAGTCACACTTTAACACTAGGTTTACGGAGCACTAAAATTGATTATTTTACATTGCTTTATAAAAATAATAAAGTTGTATTTACTTAGATCTTCAGCGATTTTTATTGTAATATGTACACAAGAAATAAATCTATTTAATAATTCCTCACGAATGCCTCCTTACACTCTTAACACTAGAACTACCGGACAAGTCAAAATGACTGGTTTCTAAATTTTTCTTTTACAAATATTGAAATTATAAAAATGTTTTCCGGAGTAATGTTTTAGTCAACTTCTCTATTAGCGTACATATTTAAACATAAGTTGTACGGAAGTTGAATAAATGCATTCTTGTCGTTATTAGAATGCAATATACAACAGTCGCGTTTAGCGCTCGGTAGTTCTAGTGTTAATAATCGTAAATTAAAATTTTTTGAATCCGTCATTTTGACGGGCCCCGTAAATCTAGTGTTAAAGAACCCAGCGATGAACGAGAGAAAGGACACTCTTGGTGATAAATAAAATATATAATTTTCAACAATCCTATCAAGAGGAGCGAGTACTCTAAACCTTCGTGGACTTTGAAGAATCTTCCAAACCGATCAAAGGTCCCAATCCTCGAAGGTATTTACTTAGATCTTCAGCGATTTTTATTGTAATATGTACACAAAAAAGTAAATCTATTTAATAATTCCTCCGGAATACCTCCTTACACTCTTAATAATCGTAAATTAAAAATATTTGAATCCGTCATTTTGACGGTCCCCGTAAATTTAGTGTTAATTTTGTCTAGTTTATTCATCATGACATTTTCTCATAAATTCTTCAACTTCGCAGTTCAATGACGAGCAATAAAATGCTAAGAGACTTTCGTTAACAACACAACCTTCCTGCAAACATGTTCATCCACTTTCTATCAACTTTCATTGCAGAATCTACCGGTCGTAGAAAAGTATTATATTAAGAAACTGATTGGAGATTATCGCGATCACGCCAACATCGATTTCTGTGACTCGCGCTTGAACTCATGCGTGATCGATATTATCCAAACACAATCTTCAAAAAGAAAGCGAGAAAAAGAAAATTTTGCGATACTTTCCTGTCGTAATCCTCTCGTAAATCTTGCACGCGAGCTATCATGACTGTTCCTGCTATTTGTTACCATTACAACAAGCTGAATCAAACTTAAACTCAAAATTTGAAATAGCATTCGTTTTCATCGATACTTTTACATAATAGATCTCTGATGATCTGGAAAATAGGAATCGCAGAGGCCAAACACGTTAAACGTTAAATAATTTACAGCTTGAAATTTTTGTTAACACTAGGTTTACGGAGCACTAAAATTGATTATTTTACATTGGTTTATAAAAATAATAAAATTGTATTTACTTAGATATTCAGCGATTTTTATTGTAATATGTACACAAAAAAATAAATCTATTTAATAATTCCTCACTAATGCCTCCTTACACTCTTAATAATTGTAAATTTTTGATTCCGTCATTTTGACTGACCTCGTAAATCTAGTGTTAAATAAAAATATAAAACGTACACAGTAACTTTCTGATATATCTACCAGCTAGTATAATAAAAAATAATTCGATTACGTAGACATTTAGGCAACTTGCTCTTTACAACCTAACTTAAAACTTGATGAACTTTTACGCATTTGCAATGCTTAATAAAATGCACAAACAAATCATACGTCAATTTGTAAGAGGTCACTATGAAGAGGTAGCTTAAGCTTTAAATTCGTGTCAGATTCATTGACAAAAACAATTTTTCAATGTTTTTAGAGACGCATCAATTCGAAGCCAAACAAAAATCGTTTTAGGTAAAAGAGTAGCTTCGATCTTCATTTCAAACCCAATAAAAAGTCGTAGATCAAGTTTAAAGATCTTGTTGTAAATGGGAAGCTCGAAGCATCAATTCCATGGTAGACTATCACACGAAAATGATTTTTTAACGTTTTCACAGACGTATCAATTCGAAGCCAAACAAAGATCGTTTTAGGTATATCTTCGTAGCTCCAATCTTCATTTCATACCCAATAAAAAATCGTAGATTAAGTTTAAAGATCTTGTTGTAAATGGGAAGCTCGAAGCATCAAATCCATGGTAGACTATCACACGAAAAAGATTTTTTAACGTTTTCACAGACGTATCAATTCGAAGACAAACAAAGATCGATTTAGGTAAAAGAGTAGCTTCGATCTTCATTTCAAACCCAATAAAAAATCGTAGATCAAGTTTAAAGATCTTGTTGTAAATGGGAAGCTCGAAGCATCAATTCCATGGTATTCTATCGCACGAAAATGATTTTTTAACGTTTTTACAGACGTTTCAAACTGCAACATTGCCTACAGAATGCGTCTTCAGTTGTCCAGCCGTTTGTATATCATAGGAAAATCGTTTTCAACAAAAGTCAACGATGAATTAACCTAACATAGGAGCTTCTAAGTTAAAGATTAGTATCGTTAGTAGGTATACAATGGTTCTTTACAAAACGATAATGCTTTTTGAAACCACTGCACATGACTCATTGTAACAATAGATGTTTGAGCGGTTTTGTTCGATCATATTTTGTTAAAGTAGGTGGTTTATTGCTTCTCGCGATTTTAACGTGGTACAGACGCATAAAATTGCACAGTGCAGTAACAAGTTTACATTCCGCTGCTCCAGACGCCACAGGTTGCAACCTGTCCAACACACTCGATCCCATCGCTACCGGACAGATCGTTAGTTGTTCGGCGAAGCGTGCTTGATACACAACGGAGAATACACAAAAGAAACATAAGCAGCGGCCAGAGAGGCCAGGATTACTCATCGCGATTTTCACGGGTGTTTATCACGGCTTTAGTCGGAGAGGCATATCGGCCTTGGGTCCTGGCAGAGATCTTATAAACGCAGGAAACTTCTCGGAGAACGCTGCGTCCAATTGCGTGGATGCAAAATGCGTTCCGCAAAATTAGATGCGGTATTATTCACGTTTAGAATCCGCTCGAATCCATTTATTAAACCCCACAGGTCAACTATCTTTTCACCCTTTAACACTAGATTTACGGTGCCCGTCAAAATGACGGATTCAAAAATTTACAATTATTAACACTAGAACTACCGGACCAGTCAAAATGACTGGTTTCTATTTTTTTCTTTTACAAATATTGATATTATAAATATGTTTTCAGGAGTAACTTTTTAGTACACATCTCTATTGAAGTGCATATTTAAACAAAAATTGTACGAAATCTGAATAAATGCAGTCTTATTGTTATTATAAGGCAGTATACGCCAGTCGCGTTTATTGCTCGGTAGTTCTAGTGTTAAGAGTGTAAGGAGGCATTAGTGAGGAATTATTAAATAGATTTATTTGTTTGCGTACATATTACAATAAAAATCGCTAAAGATCTAAGTAAATACAATTTTATTATTTTTATAAAGCAATGTAAAATAATCAATTTTACTGCTCCGTAAACCTAGTGTTAAAGTAAATCATGACCTAACATTTTTTAAAACATATGCGTATTATCGTGTACACATTGTCCTGGTAAAATTGAATTAATTATATTCATTTCTCCTGTTCTGTTTAACAAAAAATTATGAAAAAAATCACGAACATACCACCTAACAGCGTACATGACTGTGAATTTTTTTTGAATTATTAACTGCAAAATCGACTTTTAAAATATTCCACAAACTTAAGATTGCTGAATATTTATGTATGTTATCTGATGACCACGTTTTTAATGTTACATTAGTTGCGTCTTATTATGATCATAAATGTGTATTTTTGTGAAATTTTTCAGACTTTGCGAACATGTTTAAACAATGATTTAATGTCGATGTTCAACGTGTACTTGGTGGTATATCCGATCTATAAATCCGCAGAGGAATGCCGAAGTGTAAGAATCATCGAACGGTGACAATAACCGCGAGCTTTATCGCCATGCGTGCGAAATTCGCAAACAGCGAATACTCTTTTCAGCAAAAGACGGCTTGAAATCCTCTCGGAAGATTGAAACAGCCGGAAGATGTTTTGGGTTATTCGCGTTCCGCCGAAGCCACGGAGAAATATGCGCTATTTTCATTATTAGGCAACCTTTCTGTTTTATGGCTGCTCGGTTGGTCCGCGTTTAATTTATGATTGACGAGATCAAGACTTTCGAGTTATGTAATACGATTAAACGCTGCTCGTTTATCAAACGACTTTTGTTTTCGCGATCATCGCGCAGAAGGTGGAATTAATTTATCGCGAGCTGAAATATTATTGTTTGACCAACGTCGTAAGGCTCCAGAAATATTTTATTCGAGTCCGCTTAGGACTTTATATGTTACTATCTTAAGGGGGCATTCTGGTGAAACGTACTGCTTAAAAAATATATAGCTCGTGTAATTTTGATTATTTTTACATGAAAAAAATCACACACGTACTACGAATATCAATAAATATGTGTGCAGAATTCTACTGCGAAAGGTTCAATAGTTTTTCTACAAACAATTCTTAAAATTAGTTGAAAATGGCAAACCAAAATACCCTCTTAAGTCACATTCTATAAAAAATATATAACTCACGCGATTTCGATTGTTTTTACTTGAATAAAATACCTAGGGTACTCCGAATACTCTTAAATGTATATATAAAATCCTAATCCAAAAACTTGAATAGTTCTTCTAAGAACAATTCTTAAAACATTGTAACAAATGGTATTCATAGTCAGCATACCCTTTTAAAACATACAGTGTGAAAAATCTATATAGCTCGTGCAATTTTGATTATTTTTACATGAAAAAAATCACACACGTACTACGGATATCAATAAATATGTGTGCAGAATTCTACTGCGAAAGGTTCAATAGTTTTTCTACAAACAATTCTTAAAATTAGTTGAAAATGGCAAACCAAAATACCCTCTTAAGTCACATTCTATACAAAATATATAACTCACGCAATTTCGATTGTTTTTACTTAAATAAAATACCTAGGGTACTTCGAATACTCATTAATGTACATACAAAATCCTAATTCAAAAACTTGAGTAGTTCTCCTAAGAATAATTCTCAAAACATGGTAACAAATGGTATTCATAGTCAGCATACCCCTTTAAAACTTGCAGTGTGAAAAATATATATAGCTCGTGCAGTTTTGATTATTTTTACATGAAAAAAATCACACACGTACTACGGATATCAATAAATATGTGTGCAGAATTCCACTGCGAAAGGTTCAATAGTTTTTCTACAAACAATTCTTAAGATTAGTTGAAAATGGCATTCCAGAATACCCTCTTAAGTCACATTCTATAAAAAATATATAACTCACGCGATTTCGATTGTTTTTACTTGAATAAAATACCTAGGGTACTTCGAATACTCATGAATGTATATACAAAATCCTAATTCAAAAACTTGAATAGTTCTCCTAAGAACAATTCTTAAAACATTGTAACAAATGGTATTCATAGTCAGCATACCCTTTTAAAACATACAGTGTGAAAAATCTATATAGCTCGTGCAATTTTGATTATTTTTACATGAAAAAAATCACACACGTACTACGGATATCAATAAATATGTGTGCAGAATTCTACTGCGAAAGGTTCAATAGTTTTTCTACAAACAATTCTTAAAATTAGTTGAAAATGGCAAACCAAAATACCCTCTTAAGTCACATTCTATACAAAATATATAACTCACGCAATTTCGATTGTTTTTACTTAAATAAAATACCTAGGGTACTTCGAATACTCATTAATGTACATACAAAATCCTAATTCAAAAACTTGAGTAGTTCTCCTAAGAATAATTCTCAAAACATGGTAACAAATGGTATTCATAGTCAGCATACCCCTTTAAAACTTGCAGTGTGAAAAATATATATAGCTCGTGCAGTTTTGATTATTTTTACATGAAAAAAATCACACACGTACTACGGATATCAATAAATATGTGTGCAGAATTCCACTGCGAAAGGTTCAATAGTTTTTCTACAAACAATTCTTAAGATTAGTTGAAAATGGCATTCCAGAATACCCTCTTAAGTCACATTCTATAAAAAATATATAACTCACGCGATTTCGATTGTTTTTACTTGAATAAAATACCTAGGGTACTTCGAATACTCATGAATGTATATACAAAATCCTAATTCAAAAACTTGAATAGTTCTCCTAAGAACAATTCTTAAAACATTGTAACAAATGGTATTCATAGTCAGCATACCCTTTTAAAACATACAGTGTGAAAAATCTATATAGCTCGTGCAATTTTGATTATTTTTACATGAAAAAAATCACACACGTACTTCAAATATCAATAAATACGTGTGCAAAATTCTAATTTAAAAAGTTCAACTTTAGCTGGCAAACCTATGTATAATCGACGAGGCATCCATTGTGTAAGAATTCATCTACCCACAGTCTCAAAATGGTCAATCAATTATTCAGTTTCAGATGAAATAATCAAATGAATTAACAGCATGTCCAGAAGAAGTGACTCTAAAAATACGTTTTCAAACACTACTGAACGAAACAGTAGATGGTGCTAGGCAGCATAAATTGTGCAGCTGTAAGAATGCTTAATCCACAGTCCAAGGATTAAACAGCGAACTTTAGGTACTCGGTGGTAAATATTTCGTGAACCCTAATCTTACCTCTCGCCTAGTGGTGGTGGTGGTTTTACGGGTGGTGCTCTTCCTGGTCATGGAGCTGATGGTCTCGTGGGGCGAGTCCCAGTCCTGGAAAACTTCCGTGGTCGCCATGACGACTAGCACGGTCCCTCAGAATCGACGCACTATGAAAATATCACTTGGATGTCGCGGATTTCGTGGAACAACGTAGTACTCCCTTCCTTGAGCTACGATACACACTCGAACTCTCTCTCTCTTCTGCTCCTTAAACGATAATCCTTGATCGTTCCGGGTACCAACTTTAGGATGATAGGTTGGAGAGGAGGGGGCATGAACCATAATCGAAGAACTTTTCAGACGTTTCAAATATTCATTGGAAGAGAAAACTTTCGACTTTAACCCGTTTCAGTCGGAACTATTTCAGCTCTAAAACCAAACATCGCTGCCTACCTACGGTATATCAGTCAATCTGATTCTTTTTAATTTATGCATATGAAACTGATGCAATTTACTGGTACAATATTTAAATATTTAATAGTTTGTTTTAGATACAAACTAATTTAACAATGTGAGGTATATATTGAATAGTGTACAGCAATTTTTAATGGCGACTCAGAGCACAAAGGGTTAATATTCGCTAGGAAATACATTTCGGGTAATGGAGAGCTGCAGATTCTTCTGAATTATTAACACTAGGTTTACGGAGCACTAAAATTGATTATTTTACATTGCAGTTATAAAAATAGTAAAATTGTATTTACTTAGATCTTCAGCGATTTTTATTGTAATATGTACACAAAACAATAAATCTATTTAATAATTCCTCACGAATGCCTCTTTACACTCTTAATAATCGTAAATCAAAAATTTTTGAATCCGCCATTTTGACGGGCCCCGTAAATCTAGTGTTAAAGACAACTGTTGTTCTGAGAAGATTCTGTAGATTCTAGAGTAACTATGCAATTGTTAATTAGCCCTGTATACCGTAAAGTTGACCCCCGTAAATTCATTAAAAAATGGAGCCCAGTGAAACATGTATTGTACATTGGTTTTAGGTATCAGCTTTAAAAGACAATTTCAAATATAATTTTTCTTTGGAACTTCTTTTGAATATTTGAGGTCTGTAGTCTTAGTCATAGACTATACGCATTATTTTAGTAGATTTTCATTGACGTTTTGGGACGACCACAGTGTGGTGCTGTTTAGTCTGATGAAACAGTATAGCACTTCAAGTTTAGATGATCTCTTACGCAATTAGTATCAGCTTGTTGCTGTTAGATTGTTTTATCGAGTTTAATTGTATATGCGAGATCGATGTATCTACAGTAAAATTTTAACAAGAGAAAGAACACTTATGAAATACTAACAACGAAAAGAGATAACAATTCAACCAGGAAGCAAACGGAGCTACTCTAAAATCTTCAGAGTCACACTTTAACACTAGGTTTACGGAGCACTAAAATTGATTATTTTACATTGCAGTTATAAAAATAGTAAAATTGTATTTACTTAGATCTTCAGCGATTTTTATTATAATATGTACACAAGAAATAAATCTATTTAATAATTCCTCACGAATGCCTCCTTACACTCTTAACACTAGAACTACCGGACAAGTCAAAATGACTGGTTTCTAAATTTTTCTTTTACAAATATTGAAATTATAAAAATGTTTTCCGGAGTAATGTTTTAGTCAACTTCTCTATCAGCGTACATATTTAAACAAAAGTTGTACGGAAGTTGAATAAATGCATTCTTGTCGTTATTAGATTGCAATATACAACAGTCGCGTTTAGCGCTCGGTAGTTCTAGTGTTAATAATCGTAAATTAAAATTTTTTGAATCCGTTATTTTGACGGGCCCCGTAAATCTAGTGTTAAAGAACCCAGCGATGAACGAGAGAAAGGACACTCTTGGTGATAAATAAAATATATAATTTTCAACAATCCTATCAAGAGGAGCGAGTACTCTGAACCTTCGTGGACTTTGAAGAATCTTCCAAACCGATCAAAGGTCCCAATCCTCGAAGGTCTCTTCACCGATTTAACAAAGAACCCAAAAGACTTCCAGTACCCGAAGGCTTCCAAAGAATGAAGAAACAAATCTGAGAATTTCCTCGATTGCAAAGGTGTATGTAGTTGAAGATTAACCGTGTCGATTAGTCGATGATCAATGTTTCGATGATCAAGATCGATACCTAAGTGCTCGCCCCATCGGGCGAACCCGTTCACCACGTAAACGCGATTATGCGGCACAATGTCGCGATAGCTATGACTACTGGTTCGTGAATATGCGCGATTCGAGGTGGATCTCGCGCGACTGAGCTTCGTAAGCACGCTCTTCGGCATCGCAACCGCTCTCCCGCGCCCCATCCGCAGTCTAATTCCAGAAATACGGAGAAACACGTATAATTGGGACGACGACGGCCACCACGACGAAGACGAAGACGACGAAGACGACGAAGACGCCTACTGTGGCTGACACACGTTGGGACTTGTGAAAAGAACGAGCCTACGAGGATAAAGAGGGTGACACTTCTCGAGGATGGATCTATGGGATCTGCAATGTCAAGGAATCGTGGACAGAGTTCATACTAGATCCTTGGATCTTTTCTGCAAACTTTGAAGAACTATGCAAACTTTTGGAGATACGGTACTGCGCACAGTGGTCCCAAATCCCGAAAACACGGCCAAAACCTCTAAACGTACTTTAATGTACTCAAAAATTCGTATTCGGAAGTTTTCGGGGTCGCTGATTACTAATATGAAGTTGAAATTACAAAAAACAAAATGGCGGATCCAATATGGTGGACATGTACATTAAAAAATGGTTATGCCTGCTTGGAAAATTATCTTTTTGGGATCCTTGGGGTCGCTAATTACGAATATGAAGTTTAAATTACAAAAAACAAAATGGCAGATACAATATGGTGGACATGTACATTAAAAAATGGTTATGCCTGCTTGGAAAATGATCTTTTTGGGATCTTTGGGGTCGCTGATTACGAATACGAAGTTGAACTTCCAAAAAATAAAATGGCGCATCCAACATGGTGGACGTGTACATTAAAAAATGGTTATGCCTGCTTGGAAAATGATCTTTTTGGGGTCTTTGGGGTCGCTGATTACGAATATGAAGTTTAAATTCCAAAAAACAAAATGGCGGATCCAATATGGTGGACATGTACATTAAAAAATGGTTATGCCTGCTTGGAAAATGATCTTTTTGGGATCTTTGGGGTCGCTGATTACGAATATGACGTTGAAATTCCAAAAAACAAAATGGCGGATCCAACATGGTGGACATGTACATTAAAAAATGGTTATGCCTGCTTGGAAAATGATCTTTTTGGGATCTTTGGGGTCGCTGATTACGAATACGAAGTTGAACTTCCAAAAAACAAAATGGCGGATCCAACATGGTGGACATGTACATTAAAAAATGGTTATGCCTGCTTGGAAAATGATCTTTTTGGGGTCTTTGGGGTCGCTGGTTTCGAATATGAAGTTTAAATTTAGACAACAATTCGCATTAAATGTGTTTTGAGTGGTTGATAGGTAAAAATGTATAAATAACAAGCAAAATTGCACTTTGTATATGAAGAATTAGTATAATTGTACAATAAATTATGTACATAAGATTTAATCATCCGAATCGTCATCGATATCAGATCCTTCTTCGCAACCATCTTCTTCTTGCGTAACCATTTGCCTTTCCTTATAAGGTGCAAATGGCGAAAGCAACAAATTTACTGCTTCCGGAGACAAACAATTCCCAGCCCGCCAGGATTGTGCCCATGCTACTATTTCACTGTAATTGTTCTGTAATACTTGTTTGATACTTCTCTTGCTGTTATAATTGCACATTTTATGCTGGATTCGTTATTTGCCGATTGACTTGCTTCTGTTGCCATTAAATTGGTTGTACATCTAGTTTAGGATTTTGTTCTTTATTTTTTAGCTAAATTGATTTAATTATCGATGTGCTGGACTCATTTTTTGTTTATCATATGTTCACTATTTCATCGTATAAATCAATATAAATGGAATTTCAGGGCAGACCAAGTCGACTTGATTTCTAGGAGCATATTTGCATCCATTTTAAAATATGTTCCTGCAGGAATTCTCGGAAGTTCGATGGCACAAATTAAAGGGGGAAGATTGCGTTATATAATGAGGTGACGGATGTTTCAGGAGAAATATGAGATCGCGCTGGAAAATTGAAAAATCGAACAACACTCGACAAGACATTTACTCGATTTTAACACTAGGTTTACGGAGCACTAAAATTGATTATTTTACATTGCTCTATAAAAATAATAAAATTGTATTTACTTAGATCTTCAGCGATTTTTATTGTAATATGTACACAAAAAAAATAAATCTATTTAATAATTCCTCAAGAATGCCTCCTTACACTCTTAATAATCGTAAATTAAAAATTTTTGAATCCGTCATTTTGACGGGCCCTGTAAATCTAGTGTTAAAAGGGAATTCCTCAATACCGAATAGAAATAATTACACAGCCCTTATCAATGTGAACAAGTGGCAATTAAATGAAGAAGGCAGTTCTCTCGGTGCATAGAAAATAGAGCAATAATTGACTGCCGTGTCACCCATATATGGGTGACGGAATTATTTGTCCATATTTAAAAATTAATTATTACGCCAATGTAATCATTGTATCAAATTTGGTTAATATCTGGAAAATGCAAGAAGGTTAAAACGTTACTCAGTGTCACATATTTTAATTCTGTAATCATTATTTTATTAAATATATTGTTTCGATTTTATGAAATTTCTGAGGTCGCTGCTTTGGCAGTCAAAGTGTTAAGAGAAATCTTTGAATCAACTTTAGAATGAGTTACTGAAGGTTTGTGGACTCGAATTAACGAGAAAGGGTTGTACTTTTGGATAGACACACGGAAGTTAAAAAGGGAATTCTGAAGAGTTTGAATTTTCATTTAGAATTGCAATATAAGCACTCGCGTAGGTTTTCCTATCAAAGGATGTTCCCACTGCATTTAAGGAAACAATCTGCGCTGTCTGATAATATAAAAACTTTGTAAAATTGCCAATCTCTCGGTCGAAGATGAAGAGTGTGAATTTCTATTAGGGATTATAGTGTGAAATCGTTTTTTCAGTCGCCAGAGGGATGAATCTGATCGAAATTTATCGCCGGAACCGTCGCCGGTTATCAAGGGGCGTAACTCGTCAAATTTGCGATGCAGGCCGAGCTTAAGGGAAACAAAGGGCCTTGATTACGGTGTCGAGGTTGGTCGGAAGAGGTGAACAACGACACAGGTGAGCCCGGATAAAAATCGAAACAACCGGCGCGACGCACCAAGCAAAGCGTGACGCCTGTCGACCCGGAGGAATAATAGCGCGCGAGTCTGTGTTTGGTGCAGCGTGCACAGTAAATAAATCAAATATCGGCGGTATGCGTTCGTAAATCGAATTCCTGCGGCATTGGTACAGTTGGCAGAACGGTAGCGCGAATCGGAGCGCAAGACACTTCTGACTTCACAGACCCGCGGCCGTTGTTGATGAGCTTATGCCGATTTTGTGCACGCCGTGAAAAATAGAGGGACATCAACACTAGTTTTACGGAGTACTAAAATTGATTATTTTACATTGCTTTACAAAAATAATAAACTAATAGTTCGACATTTCGCGCAATGATTCATCGTCTCTCTATTTTAACACAGCGTTGGTTCATCACTATTGTGTCCACTTCGATCAGTGGTTTCTTTCCTTAACACTAGGTTTACGGAGCACTAAAATTGATTATTTTACATTGCTTCACAAAAATAATAAAATTGTATTTACTTAGATCTTCAGCGATTTTTATTGTAATATGTATACAAAAAAATATATCTATTTAATAATTCCTCACAAATGCCTCCTTACACTCTTAATAATCGTAAATTAAAAATTTTTGAATCCGCCATTTTGTCGGGGCCCGTAAATCTAGTGTTAAATAGCGCGGAGCTTTCTTTCGGAAAATGTTAGGCTTTATGACAGAGCCTTTTCGATTTAATAGCGTTCTTTGATCAACGAAACCTTTCCGCAACAAATGTATGACTTTGGTATTATAATTATACTGCGGATCTTTATGCAAAATAAACATTTTGTTTATCAATTGTAAGGAACGGGGATGAAGTAAATAGTTCTTTCTTTAATTATTTTAGTGAGTTGTAGATAATAGGTTGATGTTTCTAAAGTCTCTTGCCTCTTAACACTAGATTTACGGGGCCCGTCAAAATGGCGGATTCAAAAATTTTTAATTTACGATTATTAAGAGTGTAAGGAGGCATTCGTGAGGAATTATTCAATAGATTTATTTTTTTGTGTACATATTACAATAAAAATCGCTGAAGATCTAAGATAGATAGATAGATAAAGTTTTATTGTTCCCCTCGGGGTTACAATTCCATTGCCATCTCCTTTCATTTTTCTTCCTTACTCTAATCTTACTAACTATCTCAACCTAACTTACTCTACCTCGCTGAAGATCTAAGTAAATACAATTTTATTATTTTTATAAAGCAATGTAAAATAATCAATTTTAGTGCTGCGTAAACCTAGTGTTAAACTATTTTAAATTGGACCTACCAATTTTTGTCGAAAATGCATACACATTCGCAGTATAATTATAATACTTTGAGGCTCCACAGTTCGCAGTATGACCACGAGAACATCAGAAACGTGTAGAGACATAAACCGTGAAAAAGTGTAACAAACACCAGGCTCGGAAGTAAACAAATAAAGTGCGTATAAAGCCGTACGGAGAGTACCATAATGCAGTAATTTGTACGAGAGACGCGGATGATAATGTTACGGGACGACACCATGAAGGAAAGTGGTGACTCGACTAACCATAAGAAAAAAGCCTGAGAGTATACCTTCTAAGAAAATAGAGAAACGAGCTGAGATAACAGAGCCAGCGAGGCGAAAGAGGTTGCAACCTTTCGGTCAGAAAATAAATTAATGACGAAACAAAATCTGCGGCGAGAGGCCTCTGATAAAAAGAGGACGTGGACATTATTGTGGAAAACTTAAGGTGCCATAAGTCGAGAGAAAATGTCCAATACGGTACAAAGTCGCGCGAATGTTTTCAACATACTTCTACTTCTTTAGAATCAGGGTTCAAAAAAGTTGCAGAACTTTTTCATCAGCAACATTGGAATTGATTACCTGTGGTACTTTTTGAAAAATGTTGTCATAGTATGAGCTCCAATGAGAACAGATATCAAAGAATTCCTGAGATTAAAATTTGTTGTTTGAATAGAATTAATAAAATTAAAGAATAAAAGTTTTTAAAGGAATAATATTATAACAATATTAAATGATTATTTTGGTTAAGTTCTAAATTGATATTTTTAAAACGTTATGCTATTTGTAATATTCAAGAAAATAATTCTCAATTCAAAGCCCCAAAACTGGGTTGATTTTCCTCTCCTCCTTTTCCCCTTCCACTATCCCATTCCACTCCTGCGCACACTCCAACGTCCCCCACTAAGACCGTAGACTGGTCACGTGACGTGCCACGCAACGTGTTACATATTACTCTGGTCATCAGAGAGGTGGTAAACTGTATTCCCCCCGATTTAACAAATCTAGCGACACTGGTTAGGATTCTAAAAGGACGTTATTGAATACAAACATTGTATTTAAAAAGTAGTGCGTTATCTTCTCTTCTATACTTTCAGCACATTATGGCTGATTGGTTGATCGGAAGTTGCGTTCGGTGACAGTACAGTTCAGTTCAGTTTAGATTGATCGTAATTATAAATGAGAATTGTTGTTTTCTGAAATATGAAATATGTTTTCAATAAAAGCGAGAGGGGTGAGTGTGTAAATATATGTAGTGAGAAGGCGAAAAAGAAAAACAAAATGAATTGAGTTTAGTTACAAAAAATCAATATGCATGAATAAGCAGTAGATTAAATATGGTTGATATTGATTAATTGAATGTTATACGAGTATATGATTTAAGTTTATATTATATTAAAAAAAAATATATATATATTAAATACACTAAATATACTACCATCATTGGTCCAATGGATGAATTAATGAATTTCTCTTACTCGTAGTTAAATATATAACTATTAATAAATATTAATAGTTAAATATATAAGTTATATATTTTAAACTACGAGTAAGAGAAATTCACTAATTATATATAATTATATATAACTATATAAGTTATATGTTTAACTACGAGTAATAGAAATTCATTAATTCATTCATTGGACCAATGATGGTAGTATATGTAGTGTATTTAGCGCAGCAGGAAGATTAAAAAATTTGAAAAAGTTAATCAATTAAGATTGGTACAGGGAGAAAGAACTTTTTGTTTGGTTACTATTGCTCGCAATTGATGCAGAAAAATGTTTCTTTTTGTTTGAATAATCGATAAATATTGACATTTTCAAATACTTTGTACCAAGCAGTGTTTAGTCTGCATTTCAACTGAATAATGTAGACTGTAATGGTTCTGTGGGTACGTTAACAAATAATAAGAGTTCTCGAAGTACAAACAGATGCACAAAATATTTCAAAAGCAACAAAGTACGATGTTACACAGTAGGCAGTGGTTTATCGCGACTTCTAAGACTCGAATAATTCTCCTGATATAAAGGAACACGAGGGGGGACAAATAATTTACCCCTAAAATAGTACCAAATTGAATTCCACGGAAGAAGGACGCGTGCGTCGAGTGTTAAACGAGGTTGGCTCGTACTGCTAGAACCAGTATTGCGATGACATCGATGCATTAATACCTTATTAATCGCCGGTTTGTTAACCGGACAACGACACCGATTCTAAAATTGAAATCATGCAGTAATTATTCTCGGATTTATGTGCATAGTAATTGTCATGCTAAAATACCCTCTCCTGCATAATGCATTCTGCACTCTCTTCTGACTTATACCCGACCCGTACACCTTACATTTTGTTATACAATATCCAACATTTAAAAGTGGCATTCACAGATATAAATAAATAAAGTAGAAAGAAATAGAACTTGTGGTTCGAAAGTTCCCTTTGAAAGTGATCCAAATAGACTTGTACATAAACTAGTTTTCTCCTCTCGCCACCAACAGGTTCGCCGTGGTTTATAACACAATAAATTCACTTTTTACATGCACATTATAGTAAAAAATCTTCTCGTATTTTATTATGAACAAGAACGAATATCTAGTTTATTTGAAACGCGTTTACTCGAATGACCATCTGTCTATGTCTATTTTTACATTGCGTTTTCTATTATTACGTTCTGAAGTACAGTCCTGAAGTGTGTTTATTCCAAAGCACGTGTCAGCAGTATTGCAATGAGCTAAACAAATTAGCGATTTTCACTGAAAAGTGAATAGAACTGAATAGAACTGAATAGAATAGAACACACTGAATAGAACATTAAGTATTATAAAAATATTAGGCATTATAAAAATTCATAAAGAAGCGAAACAAAAATATTTGTCTGCTGCTGATCTTTTTATACTTTTTATTCTCACTGATACGACAGTTTCTGCCACACAAATATCGACTAAAAGTCGAGTCATTAATAGACTGCGGGTTTGATGCATTTGTGACAAAAGTGTATTTGTGTAATTTAAAACATTAAAAACCTTCAATTTAAAAATACTGTTTTTCCCAACCTATTAAGCACATTAACACTAGAACTACCGGACAAGTCATAATGACTGGTTTCTAAATTTTTCTTTTACAAATATTGAAATTATAAAAATGTTTTCCGGAGAAATGTTTTAGTCAACTTCTCTATTAGAGTACATATTTAAACAAAAGTTGTACGGAAATTGAATAAATGCATTCTTGTCGTTATTAGAAGGCAATATACACCAGTCGCGTTTAGCGCTCGGTAGTTCTAGTGTTAATCAATCAACTACATTTGTACATAATTATTTAAATCTAGGCGAAAATTATGGCAAAAATCAGTACACAGGTGGCAATACAAAATTAACAAAACGCGATCGCTCGAGAATATTTAAAGTAATCGTGACTGGAAATAAAACTGCCAGTGAAGTGACAAAAATTTTGGATTTGCCAGTAACCACACGACATGTCCAACAAATTTTAAGAACAGATAATCGGTTAAAGTGGGCAAAAAATCGAAGAAACCACCTCTTACGGTAAGAAAACACATATTATTCACTTAATAACTGTTATTATTTTAGTAGGAATTGTAAATTTAACTCTTTTAGATACACTTAAGCAGTATGACACATTGGTATCCTATACATATATTTTTCATTTTATTGAAACACAAATTCTTAAATATCTCAATCTAAGTATAAATGGACTTAGGTCACTTTCAAAATAGACGGCTCATTTATGCAAAATAAAAATTGTATCCATCGATTACAAAAGCTTCTGTCTCTACAGGAGATAAATATAAATTAAAATATGGAGGTTGATGATCAAATTAATTATTGAAAATTCTCTTCTGCCAAACGTTCACTTAATAGTTCCAGTCTCAACCTAGCATCCATGACAAATCCATAAAACCAAAGTAACGTATCGAATGAATAAAAATTGAAATGATCAGATTTATGGTGAATTTATTCTAATTGTAAGACGAATTTAATTCTAGAGGAATGATAAAATGGTAGACGTTAATGTTCATTCACGAGGAAAAATGGATCGTATGTTTATGATTGTTAGTAGTTTTAAAGAAAACACTCGCGAGATTCGTTTAATTATTAGACACATTATCTCGTCCACAATCGGCATGCAAATATTGCTCTCCAAAGTGTTAAGAAAGCAAATAAATTTCAATTCCACATCGATTTATTGCAATTCGGGCAGAAAATTCTGCACAAAGATCCGTTGCCTAGTAATAATTAAAGTGATTCCTGTATCTTGCAGACGATGGTGTCCATTCACTAGACAGTTCAATATGTTGATTGCGAACGGGTTAATTTCGAAAAGGAAATTCGCTGAGCAACGGGCATAATGCAAAATTCTGCGACTACGAAACTGCGCAAAAGTGGTTCCGAAAACGAAACCTGTTCGATCCAGTCTCTTTTGAAAAGCTTGGCGCTGTGTACAGAGCAAGGCATTCCGGAAACGATGGTATCCAAAAGGAACGTGTACAACCAAGACAGATAGTTATCAATAAATTCTTTTCGTTCCCATTATATCAAAGGCTCAGTATTTCGAGTATCCACCGACTCAACTTCCCTCCAATCTTTTCTCAAAACTTGCAAATCGCTTTCAAATACAAAAACTACTCGGCTCAATTCTCAAAACAAAATTAATTGCAATTTGCAACTGGATGACATTAAAATACAAAAGCTAACAATCGGTTCCACCCAAGCGACTACGAAACTGCGCAAAAGCGGTTACGAAAACGAAACTTGTTCGATCCAGTCTCTTTTGAAAAGCTTGGCGCTGTGTACAGTGCAAGGCATTCCGGAAACGATGGTATCCAAAAGGAACGTGTACAACCAAGACAGATAGTTATCAATAAATTGTTTTCGTTCCCATTATATCAAAGGCTCAGTATTTCGAGTATCCACCGACTCAACTTCCCTCTAATCTTTTCTCAAAACTTGCAAATCGCTTTCAAATACAGAAACTACTCGGCTCAATTCTCAAAACAAAATTAATTGCAATTTGCAACTGGATGACACTAAAATACAAAAGCTAACAATCGGTTCCACCCAAGCGACTACGAAACTGCGCAAAAGCGGTTACGAAAACGAAACTTGTTCGATCCAGTCTCTTTTGAAAAGCTTGGCGCTGTGTACAGAGCAAGGCATTCCGGAAACGATGGTATCCAAAAGGAACGTGTACAACCAAGACAGATAGTTATCATCGCTGCCGGACGCAATCTCCCTTTCCTTGGCAACTGATCTGAAGTACGGTTTCATGAATATCTGTATAGTCGATCTAACAATTCAAAGATGACAGCCCAGGGAGAGGATCCTCGTGAATACCGTAGTCAACCGTGCATTGCTACATTTTCGGTTCACCATTTATTCCTGAGTACATATTCACTGCCTTTATTGCTATCGTGTGTGAAGTGGCGAGTTTGTGGGCTTGTGCATGATTTGGTAGCATGATTCGATCAGGGTGGCTCTCTAGTGCGAACCGATCCGTGGAAAATGGATTAAAATATTGCAGAGTTGCAAATCCCTGCTGTCTTCAGTGTCGAAAGATTGTTTTGTCACCCAAATAACGATTTTAAGATTTAACCCGACAGTGTCCACGTGGGGGTCCAGCGGATCCACGCTTAAAAATAATAAAATTGTATTTCCTTAGATCTTCAGCGATTTTTATTGTAATATGTACACAAAAAAACATAAATCTTTTTAATAATTCCTCACGAATGCCTCCTTACATTCTTAATAATCGTAAATTAAAAATGTTTGAATCCGCCATTTTGACGGGCCACGTAAATCTAGTGTTAAGAAAAGTGTAAGAAAACTAATGAACGTTTTCCTCTTTTCTTAATATTCTTTTGAACATCCGGTGCAATTGAGAATTAACGTCAAGCTTGAAATTAAACGTTCCATTGCTTATAATGTTACAGAAATATAAAAAACAGTGTTTTATTTGTTAAAATCAACAGTGTCGTCCTAGGAATCATCGGACCATTCGTTTCGATCGTTCCGACCAGACTGCATCTATTCCAAAATTAAATTTCCCACAAAATCTATAAGTAGACTGCAGATTTGTATGCAAAATAAAAACTGTCTTCATTAATTACAGAGGTCCAATAAAAGAGGTTTCTCCCCTCGTAACTGTTTTAATAAATTAAAAATAATAGAACGGTGCTCTTTGACAGCTCTAATACTGTTACTGTCTTACATTACATCTACCTTTTTTTGGCCATCAATGCTCAAAATCCAGTCGCAAAAATGCAGCCCATCTATATCATCGTCTAAAGGTTATCGAAACGCGAAATCGGACAACGTGATTAACGAGCCGGTCTAATTATGACCGGCAAAATACCACGGATCGAATTGCGAAAGAAATGCTAAGTTACAGTGTTAAAATAGTTTCATTCTAATACCGTAGAGATGCGGCATAAATCATCCGAAGATCGTAATAGATACATAGATACGATCCAAGCCGCCATGTTTGATTCCGCGAGTGCATATCCGGCAGCGGATTCGCGACGATGGATCCGCGAATAGTAAAGCGACGGTAACAGCCAGTAACCACCCGCGAGATGGATTATTTATAAACGTAATCTCATTCAGTCGAACCTCGGCCAGATGGCAACACCGGTTTGAAAGCTTTCGCAAACTTGAAAGATATTCGAGTCGCAAGCTTCGCCTCGGGAGCCGCCAGGTGGAGACGAGCATCCATCGAGGATACAAACATATTTATTTCCGGTTTATTTTGCAGTCTTTTTTTAACTCTGAAAGCTCTCTCTTTTACTCCGAATGCTTTCGAATGCTTTACAATAGTTGTGCGATTCTGGAACTGATATGCGATTTTTAGTATTATAATTCAGGAATAAATGATGTTTGGAAGGAAATCTGCTTTGGAGCTTCGTTTGAAGATTTTGTAGAGCTTTTTCAGAGTGTCATGTCAGATTCTACATTTTTTTATAAACGTTAGATGTCCTGGAATCGTGATGGGAATTTTTGAAGTATATACTTCAACTGAGCTGTTGCAGTCGCTTTTTAGTAATTTGCGAAGAAATGACGTTTTGGTTTAAAACATTTTTGACAATGCAGTAAGAAAAATGTCTGCAGCGTACATATTAGAATTGGACGATTCTGAATCCATTTTCCGAAGAATCAATCTTTTTGAAGCGATTAAAAATTTTTTTATCAATTCTTGGATATTCGATTTTGAAACGTATTAATTCTTCCTTTTTTCAAGTCCTAAATAAATCAATAAATATATCAATTTAATTTAAAAGTTTCTGTACAGTATCTCAGCGTGAGATACCATTGGTATCTCGACAGTGCTATAAAAGTTATACACTTAATATTGAGTTACTTTTTTATTGAACAACTTGATTTTGTACATCAGTTCTAAGGTGCCATAAGAGCTTTGCATTTTAGGTCCGATTTACATAATCGGATTCCGCGATATGGCAAACTACCATGCAGAATGCATATGGATATAAATAGTACTTCATTAAGGAAAATGATATTGGCGCAAGGATCGATCTTTTTGAGAATTCAACAAATTTGCAATTTAAATAAAACCCAACGTTTCGATCCGTGTGTGGATCTTTTTCAAGGGAAACTTGCGTCTGAAAATTATATTAATTTAGTGTAAATACATCGTGATGTTAATATTTACTATCTTGAAGAAACCACTAATGGAAAGCCAAAAAAAAGAAATATTTTTAAAGAAGACTTACTTATTGTGTAGAAAATTTTTAGTAAAGCTGGAAACAAGATAAGTATAAATAATATTTCGATAGATATTTTTTTCAATCGATTTTTCGAGGTTCGATTTTCTATTGAATCGTTTTTTTGTCGCTGCGATTTAGAATTGATCGTAGAATCGATTTTTTTGTAAAAATCACCCATCCCTAGTACATACATATTGTATGCATGCTAAACAATTGTTTTTATTACACTACACGAGGTCAATAGCAATTTTATGTACCTTATTGCAAAATCTAAGAAAATCCTCAACAATTCTGCTCTTCTTGAGAACTAATACAAAGAAAAAGATATTTGCATGATCTGTGAAAGGTTAAAAACGAAGTACAAAAAATAAGAAACATTTTAATTCAAGGAAGTATTTATTTCATTTGAGATGAGCATCGTGAGATCAGCAAATGGTTTCTTCTCGCAGAAACGCAAATATCATGTTTCTAACAATCGCACGGCGAAATTCTCTCCGAACGCAGACCGAAACCAGAATAATCCAGAGAATGCGAAGCTAATTAAAGACTAGGATTAATTACTCGCCGAATAAACGACAACGGGATCACAGGCGAGTGCGTTTTCCTTTTTTGACTATTTATGGCCGTGTTCGTCAACGTCAACGTCCATGCAAAACAGAACATTCATGCTATTCTTTTTTCAAGATGTGTAAATTGAATAATTCTTGTGATTCGCGCGGCGCTAATACAAAATACAGTTTGGTTATTAACATTAGATTGGCGCCATCAGTTTAGTTATATTACATTTGCTGGACGTGTTGCAAATATTTTCATTTCGCGTGTTGCATCGTGATGCCAAGGCGTGTTTGTTTGTAATAATTTGGCAGGTGTGATGGATTATGGTACGAAACGAAAATATTTCAAATAGTTTGTCACGATTGTATAGTCATTTGTATATTATCAGTAAGTGAACCTTTTACTGGGATGATTAATGACTTCGAAAGGTGTGATTTCGTTGAAAAATGTTTATCAAATCTTGGGAGAATGCTATTTTTACTAGACTTTATTTCGACGATCTCCCAGATAGTTTAGTACACAATTTATTTATATTTTGCATAAAAAGGGTGCAGAGAAATTATATTTCTAAGCTCGTGCTATCTTTCACGAAACCTAAAACTGTTCTCATCTACACAGGTCGGTGGATATCAGAGGAAACTTTCCATCGAGTCCGGTGTTTCGAGTACGATGATATTTTTATGTACCCTTCCACCGCCATGATGTTGGTAGCCCTTACGTCAGAGGCATCACGGTCAATAAATTGTTTTCGTTCCCATTATATCAAAGGCATCAGTATTTCGAGTATCCGCCGAGTCAACTTTCCTCTAATCTTTTCTCAAAACTTGCAAATCGCTTTCAAATACAAACACTACTCGGCTTAATTCTCAAAACAAAATTAATTGCAATTTTGCAACTCGATGACACTACAATAGAAAAGCTAATAATCGGTTCCACCCAAGCAACATTAAATTAATTGCAATCTGAAACTCGCCGGCTCCGAAATACAAAAGCTACCAATCTATTCCTTACGCAATTCAAATCTCAAAACCCAATTAATCGGAATTTTGCAACTCGATGACACTAAAATACAAAAGCTAACAATCGGTTCCACTCAAGCAACATCAAATTAATTGCAATCTGAAACTCGCCGGCTCCGAAATACAGAAGCTACCAATCTATTCCTTACGCAATTCAAATCCCAAAACGAAATTAATTGCAATTTTGCAACTCGATGACACTACAATAGAAAAGCTAACAATCGGTTCCATCCAAGCAACATCAAATTAATTGCAATCTGAAACTCGCCGGCTCCGAAATACAAAAGCTACCAATCTATTCCTTACGCAATTCAAATCTCAAAACAAAATTAATCGCAATTTTGCAACTCGATGACACTAAATTACAAAAGCTAACAATCGGTTCCGCCCAAGCAACATCGAATTAATTGCAATCTGAAACTCACCGGCTCCGAAATACAAAAGCTACCAATCTATTCCTTACGCAATTCAAATCTCAAAACGAAATTAATCGCAATTTTGCAACTCGATGACACTAAAATACAAAAGCTACCAATCTAATCCTTACGCAATTCAAATCTCAAAACAAAATTAATCGCAATTTGCAACTCGATGACAATAAAATACAAAAGCTAACAATCGTTTCCACTCAAGCAACATCGAATTAATTGCAATCTGAAACTCGTCGGCTCCGAAATACAAAAGCTAACAATCTATTCCTTACGCAATTCAAATCTCAAAACAAAATTAATCGCAATTTTGCAACTCGATGACACTAAAATACAAAAGCTAACAATCGGTTCCACCCAAGCAACATCAATTTAATTGCAATCTGAAACTCGCCGGCTCCGAAATACAAAAGCTACCAATCTATTCCTTACGCAATTCAAATCTCAAAACAAAATTAATCGCAATTTTGCAACTCGATGACACTAAATTACAAAAGCTAACAGTCGGTTCCATCCAAGCAACATCGAATTAATTGCAATCTGAAACTCGCCGGCTCCGAAATACAAAAGCTACCAATCTATTCCTTACGCAATTCAAATCTCAAAACGAAATTAATTGCAATTTTGCAACTCGATGACACTAAAATACAAAAGCTAACAATCGGTTCCGCCCAAGCAACATCGAATTAATTGCAATCTGAAACTCACCGGCTCCGAAATACAAAAGCTACCAATCTATTCCTTACGCAATTCAAATGTCAAAACAAAATTAATCGCAATTTTGCCACTCGATGACACTAAAATACAAAAGCTACCAATCTAATCCTTACGCAATTCAAATCTCAAAACAAAATTAATCGCAATTTGCAACTCGATGACACTAAAATACAAAAGCTAACAATCGGTTCCACCGAAGCAACATCGAATTAATTGCAATCTGAAACTCGTCGGCTCCGAAATACAAAAGCTACCAATCTATTCCTTACGCAATTCAAATCTCAAAACAAAATTAATCACAATCTGCAATTCGTTGGCTCTAAAATGCAAAAGATGACATCTTCTAATAAGTTTAACTCAAGCGAAATAAAATAAATCGCAATCGCAGGTAGATGGACTCGAAATGAAATATTGAAGAAGAATTTAAAAGTTTGAAAGAAGCGTACATGCTCCGGAGAAATGAAGTCGCTCCGTGAAAATCTGCCGAGGCGATTCATTTTCTATCGCCGAGACGATTGTTTGTTTTAAGCAAACTGCCTCGTCTGTCAGGCAACACAGACACGTGTTACGTTATTATATAACGCGACAAGAAGCCTTTTTATCGGGAACGCGTTATTTCTGTCGTGAAGCTATTTTACGAAAACATTTTCGACAGGATCGAGGAAAGACTATGTCCAGATACAGTGCCAGGAGGAATCCATCGAACAAATCAAAACCATGGATCATTCAATCAGTATTTTTCAGCCACAACCCTCTAGCCTCGTCTGAACGATACCACTCTCGAAAACTCGAACCTCTCATTTCTGTTTTGTTCTCCTTCTAAACACTTGTACATTTTTCGATCGACAGAAAGAATTTCGAAAGTTCGGATAAACCGGCTCGAAGAACATATAATGTCTTTCTTTTATGCAACGTGATGTGGGTGAATAAACCGAACTGGGTTTCACTATAAATAGAAGTGATATTTATTAAACAATAATTAAAGTTTCTTTACTTATTTAATTTTTACTTTAATTTTTACTTTAATTATTTACATTATTTACAGATCCCTTACCTATAAATAGATAAACGGAATTTACAGCCTATTCTTCCCTATCTTTCCTTCTTATATTAACTAATATGCTTTCTAACTCGAATTCCCCCTTACCTTGGTGCACGTGTTTCTTCTATTCTCTTTTGTGCTCTCTATTACCGACAAGTGACGCGGCAAACTTCAAGAGGGTTTGTAAAGTAGTATCTGTACTACTTTATAAACATATCGCTGATAAAGGTTTATAAAACTAGAACAACAGTTTCCGAGTGGTAAATGCAGGGATTGAAACTGTTATGATGTCGGTTCCGGTTCTCGAAACAGTTATGAAGAACCGAAATGATGTTATAACTGTTACGAGAATATCGGTTACAGTTACGGAGAACCGATATTATTTCGGTTCTAAAACAGTTATTTTTCGGTTCTGGAATCGGTTCTGGGTTTCGGTTCCTGTTTCGGTTCTGTCTTCTGTCATTCTGTATTCTATTCTGTATTGTGTTCGGCCTTCTATATTTATTATTTAAGTAGTTATTTATTGTTATTTATAATTTAAACAATTTTTAGAATTTTCAGAACCGATATATAACAGTTTGAAACAGTTATTTCCAGAACCGTTTCAGTCCCTGGATATATGAGACCTGAAATATTAGAATTAAATGGTGGAAGTACCTAAGGACACCCATAACATTTGAGTTTTGCGAGGCCGCCATTCTAACTTCAGATAAATGAAAATATATAACAAGATAAGTAACAAGGAATTTTGAACGCTGTCTGCACAATTTATTTTGTCAAGATTCTTAAAAAATCACCCCCGAACATTTTGAGAAATACCTCGATTAACTTCAACATGATGAGTGTTAATCAATATAACTCCTAAATATAATGTTGCAAAATCGAATATCAACAACAGACACTTGAACAAGTCAATACACTATCTATCAAACTATCTTAACAAATTGTATTCATTTTATTTCACTATATCTTAACCGTTATGTGCAATTCTAGTGCTAAACGATTATCCTTCTATTGTATGAAAATTCTCTGCCAAATACTTTAATCTTTCCACTGCAACTTTCAATACAACATTTTGTTTTTTAATCTACCAGGATCTACCTATCATAGCAACCGATTCATTTACCGTCTTGCATAATTACTACAACCGAGTTTAAAGATACCTCTTCTCAATCTTGCTATCGCTTGATACAAAATACAGTATTTCATCGGTAATTGTACCAAATGTCTCCGACATAATTGTCCCTGAGATATCCCCACTAGTGCGGGGTGTACCCCCTTGAGGGGCCGTGAAGCTCAAGAGGCCTCGGTCGCCGAGAAATATGACACCATACGGCTCGAGTATATCGGTGAGACCACACTAATCCGAATTTCCAACTTCTTTATTATTCATTATTTTTTTATGGGACTTCGATGACCATATTTGTGGCATTTTTCTAATAAAAATCATACCAAATATGATATAATTCCGATGATATTTACTTGTGTAATCGACGATTAAAGTTTCGCGCGCGAGGAAGGATAGCGTATGGGAAAGAAAGAGGCTCGCGCGTCCTCGCAATGGTATTACCAAGGAATAACTTTTTTATTATTACTTATTTTTTTATGAGACTTTTGCTAATAGACTTATAGCATTGTTCTGATTAAAATGATACCACACACTATTTACTCTCTTTGTCTGTCACCAAAACTTACTCCATCGTCAATTAAAAAAATAGATATGTATGTATAATCAGAAAAATTTTGATCAGAGAAATATTGCAAATATGATAATAAAAGTCTCCTAAAAGATTAATTAAAAATGAAAAAGTGTCGTCATTGCATTACTGTTGCCTCACCGATGTTATGTACCTGACCTATACATGATGACCATACACCTGTATATGATCCGAATTATATCGTGTTTGGTATCATTTTTATTAGAAAAATGTCACAAATATGGTCATCGAAGTCCCATAAAAAAATAATGATTAATAAAGAAGTTTGAAATTCGGATTAAGTATGTTTTTCATTTCTCGGTGACCGAGGCCTCTCGAGCTCGGCTGTCCTTCTCTATATGCTGCACCACGAGAGAACCGTACCGTTTCGCGCAGCTTGACTCGTCGTGGAAGGGGCAACGAACCTCTCATTGGGAAAGGGAGCGTACGGAGTGAGAGTACCACCAATCAGGGCGAAGATGCGCAGCAACGAACGAAAACCGGTCTTCCCGCGGTACGGTTCTCTCGTGGTGCAGAGTATACGTTCGACAAACCTCAAACAATGATATCCCTCGCGCATAATTGTCCCTCCGCAGACCCGTGTTGTGGACAATTATCGATGAAATACTGTAAAAATTTCCTAAGTCGATCACAGTCGGAACAGGAGCTAAGTAAATATGTAGCTCTTCTTTTGACAGTTTTAGTAAATCGACAATACCGTAATAATCTTCTTAACACGTTGACTGCCGTGTCACCCATATATATGGGTGACGGAATTATTTGTCCATATTTAAAAATTAATTATTACGCTAACGTAATCATTGTATCAAATTTGGTTAATATCTGGAAAATGCAAGAAGGTTAAAACCTTACTCAGTGTCACACATTTTAATTCTGTAATCATTATTTTATTAAATATACTGTTTCGATTGTATGAAATTTTTGAGGTCGCTGCTTTGGCAGTCAAAGTGTTAAATTGTTTCAATGTCTTCAAATTCGCATTCTACTTATTATACGATCAGAGTAATAGATCCATAGTAACGGCATTTCCCACAAAATCCATGGAATAGATCCGAGGCGAGGAAAGATTGTGAATTCGTCGGGACGTAAATTAAGCTGCAGAAGCGTCAGTGTCCGCTGCGTTTTCGCCACGAAGAAGAAGCAACCTTCAAAGGAGAACGTAAATCTTATCTGCGAGATGCAAGCATCCGCTAAGCTCGTTTGACCATTTTACGAGCACGCGTGTGACCTCGCCGAAAAAGAACCTTTATTCCGCGATGAAATCACGGGGAAGCTGGCTGCCTGGAAAATGAAATCTTAAATCTATTCGAATGCGATTTGACAAGGACAATGACACTGTGACTCCGTAGAGGAGACGACAGTGATCCCATGCTAGACACCAGCTGACGACGATTCGTTAGGCGACATATTAGCGCACGAATCCCATTAAAACTAGCCAAGCATTTTCCAACGACGCGTAGTACGCGATCCCTACTATTATACAATTTACTATAGTATTTCCGTCCTGATTTCATGTGGAAAGCTCAAGAGATAATATTAGGTTTACACGATCAATTTTCCACTTTCGGTAGTCTAATCCAATAGAATCGATCGGTATTATTGGTAACAATAATCTGTTGCATCTGTTGGTGACTATTTTTGCGATTTTACAATGTACAGAAGAAACTTATACAATTTACTATAGTATTTCCGTCCTGATTTCATATGGAAAGCTCGAGAGATAAAGTTAGGTTTACACGATCAGTTTACCACGTTCGGTAGTTTAATCCAATGAAATCGATCGGTATTATTGGTAACAATAATCTGTTGCATCTGTTGGTGACTATTTTTGCGATTTTACAATGTACAGAAGAAACTTATACAATTTACTATAGTATTTCCGTCCTGATTTCATGTGGAAAGCTCGAGAGATAAAGTTAGGTTTACACGATCAGTTTACCACGTTCGGTAGTCTAATCCAATAGAATCGATCGGTATTATTGGTAACAATAATCTGTTGCATCTGTTGGTGACTATTTTTGCGATTTTACAATGTACAGGAAAAACTATAGATACTCGGTTTAATTCCTTGGGACACGCTGGGATTAAAAGTGTCCCACCTTTTTGATGCACCGCAATGCATGGTGGGGCATTTTTAGTCAAAGCTCGAAATATTGCAATAGCTGCATGAACACAGGTTTATATTTCGTTTTGTTTACGTAAAGCAGTTGGTAATATCTTCAACAAATGTTACAAATGTATTTACTTGTGATGGCAACATTCAATATGCCAATACAGGTACATCAATTGTTGCAAGCGGAAGATTTATTGCGACAATCTTTTTTTCCTGGTTTTATGTGAAAAATGAAGTAAGTTAATTTTTAAAAAAAATTAATTCCATATAAGCAAGTGAAGAGCTTTATAATAAAAATTAAAGCTTAAATTTGTGGTGGTGGACTATTTGAGTCCCACCCTATAACAACAAATTTAATTAAACTATTACTATTTTTTTATGTTTTTACATTATGTGATAACTTTATTAATAAAAATATACCAATTTTGTTTCATTTAAAACGCAATAAAATTTCTATGCAACATGGGTCCATTTTATTATCTGAAATCCTGTGCCGCAAAGAGTTAAAGAGTATTATTTTTATAAAAGCAATATTTTTCAAGTATCCAGTTGCCTGCGGCTAATTTGAGCCTGGGCGCGAGAGTTTCTCGGAAATATAGATTATCCTACGAGCATACGCCAATAATAATACTACTCGTCCGAGTTTGTCAAAAACATATATATATAGTTTCTCGAATACATAGGCTTTCTTTAATACAATTGTTTCATTCAGAAACGGTTGTTTTGCCGGGGGCGTTAAGGATATACAGAGGTCAAAATCACCCTCTCTAAATAGAACGCTTTTCTTTTTTATTCTGTAACGTGGCAGGCTATGCTAAAATAACTCCTGTAATCCACGTGTCACTATAGGGAAAGAAAATATCTAAAATCACAATATACAGTGTAAATATTTCGAAATAATCCTGGGTGACGGGATACTTACATATATTCATATATACACAGTAGAACCTCTGTAATTACACTAGGTCTCCTTTAATTATCAATGTTATTTCGGTTATCGATCGTAAATTTGTTAAAACAAGAAATAAATAATGTGTTTGGTTCGATCTAATTTTACAAAGAAAAGTTCGATCTAATTTTACAGAATATTAAAGCAATATTGCTAGTTTGTTGAAGAACTTTCTACGTTTCGATCCCAATATGGATCTTTTTCAAGAAAGAAAAATGAGAACTGCGTCTGAAAGAATTTTATTTTTAAATTAGACAGGAATTTTAATGTTGTAATATATGACCAGAAGTCAAACTGTCCTTTAATTATCATTTATCCATTTATCTTACATCGTGGCGTTATCAGCAATTTTTTAATCGCATGTATGTCAATTGTAATTGTTGTATTTTATATTACCACGTTTTTGGAAACAATGGTATCATTTTTATTATATTATACTGTACTTCAAAATCGTCACATTCACTCATCGTGATCTTCAACGCAGTTCTCTAACGCGCATCTGCAGTAAACAATCATTTATAGCGCTGTTAATACTTCGAATTTCATACTGAAACTTTACGAACGTATACTACCGATTGTAGTTCGCAAAGTTTCGATGTTTATAACTGAATTCATAAATGTTCATGTTCGATCCGCTGATCCTGACTATGTCTTGACTCTAATTAGTTCCTGGTTCTATCAGCCTCTTGTCCTCACAACAGTAACTAGTGTACCGGCATAATGACAACACGTGTTTCTATTTCTCAATTTCGTTTTTCAAATCTTTATAAAGCAAGTAAGCAATTTGATGCAGCATTTTGACTTCTGATCATATTTTATGATATTAAAATCTGGTCTATTTTCAAAATAAAATTCTTTCAAACGCAGTTCTCATTCTTTCTTGAAAAAGATTCACATTAGGATCGAAACGTAGAAAGTTTTAACAAACTAGCAAGATTGCTTTAACCCTTTGCGCTCGGAAGTATTTTAACTCCATAACCAAACTTTTCTTTTCGATCAAGAATATTTCCATTCTATATGATTTTTATCATTTTGAAGAAATGAAACTGATATGATACCTCATAGAATACTTAAATGTTTGGTAACTAATTTATTGAATATCAGGTTAATAATGTAAACAATATTTTGAATAATGGTATAGCAATTTTTAGTGGTGACCTTAGAGTCACCACTCGAGTGCTAAGGGTTAATATTCTGTTTAGATCGAACCTTTGCGCCAAAAATATTATTTATTCTGTGTTGAACTCATAAATGTTCCCCTAAAGCTCACTTTAGACTTAGACGAACCTAACTTAATCCGTAGATGGAACGCACATATTAACTAATTTATTGAATATCAGGTTAATAATGTAAACAATATTTTGAATAATGGTATAGCAATTTTTAGTGGTGACCTTAGAGTCACCACTCGAGTGCTAAGGGTTAATATTCTGTTTAGATCGAACCTTTGCGCCAAAAATATTATTTATTCTGTGTTGAACTCATAAATATTCCCCTGAAGCTTACTTTAGACTTAGACGAACCCTATGTACCTAACTTAATACGTAGATGGAACGCACATATTGTAAAAATTCAATTACAGCGTTTTGAATACCTTAGATCCATCCCAACTGCAATTTTACGAACACACTCTCAAGATATATTAAATGTGTTCATCGATCGAAATTTTTGATTAATTGTGTTCGAATTTTGGCGCACAGGTTCGATCAATGATACAAATTAGCAATGTTTGCAAATTAGAAACCTCTTTGGAAACTCAACGTTTCGACCCAGATGTGGGTCTTTCTCCAGGGTTTCCAAAGAGGTTTCTAATTTGCAAACATTGCTAATTTGTATCATTGATCGAACCTGTGCGCCGAAATTCGAACACAATTAACTCTTTGCGGCACAGGATTTCAGATAATAAAATAGACCCATGTTGCATCGAAATTTTATTGCATTTTAAATGAAACAAAATTGGTATATTTTTATTAATAAAGGTATCACATAATGTAAAAACATACAAAAATACTAATAGTTTAATTAAATTTGTTGTTATAGGGTGGGACTCAAATAGTCCACCACCACAAATTTAAGCTTTAGTTTTTATTATAAAGCTCTTCACTTGCTTATATGGAATTAATTTTTATAAAAATTAACTTACTTCTACGATTTTTCACATAAAACCAGGAAAAAAAGATTGTCGCAATAAATCTTCCGCTTGCAACAATTGATGAACCTGTATTGGCATGTTGAATGTTGCCATCACAAGTAAATACATTTGTAACATTTGTTAAAGATATTACCAACTGCTTTACTTAAACAAAACGAAATATAAATCTGTTCGCATGCAGCTATTGCAATATTTCGAGGTGGGACTAAAAATGTCCCACCATGCATTACGGTGCATCAAAAAGGTGGGACACTTTTAATCCCAGCGTGCCCCAAAGAGTTAATCAAAAATTTCGACCGATAAACACATTTAATATATACCACGGAAGGCGAAATATCCACACATAACACGCAAAAAAAATCTCATCTCTTGAGAAAAACCCACATCTGGGTCGAAACGTTGAGTTTCCAAAGAGGTTTCTAATTTGCAAACGTTGCTAATTTGTATCATTGATCGAACCTGTACGCCGAAATTCGAACACAATTAAACACTCTCAAGATGTCGTTCTATCAGCTCAGTCACAAAAAGATTTTATTTTTGCAAGCGATTTCATAGATCCTCCACTATAGCTGACTTTGGACAGCCGTAAGGTACCGAAACTCCTGCAATCGGTCTAGTACAGAATTGATCGGTTTCAGAAGAATCCGACTATCTACGGAGGGCAGCGGATGGAGAAAGACGATCTCACGGGTCTATAAAATCGGTGGAAAGGATCGGCGGTGAAGCAAGGACAGACGACGAAGCGAAATCTATTTCGAGAATCGGTCGCAGATCGGCCTCGGTGCGTCGAGAGAGAGAGAGAGAGAGAGAGAGAGAGAGAGAGAGAGAGAGAGAGAGAGAGAGAGAGAGAGAGAGTGTCCGCTAATTGAGACACCAGAGGCATCGACCAGAAACCAAAACGGAAGCCACGCACCCGCTGTGTTCTCTCGTCGCGAATGTTCCCGGCGAAATTGCCCCTGGATCTTCTGCACCGCGCGGTGTAGATCCACGCGATCACGGTTCTCGATCAACGAAGCGAGTCGCCGAATTTCTCGTAGACGACCACGTCGAGTGGGCCGTGCTACTTACTTCGTGTTTCTTTGGCTCCAGATTATCGCATAGGCTGCCAGGAAACGTTCCTTATGTTTATCAGCTGCTACGATTAATAATATTCGCCTACCGATCCCCTAATTTACTCTAGACATCGCCTAATTCTCGATTCTTTAACACTAGGTTTACGGAGCACTAAAATTGATTATTTTATATTACTTTATAAAAATAGTAAAATTGTATTTACTTAGATCTTCAGCGATTTTTATTGTAATATGTACACAAAAAATAAATCTATTATTAATTCCACACGAATTCTCCTCCTTACACTCTTAATAATCGTAAATTAAAAAATTTTGAATCCGTCATTTTGACGGGTCCCGTAAATCTAGTGTTAACCGATCCTTTGAAACAGAGGGGGGGAAAGTAGTTATCTGGTATTTAACTCTGGTGAAATAGTTATCAGAATTATTTTATTCATAATATGCATTTTATAGTACATAGTTTCGAATAAAATTTGTTTATCAGCACATCGAAATTGTAGACATAGTCCAATTTAGGATACTTGTGGTCCGAATTATGAAATCGGTTTACGTCAGTTTTTTTAGATTTATCAATATCCCTAGTAGCAATTATGGTTGGCATTTCGTTAGGCCTACGTTGCAGTATTCGTTGCCCAACCGTTAAAAATGTCGCTATTTTTTCGTTGAGCCAACGATGGCGGCCAACGTAGGGCCAACGATCATACCCAACGTGGAGCCTACGTCGCTATAATACGTTTGTTCTGATCTTCTCTTCTACGGTTGTTTTCACAGAATATAATAAATAATACTTAAACAATGTATCTGAAAATTGTGATACCTTGAAATGTCTGTACAACAATTCAAATAGGAATTATTATCAAAATGATCGTATTCATTTTAGCAATTTTCAAATACGGAGAAAATTGTTTTATCCGTTGTAGGAACTCTTGTGATGAAAATAGAATGAAAAAGTTATTAATTTTGATTACCGTGTACCCTTTTTGAATTCAATATTATAAATGTATAAACATCCACAGACTAATGATAAAAGTAATCCTTTTAGTTGTTGGTTGACTCTGTACCTTTGTAATTATATTTTATCGCACATTACCCATGCAAACAAGTCTATGAATAAACGAATAATTTGAATCGTGGACATAGTACAATTTATATGGTACCGAGATCTGCATTTTCAATATTCACCTCCAGTAGATTATTTTCGACATTTTTTTATAAATATAGTCTCTCAATGCACAGTTTTCTCTGAAAGTATACAATAACAGAGAAAATATATATTAATTACTTTAGGATGTTGAAATTATTAAAGGAGGAACGAAGTGTCTTTAGAAATAATGATGTACGACTTCCGCCCAAATCATTGACATTCTGTGTATACTTGGCTGCTTAAAAATTAGACAGAAATCGACAAAAGCATCTTATTAACCTTTTGCTCTCGGAGTTATTTCAACTTAAAAATCAAACATTTCTTCTAACTTAGAATATTTCCATTGTACATAATTTTTTTTCATTATATGCGTACGAAACTGATATAGTACCTCCCCTAGTAGCATTTACGGTTGGCATTTCCTCTAACTTAGAATATTTCCATTGTACATAATCTTTTTTCATTATATGCGTACGAAACTGATATAGTACCTCCCCTAGTAGCAATTATGGTTGGCATTTCTTCTAACTTAGAATATTTCCATTGTACATAATCTTTTTTCATTATATGCGTACGAAACTGAATAGTACCTCCCCTAGTAGCATTTATGGTTGGCATTTCTTCTAACTTAGAATATTTCCATTGTACATAATCTTTTTTCATTATATGCGTACGAAACTGATATAGTACCTCCCCTAGTAGCATTTATGGTTGGCATTTCCTCTAACTTAGAATATTTCCATTGTACATAATCTTTTTTCATTATATGCGTACGAAACTGATATAGTACCTCCCCTAGCAGCATGTATGGTTGGCATTTCGTTGGGCCTACGCTGCAGTATTCGTTGGCCAACCGTTAGAAATGTCGCCATTTTTTTCGTTGGGCCAACGATGGCGGCCAACGTAGGGCCAACGATCATACCCAACGTGGAGCCTACGTCGCTATAATACGTTTGTTCTGATCTTCTCTTTTACGGTTGTTTTCACAGAATATAATAAATAATACTTAAACAATGTATCTCCACGGTAAAAATTGGAACAAAGAAAAAAAATTTCGTACCCTCGTCGAACTTGAACCTGGATCCTCTGCGTAGTAAGTTGATACGCTACCGACGTAACTATAGACATTTCGTGGTTACATATGCTATGATTTGGATTACTAGATACGTCGACAAATGTAAATTATAATACATAAAGGGTTTCGTTACGGTATACGAGCACTAAGACCTCCGCATACTGTCGTTCTAAAAGCGAATGTAACACCCGTACCTTCCCCTTGTCAAATGGAGAAACTTAAAGAAATAAATAAACACCAAGGCTGCACACAATAAAACTTTGGTGCATCAACTATCGCGCAAAAATAACAAATTGTGAGTATATTTAGAAATATGAAAAAAATGAATTTGGAATATAACATGTTTTTGGTTGCAGCAACATTACATTTCTGGTGTCTGTTAGACGACATGTTTCAATGTTGGTAGATTTTCGTTGGGCCAATGTAGTATCACCGTCGTAATGTTGTATTCCGGGTGAAAATGAACTTTAACTCGAATGTTCACTAATATAAATATATATATGTTTATTCGATGTTAAGGTTTATTCCGAAAGTACACGATATTGAAGGCTTTGTACGTACAGTGCTCGGCAAGTATCGATTTGGTCAGAGTTTCCGCGTGAAAGTTCGGAGTTAGAGTCTGAATGATGAATGCTTTTTCGATTTAGGAATACGCGTGAAGTTCGGAGTTAGAGTCTGAATGGTGAATGCTTTAGATTTAGGAATACGCGTACTTATATCTAGAAAGTGGAAGGGAAAGGGCAAGGATGGAGCTGAGCCCTGGACGTTGTGATTCAGGGTACGGAGGTGAATCTGTCGAAGGTGGTCGAAAACACCTTACTCACTAAGATAACGCGGTGCGTTGGCGGATATCGCGGGTTGGTCATCCAACAGTAAATTTCACGTTATTTAACCGACCATAATATCTGTAGGCCCAACGTTGGATATTCGTTGGCAAATTCACATCATTTTTCGTCGTCAGCCCTAAGTTGGGGATCTGTAGGCAAAACCACTAACCATATCCCAACTAACTCCCAACCGTTGGCCACCGTTGGCCAACCATAAATGCTACTAGGGTCATACAATATTTAAATGTTTAGTAATTTATTACATATAAACAAATTTAGTCATGTAAACAATATTCTGAATAATGGTGTAACAACTTGTAGCGTAGCCTCAGAGTCGCCATTCGAGTTAACATTCAAACGCAGACTTTCCAACGTTGAAGTTGAAATAGAAACTGCAATGGTACTAAATAGCTGTAACAAATTCCAAAGCTGGAATCGAGGACAGAACAAAAGCTCGTATGAACATGTTGACATCGGACGCCATGACGGAATACAATCCTGTGTTCACGGTTGAGAAATACATACATATACGGGGTCGGTGAAGAACGTTCGACGAAATTTATACGGGCACGCGGTGCCCGGGACAAAATACTCTGCAATTTAGTTGATGCGCATTAGCCCCGCGTTTAAATGCAAATACGATGCTGGGTGGTTATTAATCTCGACTTAAGGTAAAACACGTTGAATTTACGAGGTGTTGCTAGCCGCGAGGAGTTCCCCGGATGCGCGGACATCCACCGGCCATTAGGTATCATTTTTACGGCGGTCTCCATTCGTCTTCTAAATCAGCAGTTCGCAAATTTCCGTGGCCACGCGATGACTGACAAAAATACTTCACAACGTTCTCTTTCGGGTTCGTCAGGCTCGAACAGACTATAAATGAATTAAAAACCAAGAGTTTCCTGTTCCTTCGCGTTATCGAACATTTGCACATTTGTTTTGTCATACCACTTTTTATATTCGAATGAAAATGATCCTAGAAAATTCGGAGAGCTCTGCTGCTGCGTTGCCATTCTGTTTTGGTTCAGATTTTCGCAATAGATTTTCACAATATTAATTCAAATATTAAATGTGTTTATCGATCGAAATTTTTGATTATTTGTGTTTGATTTCGGAGTACAGGTTCGATCAATGATACAAAATAGTAATTTTGCAAATTGGAAAAACCTCTTCGGAAACTCAACGTTTCGACTCAGATGTGGGCTTTTCTCAAGAGAGAGATTTTTTTTGCGTTTGCTATAACAGGAAACAATATAATTGAAATTTATTGAGAACGAAACTGACTACATGCTGGCAGAAACTGAACTGGTTTCTGTTCAATAAATTTCAATTATATTGTTTCCTGTTACCTGTTATGAAATTCTTTTAATCTTAAATGCCTAATATAGCAATATTTCTATGTACTCTAGGAGAATGAGGAGAAATGTAGGGGGCAAATATAATGGTAAAGAAAAAAATTTTTTATGTCGTGTTTTTTAATGAAATTTCAAGGTCACCGATGTTTTTTTTAAATGGAATAGTATATTTTTTTTACAATAGCACGATAGACAATAAAAAACTGAATTTAGTGAATACCACCTTTTTGACCTTGAAATGACCTTGAGCAAGAATAATCATGTTGGAGCGGATAAAATGTGGACGTTTAAAACTTACGTGTTTCAGCAAAGATTACGCGTTATTCACGACGGGTTGACCTTTACATATCATAATAAATGTTCGAAATGTTGACCATCCTCATTTATGCAATCATTCTCAAGAGTAAGATTTTTTTGCGTTTGCTATAACAGGAAACAATATAATTGAAATTTATTGAGAACGAAACTGACTACATGCTGGCAGAAACTGAACTGGTTTCTGTTCAATAAATTTCAATTATATTGTTTCCTGTTACCTGTTATGAAATTCTTTTAATCTTAAATGCCTAATATAGCAATATTTCTATGTACTCTAGGAGAATGAGGAGAAATGGCAACATTAAACTCTATTGATTACATTTTGATATAGAAGAAATTAAACAATGCCATAATTTTAAATAGCTCTATACTGAAGCAACACTTATTTGATTTTACATAATATTTTCAAGAATTCAGGAAATTATTACTTATAATCTAATTGATTTTTACCAAAAATTTAGAGCAGGTAATTGTTTAAGTACAAATATTAAATAGCTTATGATAAATCGAAATAGTAGTGATTGCTAAAAAAAAAAAACTTGTTTACCTCTTACAATTTTGAAATTCTAATTATGAATTAATTTTACAAAAGGTAAACACATCGATAGTGTTGCAGTAGATTTGATGATATAACTGGACGTAACCACTAAAGCGAAATTTCAGTCGACTGAAAACTATCGACTAAATAGTCGATAGTATGCTGTTACTAAATAGGAAGTAGTCGATAGTTTAAATTAGTCGATAGTGCCCATCACTACGCGCACATTTGTTGCGTACTCTGATGTCTCGTGTCTTCGTTGCCCCATTGTACCGCGCTTGATGGAAGGGGACAGAGGGCGCTACGGTGTGAACGGTTTTGCCTCAATTGAGGCAAAATTGCCCATCACTGTGTTAAATGGTGAAAACATGTGGTTCGAGGAGGTCTACCTAATCATAGGCAAAAAAACATTCTCTAAATGTTAAACTCAGCGTAGATTTTTTATATGACAGTATACAGGGTGTCACCTAACGTTTGTACCTCCAAATATCTTTGTTGTTTTTAAAGATAGGTGAAATATTCTAAGAACAAAGTTGAATGGTTAAATGGGGCTCACACGATACCAAAAAAATGTTTGTATTTACGCCATTTTTTTAGAGATATCAAGGTCACCTTCATTTTCTAAAATGGAACCACCCTTTTTTAAACACCTACAATGATAGTCCCCTTCATTTGGAATTCAGTGACTATAATTACTCAAGGTCACGAAATTGTCAAGTGATTATAATTACTCAAGGTCACGAAATTGTCAAGTGATTATAATTACTCAAGGTCACGAAATTGTCAAGTGATTATAATTACTCAAGGTCGAGTATGTACGAGGAGAGCACTCTCGGTAAAGCTGTTAAAGAGATAACGACCTAACGTAGAAATAAATATTATATTAATCCTTCTCAGGCATTGTTCCTCTTACACAGCAAAGTTTCAACTTCATAGATTAATACACTCCCGACAAGGGTAGTTTTATGAAGATGGTTTTTCTCATTCTATTAGGAGGTTGAATAAGTTCTCGCTGTTTTCCGAAAGGTGGTAATACCAGAACTGCGTGAATTTAGTTTCAGATAGTAACGTATCTATAATGAAGTACTACATATATGCAAGGTTAAAATTCAGTGTATGTCATTCCACTGAAGTATAAACAATTTTTCTTTCATTGTGCTAAATGTCGAATTTCATGCCAAAGAAAGAGCAATTGCGGGGAATTTTACTACACTATTTTATTAAAAAAAAATCTGCAGCTGAAGCACACAGAATTCTCGTTGACACCTACGGCGACCATGTTCTGTCGGAAACAATATGCAGAGATTGGTTTAGACGCTTCAAAAATAATGATTTTGATCTTGAAGATAAAGAACGCCCTGGCGCACAACAAAAACTTGAAGACGAAGAATTTGAGGCATTACTTGATGAAGACTCGTGTCAGATACTAGCTGAACTTGCAGAATCATTAGGAGTTGATCACACAACAGATTCGAAACGTTTGAAAGCATTAGGAATGATTCACAGGAAGTACGTTGGGTGCTGTACGAGTTGAAGCGATTTTTCAGCATGACAACGCGCGGCCACATGTTGCAAAACCGGTGAAAACGTTTTTGAAAACACTTAAATGGGAAGTACAACCCCACCCGCTGTATTCACCAAACATTTCCCGATCAGATTACCATTTGTTCCGATCGATGACACATGGCCTGGCTGAGCAGCGCTTCCAATTTTATGAAGATATCAAAAAATGGGTCCACTCTTGGATCGCCTCAAAAGACGTGTCGTTTTTCCGACATGGAATTACTATGCTGCCAGAAAGATGGGGAAAAGTAATGGCTAGCGAGAGACAATACTTTCAAGAACATATTTTTTACCAATTTTTTAAAATAAAGCATTCATTTCATAAAAAAAAAAACAGCGAGAACTTATTCAACCTCCTAATAGCAAATAGAATCTACGAGCCTAAAAACCCCTGGAATCGTTCTGTTTGTAATTAATAATGTATAATTAAAAGAGACGCGAATTTTGCCGAGGTTCTTCCCACTCTGGCACTGCGATGGCAGAGTCGCGTTTACTCGGCTTAAGCCGTTTCATTTGCTCGACAAAGGGACGATTATCCGGCCTCGTTCACACCCAATTCGCACTCGCAGATTGCTGCCGCATCCGCTTGCAGACAGTCGCACGTTTGTTCTTTATAATTGTCCTACCAACAGCTAAGCCCTACAGCCCTCTCTCTACAAGACTAAAAGTCGATTCGGAATCTCTAGACTCGCTTTGTTTCGACATCTATTAGAAACCATTCGATCGTTTGTTTGCCGTTTTACTGTCGAACCTGTACGGTCCAACAAATTGGTAAAGGCGTGTTACCGTTTCCGGACACGTGCTTTCGGTAATTTCATGGATGCAAGAACGATTTGGGGGACATCGAGCTGGATAAACTGAGTACTTTAACCATTTTCAGCCGAATTATACCATAAAATGAGTGTGTATTGAATTTCATGCCGGTGTGTTAATTCCAAGCATGAAATGTTAATTGTCTGCATTTATTGCAAGACACAGAAACTACGTAGACATGCATTTCTTTTCATGCATTTTCTTCTTGCTGTTTTACACCTATCCATTTTTGTTGTTAATCAATGAAATCCGCATAAAAAATATGTAACTCGTACAACTTTGATGATTTCTCCTTCTTAACCCGTTGCCTTACGATTTATTTTACGGTTTTAGTGATTAGAATTTCTTTGTAGATCATAATTTCTTAGAAAAAGGAGAAAATATATATCTATTGCATGTCTGTATGTTCTCCAATGGCTGTACATTAACAACAACAAAATAGAATTATATTTCGGTTTAAAGGAAATTAATAACATACATCTTTATTAGACTCTGTTCAGAATCTTCATCACGTCTCTCAGACGATATTGTAAACGGTGGGGTTAAAAATTACACATGTGCCGCAAATACCGGTAAATGTATGTGTTAACACGTAGACTGCCGTGTCACCCATATATGGGTGACAGAATTATTTGTCCATACTTAAAAATGAATTATTACGCTAATATAATTATTGTACCAAATTTCGTTAATATCTGGGAAATGCAAGAAGGTTAAAGAACTACTCGGTGTAATAAATTTTTATTTTCCAATAGTTTTTTCATTAAATAAATTACTTCGATTTCATGAAATGTTTGAGGCCATTGCTTTTGCAGTCAAAGTGTTAAATTCCAGTGTAAAAAGTTTAATAATTGTTCTGAAAAAAATGTCAAAAAATTGGCGAATTTGACACTCAAAACCAGACTACTCTCTAAAATATGCTCTATAAAAAAATATACAATTTTGAATGTTTATACTTTTAAAAAATCGCGAATACACCTCAAATATCAATAAATGTAGGTGCAAAATCACAGTGCTAAAGGTTTGATAGTTTTTCCGAAAAGAATGTCTGAAAACTCGTGCGAAAATGGAAAACCAGAATATCCCCTCAGGGGACTATTAACAGAGTCCAAATCCAAGAACCGGCGAAGTAGAAAACACAGACACTATAAGTTAAAGACTTCTTTCTTTTTCCATTAATTCCGGATACCAAGGATAGCAGACGGATCGGCAAGAGAAGAGCAAACCGAAGAAATTTATGCGGGTGATAATTCAACGTCTATCCCTTCGCCGCAGCGACAATGATAATAACGATGGGAATGATTTACTCGGGTTATCTGTGCGCGGCTTCGAAAGTCAGCTCTCTTCGCGCGCATAGAGCGCAGAGGCTAGAGAGCCGGGGCCGCACGTGTTTCAAAATTAATGCTTCAAGACGGCCAAAACTATGTCTATCTTCGACACGTCTACATGGAACGTCCGCTCGACAAGCGGCTGAAATTATCCGCTTGCCGACCTACCGATCCGAGGAGAGTTATTATTGAAATCTTCGAACGATTTCCGAGCGGGCTGCCCCGAGCACAGAGACAGCCTTTAATTAAATAAATATTTATCCCGAGCGCCGAATGCGAGTCGTGAAACCCACGTGTGTGCTGCCGTCTCGGCAAATGCTCGAATAGAAAAGTCCGGAAAACGAACAGAAACATACAATTGCTGTTAAAACTTAAGAAACTGCCGAGCAATCATCCCTGAAAAATCCCACAAAATCAAAATAATTTAATGATTGTAGTAAAAATTGCAGAGTTATAGATCATAGCAGGAATTCAACTCTTTTAGATCGTACAAATCCCAATTGAGTTCGGTTCAAACAACTGTATTATGATCAAAATCAATTTTGAAAGATACACAAGTATTTGTGTCACCCATCTACAGTAGGGTGGACCTTAGTTATACTTGGTAAAAATTATTTTGTCGAATTTTTTTTCGGGATACCCTCTAGAATTGTGACACTTGACGCAAAAATAATGTGTGCAAAATTTGAAATCGATCGGATAACGGGAAGACGGATAACGCTGCCTGGTGGAGTCCCAACCAGGAAAATAAGATTTCGGACCCCAGGAGTTTTCCACCATGCTCGTTGGATGGCGAAAGCTTTATATTGTTGAAAAATATATTGTAACGGATGGAGAGGTTACAAGTGAAAATGATTATTACAATATCTGGACTGATACTTTTATTTTAATGCAAGAGGTTGACAGCGTGATGAGTGACCGAGTATGGATGTACGTGAATTGGATGTACGTGAATTCATACTCGGTCACTCATCACGCTGTCAACCTCTTGCATTAAAATAAAAGTATCAGTCCAGATATTGTAATAATCATTTTCACTTGTAACCTCTCCATCCGTTACAATTGGTGACCCCGACGTGATCGGCAATAGTAAACAATTCTTGTATAGTTTGTGTAAAAGTATCAGTCCAGATATTGTAATAATCATTTTCACTTGTAACCTCTCCATCCGTTACAATATTTATTTAAAAATCAGTTTGTATTAAGCGCCGACGAAGAAAATGGAATTCGCGACATTTGCGTCTTTCTCGCTAATATTTACATAAAAGCGTGGATTCGAGCTCCAATAGCAGCGGAAGGTCCACGTCAAGATTTGGAATTTTTACAGAAACTGTATGTATACCGTTCTACCGACGCAAAAATAAGTTCTATAGCATTAAAAAAATGCTGTAACCATTTATGGTATTTATCAACAGAAGCGGTAGCCTTAGCATTTTTTGATAAAACCGTGGAGGAGAATACAAAATTACGAATGGTGGAGGCACTTACAGAAACTGTATGTATACCGTTCTACCGACGCAAAAATAAGTTCTATAGCATTAAAAAAATGCTGTAACCATTTATGGTATTTATCAACAGAAGCGGTAGCCTTAGCATTTTTTGATAAAACCGTGGAGAAGAATACGAAATTACGAATGGTGGAGGCACTTACAGAAACTGTATGTATACCGTTCTACCGACGCAAAAATAAGTTCTATAGCATTAAAAAAATGTTGTAACCATTTATGGTATTTATCAACAGAAGCGGTAGCCTTAGCATTTTTTGATAAAACCTTGGAGAAGAATACAAAAGTTGTTATTTATAACTGTTTTATGTGGGTCCATATTGAAAATTCAACAAATACGTTTTGTAGATCTGTGTCAACTGTATACACTCTGAATATTTCACCAAAATCGGCAAACGTTGCAATGAGCTACAATTGTATCGTATGTTCTTGTTTTCCTTGATTTTTGTGCTAGTTTTACCAAATAGATATAACGGGTGGGACAATAACTTTGGTAATTATATAGAAAAGGTCTGCGTACTCCGATTTTGATGAAATTTTAATATATTATAGATTTCGACATTTTGAACAACTTTTTCCTTTTCCAATATAGGGGGGCCAAAAAAAAGGAAATATTTTGAAAGAAGACTTACTTGTTGTGCAGAAAATTTTTAGTAAAGCTGGAAGCAAAAATAACTAATTTTAAGTTAGTTATTTGGAAAAATATATCTTGTTTCCAGCTTTACTAAAAATATTTCCTTTTTTTTGGCTTTCCATTATTGGTTTCTCCAAGATGGTAAATATTAACATCACGATGTATTTACACTAAATTAATATAATATTCAGACGCAAGTTTCCCTTGGAAAAGATCCACACACGGATCGAAACGTTGGGTTTTATTTAAATTGCAAATTTGTTGAATTCTCAAAAAGATCGAACCTTCCGCCAATATCATTTTCCTTAATTTAACTCAAAATTCGATCGATAGAAATCATAAGTGTAAGTATAAATTGTCTCGATTAAAACGATTCAATATTAATTATGACGGATGAAATGAGGGTTCCATAGAGAAGGTTCGTTTTGCGTTGTTTTGTAAGGTTGAACGAGCTCGAAGAGAAAGATGCCGATCAACTGGCTCGCATAACGCGATTATTGTTAATCGGAAGTCCCAATCGCGGGGTGTTCGCGACGAGCATTCATCAGACGAATTTACATTCCGCTCGTTTTCTCCGTTCAAAGAAGCGAGTCCGGTTGCCAGATCTAAAACCGTCTAACCGACAATGACGTAGAATCTGAGTAAATCGCGCCTGTTGTCCCTCATTTCGCATTAACGCGCCGCGCCGTCCCGACTAATCTTTCTTATTCCGCGTAGTAACGCGTCGCTTTGTCGTGTCGACTTAATTTCGTATCCGAACTTCTCTTTGTCTTCCGTTTTGCGAATCGCGAACTGCGCGTCGAACAACGCCGGGAAACACGCGTCGTTTTAATTCGCGCGATTTTCTTTTTCGCGAGTGCCGTGATCCGCCGTTGGAATGTTCGATTGATTCATACATCTTCGCTCTGACGTTAGCAAAATTCAGGATTTGGTATATCAGTGACAGTATTTTAACCCTTCGACTGTTCTATGCGACGCATAATTCCAATTTTATCTAGAATTAATCGCACATCTAGATGGGAACTCGAATCTCTTTTCTGCAGAGCTAATTAACGAACTGCTGGTAATTCTGAAAACTCAGAACCCTCGTGCTTAGTGACACTTGTGTAATTATGTTGTGTACACTTTATGTTAAATGATCATTAAATGAACAGCAGAAAGAACAACCTCCCTTTCATTTTAGAAATGTAAAACCTTCGGATGATCAACCGAAGAAGTGATTTTCTACAACTTCGACTATGTTCTTTTAGTATTATTACTATATTGCAAATTTTTTATGCAAAATAAATATTGTCCGAGTCGATTGTAAAAAACAGAGGCTACATTTCTATTTTAATAATTTTCATATGTCGAACATAATAATCATTCAATTCTTCCAATGTCTTTAAAGTTTTATATATTTGAAGTATTCATTTTTATTATAAATACATAAAATCCACAGTTTTAATGTAACAGATATTGTACAGAATCTAAATAAATTCAACACTGTCGTTTTTAGTGCTTGGTCGGTTGAATGCGAATGTCCTCGTCGTGTACGTCGAATCGTTAAAAGAAGACAAAAATATTATTCGATCCTCCGCAGAGTTAAAAATAAATTTGAAAAATGTGTTTCTGTGAGAAAGATCAAGGCGCTCGTTTGTTCAAGTAATATTTCATGGATTTCTTTTCTCGTTACATAATAAGTACAGACGATTATCGGCTGTTTAAGAAGCAAGGAAGCCAATGACACGAGTCGAGCTTCGAACCGGAAGTTGATTTTCTATGGTTTCTCTCGGTCGGCGCGATGCGACGATTGATTTTTCGTGGCATGGTGTAAAGATTTCGTGCGAATGGTCCGCATAACGTGGGTAGATCGGGCAGAATTTTTTTATTAACCGGATAACGGATGAAAATAAATTACATTAGTCGTGCAAATGGCCGCGATAAAGTGCACGCGCTATGCTGTGACTAAAGTAAACCGGACACACACTGTTATCGATGAAGCGATTTTTTGTTCGACTTTTCCCATTGGGAATGATGAAAGAAGCTTTCATCTACTCGTGTAGATACTTCTCAAAAACATGATCATATATCACTCTGTGCTTGGGAATCCTTAAAAATCCTGGGAAAAGGCTCAATGACGCGACAGGTGTTATCGATTCGAGCTTTTTTGAACTGCGCTGCCCGAGATGCTGTCTGAATATCACGTATTCGAACAAAATTGTTCTCTCGTCGTACCTGCATGCAATATTTATTCCTGCAGAACACTAGAATAAATGTGGGATTGCGATTCAAATGGAGAAAGTTAATATTTTAGTTAAGTTAATCGTAAGCGAAGTTTGGGTTATTTTTCAAATTGTAAATTTATTTCTTAGGCGAAGGATGCTGTCAAAATAACCTTACGATCACTGCAAACTATTAGGTTGTCCCATAAGTTCGTGCCGCGGATTGAAAAGTATTTTAATGAAAAACCACAGAAATTTTTTAGTGACGGTATAATATCTTTACCAAAAAAGTGGGAAGAGGTTGTAGAGAAGGTGGTTATATTTTTAAATTGACTTTGAAACTATGTTTGAAATATTAATTTAAATAGTAAAACAGTAAACGGCACGAACTTATGGGACGACCTAATATATATGCATTGAAGGCTACTTAACCCTTTGCACTCGAGTGGTGACTCTGCGGCACCACTAAAAATTCTTATACCGTTATTAATGCTTAGATTAATCAATTTGTGCTTAACAAATGAAGAAACATTTAAGTATTCTACGTGTCAATTGGAAAACAACTTCCTATGCATAAAATGAAAAAAAAATTGTATAAAATGGTAGTATTCTATGTCGGAAAAAAGAATTTGCTTTTGAGTTTTTAAAGTTTAGTAAAGTTTTAAAGCTTTTGAGTTTAAAAACAAGAATTTGCTTTTAAAATAGCTCCGAGTGCAAAGGGTTAATAATTAGTGGACTGCAGACTTTATGCATTTGTGACAAAAGTGTATGTTTGAGTCTGTTTAAACCCAACACCACGCAAAGATTAAGTTTTTCGCTTCCTTTTTATTTAATCCTACATATTGCTCAATAAAAACGATATAATTCTACTCAACAACCTAATGAATTTTCATAACCATCCTCAATAATAATCATATCCTTCATCTACATCATCAAAGCGTCCTAAAGAGTATCAGCCTCAACCTCAACCCAACCAACAATGCTAAAAGAAACATGAACCATATTCAAGAAGAAAACAAGCCAAAAATCAATCACGGATTTTCCATGATTGATTTGATATATAGGGTGGCCCACATAACTCTGAACAGCTCAATATCTCGAAAACTATGCTATCGATTTTAACGCTATTTCCGAGCGCTTCAAGTACCTACAACTCGAAACTTCAAACTGTTATATCTCATCATGGAAGTATCTGACAAAAAAATGTTTCAGACAAAATTGACTTGTTTTTTTCCGGTAGAACATTTTATAGGGGGTTCCATTTAAAATTACAAAGGTACCTCCCCTCCCCCGTTAAAGGGGAAGCGAGGCCACTTCACGTTTATGTAGTCAGAAAGACCCTTCAGTTCCATGCAATTGAAGACTAAGAACTTTAAAATCGATGGCATAGTTTTCGAGATATTGAGCTGTTCAGAGTTATGTGGGACACTCTGTATTTATCGAACCCATTGAATCGCCTAGGAAGAAACCTATCAAATCCCCCAGACCGGAAACGAAGTATCAATCCGACAGTCAAAGAAAGCGCCAAAGTAAACAGTCCATTGTCCGCAAAACCGGCCAATCAGCCCGGTCGAAACCGGCTCCCGAACGCGCCAAATAAAGTTGGTAAATCTCCCGAAACTCCGCGATCGAAATAAGTCCGTTTATCCTTGACGAACATCAGAATGAACCGAGAGAATCTCGCGCCGCCGCGCCGTCGGATAAATTCTACGTTTATTTCTGGCTGGTAGGAGAGTCCCACCGTACCGGAACCTCTCGATAAATCGCATTAAATATCTCCGCTGGCTTTCATACACCCTAACAATCCCCTCGCCGCTATCGTTCCGCGAGCAAAAATCTCAGGACGGTCGCCTAAGGTCTATGAAATCGCGTGGGGTCTCGGCACTTAAGAAACTGGACAGCGTTTAGCAATAAACGCCCACGAGGCGCCACGGTTACGGTAATCGCACGTGCCAATTAAATATGTTTTCACTTACCTCTTGGATTTTATAGCTGGTCCTGACGGTCTTTCTCTTGGTCGTGGTAACCTCGTAAGTCTCCTCCACGGTCGGTGCATCGTCATCTTTCAAGTTATTGTTGTCGTGCGCAACAACAGTGTCGCTGTCGAGGACGTCCGTGGCATCCATCCTCGCGTTCTCCGTATCAGCTTCCAGGGCGAACGATTCAACAAAACTTGTCCCGGACAAAAGACCTTGTCTAGGTGCTCTGATAATTTCTAACTGGATGTAGACGAAGTCTTAAGTCGATACTTAGGTACCAAGGAGAATCCTTCGACACTGCGACAACGGCGAGTTGGGCTGCCGCGAAAAAAACTTGAACCGAGCCGAAACTATTCCGGGATTGACGGGGAAGTTCTGCACGAAGCGGAGAGACTGCTCGTACTAAGGCACCGCGGTTCGAGAAACCCGTCGCGAACGTGTTCCCGCGCGCCTTTCAACGGCGAAAATAGATTCTCAAGTTTTCCCAATGGAACACCGCCGCCCGAGTGTCGATTTTGTCGTTCGCAGGCCGCTCCTCGCAGATAAATTTGCACCGAACCGGCCCGTCGAATCGGATCCGCAAACCCTTGCCGCACCTCGAATTCGCAAACGCCAGTGCAAATCTCCGCGAAGCACTACCATGACGTCCCGTGTCGCATCGATCACCGGAAGTAGCTATGTTAGACACCCTCGGTGTCGGGGCTTCGGTCTTGCCATCTCAATATTCTGAAGAGTTCAAGCAAAATAACTTGCAACAAGTTCATCAACTAAAATGAGACTTGAGTACCTTTATGCATGAGTAATTTTCATTCCGATATTTTTCTTTCTCTCAATGAGTGATACGAAATTGATCCTGAAGAAATCAAAGAAAATATTAGGTCAGCGCAAACGTATTAAAATATAACAAGAAATTTTGCACTGGCCTAATACAGTAGCTTGCAACAAGTTTGCAATCTAGGATTACACTTCAGGACCTTCATGCACGAGTACCTTTGCTTTCTGTTGGAAAGATGTCAATTTTCAGAATTTTTTTACAGGAATCATTTAAAAATTTATTATAATTATTAATTTTTGACCTAGAATAAAAATTATGAGAGTTGTCGTTTTGGCCGCAGAATGAGACAAGATTGCCGTTGCATAGCTGTAGCGCCATCATTGTATAACATAATTAGTATAAACGAATTTCTTTTCACACTTCAAAGTCTGTGCAAAAAAGACCTGTAAATAGATTTTCCGTTTCTTTCATTACACTCCCGTAAAAAATTCTCAAAATTGTTTTTCGTGATTTTACCCCTTAGGTATCTTTGTCTTCAGTGGAAGGATCTCAATGACTCACATTCCAATTAAATCGTTCTTGAGTATATTTACATTCACAATACACAATTCATGTTAAAATTAAATTGCGCGTCGTAGAACTTGATGAGGGAATGTACAATCGCTCTGAATATTAGGTAAGCGCCGCCATCTGATGGCGTACGCATCGAATCTGTACTGAGAATGTCCTCGATGATCCTGCTCAACGGTGATGCTTTTTGTTTCCGTATTATAAATATATTCTTAAAAAATCACAGCGAAGTTGGTAAGGCATTCTAGAACGCGAACGCGCACGTGTCCGTGTTGTACAAAAAAACCGATTTTTCGCGGTACCGCGCCTCCTCTGGTGGTATCGTAAGTTGTAAATAAGCGTATATGCCAACAATTTTATTGTAACACGAAGTTTCTAAATAAACAAGGCCAGCCAACAGTTTCGTAACACTGGAATCACCGATTAATCCGGCATAAATGCGTCGAAAAGCTTTTGCATCGTTCGTGTTCATCGAAGGAGAGTCCCTATATTTATAGAGACGTAACTCTTTAACCGTATCAGGTCCTCAGGTCTAAAGACTCCCACTTCCGTGATAATGCCTTTGATAAGGCTAGCCGGGGTCACGTCGAACGCTGGGTTCCAACATTGGATTCCAGGTGCGGCGATCCGTTGGTCGTTCATGTGAGTCATTTCCCTTTCTGGCCTCTCCTCGATGACTATGTGATCACCATTAGGAATGCTAAAGTCTATGGAGGTTCTCGGAGCAGCGACGTAGAAAGGAACGTTGTGGTAATTGGCGACTATGGCGATCTGGAAACCGGAATAAAATCGTCAGAACTAGACATATACATCTTTGAATATCAAAAGTTGGCGTTAACTTGAAGAAAGAGAGGAGAGACAAAGCGAAGTCGAACACGTGCGAACATGCGAGTAACATATTCATCTGACTTGAATTTCAATTTGACACACAAGGGACACATTCAGTAGTAAAAACGAGGGACGGACGAGGGCTAACACGGATACGGTTGCCAAGTGTCTCACCTGATAGGTTCCTATTTTGTTGGCCGTGTCTCCATTCGCGGCCACCCTATCCGCGCCGACCACAACGGCAGTTATGTTTCGGGATTTCATCAGCGCGGCCACCATGTCGTCGCAGATCAATGTGGCTGGAATTTTCTCGTATACCAGCTCGTAAGCGGTCAACCTTGCCCCCTGATTATAGGGTCTGGTTTCTGAGCAATATGCATGTTCTGTAAGTGTAACCGATACTAAACAGCTGTGACAGGTTTCGCGGGCCGATTAAGAACTAAGGACATGCAAACGTTACCAAGACTATTTTTCTTATGTAGAGATCTAATAACACCTAAAGCTGTGCCATAACCTGCTGTCGCAAGGCTGCCAGTGTTACAATGCGTCAGAATCCTGACTGGATTATCTCCGGATATGTGCTTCAAAATCTCCTGTGCTCCAAAATCACCGATAGCCTTGTTGTCCGCTATGTCCTTCTCGAGCATAGCTTCGATAGCCTTGAGAAACCTATAAGCATAATTGACAGATAGATTAGTATTAAATACAGACGCGACCATAGGCTTTTCTCTGAGCTCTAGTACCTCTTTCTCATCTCTGCTAAAGAGACACTCTGATCTTTACAAAGCTTATTGGCCAACTGGATTAATTCATCCGCAGCGATCTTCATGTTAACTGCCGTTGGACGGGCCGATACCAAATAATTCAATTTACCTTCGACATCCTGTCGAAGACTCTTTTTGTCCACAGGGTCCTCTTTCAAAAGCTCCGTAGCCAGGCTCAGGCACCCTACAATGGCTATAGCTGGCGCACCTCGGACCTGAATCATTCCAATCAGATAAGTAATAGCTGTTTTCGTCAAGCGACCCCTCGCGCAGGAACAATTCCAGTCAATTAGCTTGGCCAATTAAGATTCCATTCGCGCGAACCAATTTACATCGTCTGAGGATCCTTTGTTGCTATTTAACTAGTTGAACGTGTTGTTTTGCACAGTCTAGAATTGATTCTCTCCTTGAGGAGATCTTTAGAAAGATTTTTGGGGAGATCTATTCTATTTCTAGTAATTTTTATAGTAGTTTTGAAGTAATTACGACAAGTTGTATTTTTGTTCGTACCTGCATCTTATTGATGACTTTCCAGCCATCCTCCACGCCTTTGACGGGCACATATCGGGAGATCGCAGGTAGTAGGATCTGATCGAGGATTTCCAGTTTGCCGTTCTCCCATTTGATCGCCTGCAGCGTCATTTCGATCGAACCGTACCGGCGCCCTTGGAGACAGTTAGGCGAAGAGGCACACAGGCAGAGATCCGGCTAATAGAACCGCCGCTTGGTTGTTTCTGAATGAAACAGCAGCCCCGTTCATTTGAAGCTCACGTGCACTTCGTACGGCCGTGACTCGAAACCTATCGTAACACCGTAACCGTATCGCACCGACATCACGTGACGGACGTAGTGTGTACAGTGTATGAATTAGGCTAGCCTAGCGCTATCTGACGGTGTCCCGGGGAACTACACTCACCGTCGACCGGAAGCACCGGTAAATTATTTGAATATTTCCCGACACGCTAGCGCGGCAAAAAAGCTGATTGATCGCGACTGGAATTTTAGACGAAATTTGAGTAATGCTTGGTAATTATCAGGCACAAAATAATTCGATTAATAATTTAACAGCTGGATTCTATCCTTCTTTGATTATTGAGAATAAAATTTTCTCTGGATTAGAATCCAGCCTCTTTCAAAAGAAATTCATTCTACTATATCAATTTTATTTATGAATAAAATTAACCCAATTCACTATATCAATTTCATTTATCAATTAAGCTTATTAAACACATAATACAATATAAACTGTACGAAATCTAAATAATGCAATCTTGTTATAATTATAAAGATATGTAGATACGTCAGTCGCATTTGAAGTTCGGTATTTTTATTGTTAAGAAAAAAATATTGGACCGATTAACTTGAAATTTTAACTGTGTGTTAAATAGCTCTTGTATTGTTTAGCTTACAGGCAAGACGATTAATTGTACATTTTTTGATAATTAATTCCTTTTTCCAACGAATAAATTTATGTTTCAGTAAAACTTGCGAGCTGGATATTTGGATGTGAATAGTTACCGTTCCTGTGATAATAATTCTTTTTTTTTTAATTTCAAGTCGAACGATAACCACGTGGGTATAAAATAAAATGGTAACACCTATTAGTATTAACCGAAAGATAAAAATACCTGCTTTTATTTCGTTAATACAACTCATTTCTTATTTCGAACTTACCAAACACTGTGATCTTAACAATTTACGCCCGATAATAGGATGCAGAGTATGGCTAATGATTACTGAAAGTTGCGAGTGCAGCCTGCATCAGGCTGTTATCTTCTAACAAGAGAATCTCCACGTCATAGAGAATTTTCTTTATGGAAGCTAGTGCACAATAGCGAGCACGCTGTGAATAAATAAAACGCTAAATATTACCTGCTAACGTTTCACTGTCACTCGAGAAAATCCCCTTAAAAATTAACACGTTGAATAGCGTGGTGATCGTCGGTGAAAAGAGATTTTCATAAAATTAATGCCAGTGAATATCATGTTATCGATTAACCAACTTATAGTCTAAGTCTAAGCTAAGGCTTTATTATCAAATAACTAACAATTCTTATTAACAACTAGACTGCGGATTCTGTCGTGAAGAAATAATTAGGAGCTTTTAGGAGCACTATGACGCTATTGTTGGCTTATTAAAATGATTAAAACCACAAGTACAGTTTTATTCAATTTCGACTTCTTACAATTTACTTAGACAACTTTTATTTTCCATAAAAACTCGCATTTACAACAAATGCGTAAAAATTTTCAATTTTCTGTAATTAGACGTGCGTTTGAAAACAGTATAATAACCAGGGGTTCATTATCCGCGCACATGTGGTCACCTGTTCGCGTAGTTTTGCGAAAGGGTCGCGAAAACCGTTCGAAATTCGCTGAATTACACTTTCATCTGGGGAATGTGCGCCTCGGTTGTGAACAAGTGAGGCCATCTGTGAAGCGCGGACTATTTTGAAATGCAAAGGTTTTTTTTTAAAATCACGGCAAGTAAATGGGATAGTTTGCAGCTGGGATATGCCGGTGTCGCCGCTGGTAGTCGGTCTCGAGAGTGAATTCAACGCTGAAAACGTAGCCTCGCAAATCATATAAAATATAAAGGATCAAAGCGAGGAATCGCATCTGAAATGCGATCGATTCCTGTTTGCGACTTCGTTTCGCGGCTTTGCGTCCACGTGTCAATTTTCGCGAGTTGGAATCTCTTAATCGCAATTTTTGTTCACTGGAAAACATCCTTAAAAATTCTAACAATTTCTTAATCATATAAAATATAAAGGATCAAAGCAAAGAATCGCATCTGAAATGCGATCGATTCGTGTTTGCGACTTTATTTCGCGGCTTTGCGTCCACGTGTCAATTTTCGTGAGTTGGAATCTCTTTATCGCCATTTTTGTTCACTGGGAAACACCCTGAAAAATTCTAGCAATTTTTAAATCATATAAAATATAAAGGATCAAAGCGAGGAATTACATCTGAAATGCGATCGATTCCTGTTTGCGACTTTATTTCGCGGCTTTGCGTCCACGTGTCAATTTTCGCGAGTTGGAATCTCTTTATCACGATTTTTGTTCACTTGGAAACATCCTTAAAAATTCTAGCAATTTTTAAAGCATATAAAATATAAAGGATCAAAGCAAAGAATCGCATCTGAAATGCGATCGATTCCTGTTTGCGACTTCGTTTCGCGGCTTTGCGTCCACGCGTCAATTTTCGCGAGTTGGAATCTCTTTATCGCGATTTTTGTTCACTAGGAAACACTGAAAAATTCTAGCAATTTTTAAATCATATAAAATATAAAGGATCAAAGCGAGGAATTACATCTGAAATGCGATCGATTCCTGTTTGTGACTTCGTTTCGCGGCTTTGCGTCCACGTGTCAATTTTCGCGAGTTGGAATCGCTTTATCGCGATTTTTGTTCACTGGGAAACATCCTTAAAAATTCTAGCAATTTTTAAATCATATAAAATATAAAGGATCAAAGCGAGGAATCGCATCTGAAATGCGATCGATTCCTGTTTGCGACTTCGTTTCGCGGCTTTGCGACCACGCGTCAATTTTCGCGAGTTGGAATCTCTTAATCGCAATTTTTGTTCACTGGAAAACATCCTTAAAAATTCTAGCAATTTCTAAATCATATAAAATATAAAGGATCAAAGCGAGGAATTACATCTGAAATGCGATCGATTCCTGTTTGCGACTTCGTTTCGCGGCTTTGCGTCCACGCGTCAATTTTCGCGAGTTGGAATCTCTTAATCGCAATTTTTGTTCACTGGAAAACATCCTTAAAAATTCTAGCAATTTTTATCTCGTCTATTAATCCTTTTCGGTTGTGGTTACCAGCTATTGCAAACTGGCTAACATTCTATTCTATACATAGAAACTAACAGTGTAGTTCTCAAAAAATTTTAATTACTTCATAATGAAGTTCTCACCTTAGACATTAATCCAATTAATCAATAAATTCATATTCAATGGCATTAATTGTATGACAATCATTCTTAACCCCTTGCCTTACGATTTATTTTACGGTGTTAGTGATTAGAGTTTCTTTGTAGTTCATAATTTCTTGGAGAAAGGAGAAAATGTATATGTTCTCCAATGGCTGTACATTAACAACAACCAAGTAGAATTATATTTCGATTTAAAGGAAATTAATAACATACATCTTTAATAGACTGTTCAGAATCTTCATCACGTCTCTCACACGATATTGTAAGCGAAGGGGTTAACACTTTCACATATTTCATTCACAAAATTGTGATCAGAAAAATATTCCAAGTGAATTGTGGGGAACAAAAATCAGATAAAAATGCTCTCTTAAAAATTCTAATAATCCACCAACAGCGTAATAATGCTAATAGGTTCTTTTGTTTTCACAGTTTCGTCGTATGTGCAAGAAATCTACTAATCACGCGCGTTAAACTTTATTTTGAGTCGCGCAACGTGATAGAAGATCATGCAACAGGTGCGTCACAGGCGAAATAAGTATAAATAGTCGAAGATTTTTGGGCGTAGATAGTTCCAACAAACATTTGTTCGCGAAACAGAAAGTTTACGACATAGAGTGGCGTTCAAGTATAGTGTTTCATGCGTCACCGGCATTCAACTTCAGTATACTGTTCGCGAAACTTATTTGCCATGCTTGAAAGAAACTTGACGACAAGTTACGAAGACTGTCAGCGGGAACGAGGCTGGCTCGCGAATAGTAATCGACACGTGAATGTAATACTGTGGCCGGTATACTGTAACATTCACGAGCCTAGAATAGCTGCGAACGTTTTTACATCTTCGGATTACTTTTTCATTATGAAACGAAGCCACCTCGCGATGGCTGACTCGATAAATAATTAGTTTCCTTTCCTACGGACTGCTTGCCATTCATTTTTCTATTAAACTTACCAATGTGTGTGCGAAAATAAGTATGAAAATACGTTTCTCTGCCAGAGAATTTGGATATAACGATATTTCTTCATTTTTAAAAAAATTGCACATAGAATTCTGATTTATTACATTCTTGTTCCCGAATATTTCCTTTATCAGCCCTGCGAGTATTTATGCAAAATTTTCTAAACGATATTAACCCTTAGCACTTGAATGGCAACTCTGAGGCGCCGCTACAAATTGTTACACCATTATAAATATTATTTCAGTTATCGATCGTAAATTTGTTAAAACAAAGAATAAATAATCGATTTATATAGATCGAACCTTTGCGCCAAAAACATTATTTATTCTTTGTTGTTACACCATTATTCAGAATATTGTTTACATGATTAAATTTGTTTCTATGTTATAAATTACTAAACGTTTAAATATTGTACGAAGTACTATATCAGTTTCGTACGCATGTAATGAAAAAAAATTATGAACAATGGAAATATTCTAGGTTAGATAAAAAAAAAGAAATTGAGCAAAAGTTTATTTCCTGTATTAATGAATTTAATATTATCGATTAATTATTTCCGTTAGATTGTGTATAGAAAAATTGAATAAATACACGTTGAATAACAGATTAAAATTATAACAGAGATGTAGGTGCTTGGTATCTCATTAGATAGCTAATTTTAAGTGGAAATGAATATTTGCACATTCGTTTAACACATTCGCAAGGATATATTCTTGAAGTAGAACAGTGTGCACACGCGTCACGTGATCTTTACGCCATCGTAGATTCGTTGATAAGATAAAGAGTAACATACTTGTAACTTGTAGCACATTAAAAGATCTCGTACTACATTATTTTATCCCAAAATTGCGGAATTACATCGCATCTTTTCCTGTAATATCATATACGATATATTCATACATTAATTTATTTAACACTAGAAAGACTGAAACTTAGTATATACCTATATTGCCCAAAAGCAGTCAAAATGACTGCACTGTGAAAGAATAACTAACGTGTAAAGAAAGTTTAAAATTAATTTTTAATATTTTTTATATTATTTACAGTTATATAACAAGTTATTAGTAAATATTAACAAGAAAAAAAATTTACTTTTCCTGGGCATATTGATGACACTTTCATTTTCATCATTGGTGATCGACTCTTCTTCTAATTGAAATTAAAAAGCAGTCAAAATGACTTCCTTGGGCAATCTAGTGTTAATTTCGGCCTCTGAGTCAGGAAACGGGGCTTGATTTACGATTATATTACTATTGTACATCCAAAAACAATTTTCTTCCTTCAATTATAACAATAATTTTACAAACGATTGATTCACAAAACTCGCTCAACAAAACAATGAATATGTTCGATTAAATTATACAAGTATTATGATTATATATTAACACTTTGACTGCCAAAGCAATGGCCTCAAATATTTCATAAAATCGAAGTAATTTATTTAATGAAAAAAACTATTGAAAAATTAAAATTTAGGACACCGAGTAGTTCTTTAACTTTCTTCCATTTCCCAGATATTAACCAAATTTGGCACAATAATTATATTAGCGTAATAATTCATTTTTAAGTATGGACAAATAATTCTGTCACCCATATATGGGTGACACGGCAGTCTACGTGTTAAGGAGAATCTAAAATAAAATAGAAAATCCAACAAAAATTCGGTCAAGCTATAATTGCTCATGAATCAATATATGTATGGCGAAAAATCAATATTTCATATCCAATATTCTATGAGAAATTCTTTGGGAGGACGATGAGATGGGACGCATGGAATTGAGAACAATTGATTTACACAAATTCATATTTACTTTAATTAAATATATCTATGTACATTATAGGTACACCATAATACATTCACCATATGACGACTGTACAGCTTAGCAGCACTTTCAATACTGTTCATAAAAATACATCGCATATAAACAAGCAATCGGTTTATACGCAAGGTCGGCCCGGGACTTGCAACCAGGTGGAGCATTTTCTTTAATTTCGTTATTTCTTTCTTCTCTTTCTTTCTGGCCACGGAGATACGCAGACTATAATATGTACAAAAAGATTTGTTGCTCGAGTCGCAAGTCGGGCCAAACGAGGAAGGAACGTGCCACGTGAAATGTACGATCTTTTCTCGCAGGGATCGGAATTGTCGGTGACGGAGATTGCAGTTAAAAATCATTGCGAAACAGTCCCGAAAAACCAATCGACGATTTTCCAAGATGTATTCCTAATTCGCAATCACTTGACTAGTTCAATTCTCAATTTCACACATTTGTTTTGCACGTTTGATAACAGCAAACACATGTGTGAAATTCATTTTACATGCACCGTTGTTTAACACATTGCACTCGAAGCCATTTTAAGTCCAGAACACAGTTTACCAAAGATAATTCGTCCAATTTAGAATTTTTCTAATTTTATGCACATGAAATTGTACACTTAGAAATTTATTAAGCACAGACTAGCGTAGTACTGCTAAAATGGTTTTAAATCATTTTTAGTGCAATGAGTTAAAATTGTAATTTTGACTTGTCATTAACAATTGTTTATGTATTCTTATTTCATAAGAAATAAATTAAACAAATGTTGGCAACAAATTTGTCAATGTTCGCCGATTATTAACAGATTTATATAGATTATGCATATATAATTTTATGCACATGAAAATGAACACTTAGAAATTTATTAAGCACAGACTAGCGTAGTACTGCTAAAATGGTTTTAAATCATTTTTAGTGCAATGAGTTAAAATTGCAATTTTGACTTGTCATTAACAATTGTTTATGTATTCTTATTTCATAAGAAATAAATTAAACAAATGTTGGCAACAAATTTGTCAATGTTCGCCGATTATTAACAGATTTATATAGATTATGCATATATAATTTTATGCACATGAAAATGAACACTTAGAAATTTATTAAGCACAGACTAGCGTAGTACTGCTAAAATTGTTTTAAATCATTTTTAGTGCAATGAGTTAAAATTGTAATTTTGACTTGCCATTAACAATTGTTTATATATTCTTATTTCATAAGAAATAAATTAAACAAATGTTGGCAACAAACTTGTCAGTGTTCGCCGATTATTAACAGATTTATATAGATTATGCATATATAATTTTATGCACATGAAATTGAACACTTAGAAATTTATTAAGCACAGACTAGCGTAGTACTGCTAAAATTGTTTTAAATCATTTTTAGTGCAATGAGTTAAAATTGCAATTTTGACTTGCCATTAACAATTGTTTATATATTCTTATTTCATAAGAAATAAATTAAACAAATGTTGGCAACAAACTTGTCAGTATTCGCCGATTATTAACAGATTTATATAGATTATGCATATATAATTTTATGCACGTGAAATTGAACACTTAGAAATTTATTAAGCACAGACTAGCGTAGTACTGCTAAAATTGCTTTAAATCATTTTTAGTGCAATGAGTTAAAATTGTAATTTTGACTTGTCATTAACAATTGTTTATATATTCTTATTTCATAAGAAATAAATTAAACAAATGTTGACAACAAACTTGTCAATGTTCGCTGATTATTAACAGATTTATATAGAACTATAGGATAATCAGTGAACAATATGAATTGTTTATGAGAATATTTTTTTCTGACAGTGATGGATCGGTGGAACCAGTGTGATTTTAGTTTCTGGCATTAAAATTGAGTTTTTTGTCGCGGAGAATAATTGGTATTGGTAAAATTTGCAATTTTAGTTCACGATTAGGATGATTTGTCGAGGCTGCTTCACCGATGAACGAAAACCGTCTGCCCGGTTTCAGATCCCTGAATCTTACGGAAGTATTATTAACAAACAGCTGGCAGTCCGAGTGGGCTGCCGATTAACTTTAAGTACCATCGAGAAACACGAGATATTGACACTTTTGATACCGATGTTTATACAATTACATAGATTGTGTGCAAAGAATCCGGCTCCCGGTTGTCGCAACGAGAACGTATCAGTTTTGCGTCTTTAAAATGGGACAGTATAATCGAATTCGATTCAATTGGCATTTCAAAGTTCGTTCTCCCACCACTGGTCTTGGGGGGGGGGGGGGGGCTACTTTCTTCATGCCCCAATGGGAAGCGGAGATTGGCTTTGGTTGAAGGAAGAAGGCGTGACTTAGACTTATAATTGTTATACTTTTAATTCTAAATTAAAAAGTATGGTGTCCACGATTGGATAGTCTTTTCACACGCAAGTATTATGAGGGGAAATTAACCCTTTGCACTCAGAGCTATTTCAACTAAAAAACCAAACATTTCTTCTAACCTAGAATAGTTCCATTGCACATAGTTATTTTCATTATATGCGTAAGAAACTGATATAGTACCTCATACAATATTTAAATGTTTAGTAATTTATTACATATGAACAAATTTAATCATGTAAACAATATTCTGAATAATGGTCTAGCAATTTGTAGTGGCGCCTCAGAGCCGCCATTCGAGTGCTAAGGGTTAACAGGAATGAAAGACAGAGATCTCAATGATACTGTTATTCGATGTGAATGCCAGTATATGACTTTTCACCTACATAATTAACACTTTATCTACTGTAATATAAAAAATCATCTTTTAAACAATACACACAATACTAACAATTAAGGTACAACATAGAATACAATGTGAAAAATTAAGATACAATACAAAATACAAGATTAAAGCGATAGACATTTTCACGTGTCCTCTGTTTCATACAATTGATATTGAAAATTTGCCCAATAATCACCAGTAGACAACGTGTTAACATTTTACAAATTTACTATAATAGTTCGCTCAGAAAACTAAGGAAATAAGGAGAAGGGGAAGAAGGCGTGGCGGGAGAACATAGTAGGAATAGCTCCTTCCACTAGCATGAATCTCGCACTAGAAAAGAAGGCGTGGTCATCGTCGCTGACTCCTCCCACCAAATTCAAACGACTATCGAAGACCTTGAGAGACCATTCGACTTTAATTCGACTATACTCGTATCCGATCAACATAGCTCCTTTCACTAGCATGAATCTCGCACTAGAAAAGAAGGCGTGGTCATCGTCTCTGACTCCTCCCACCAAATTCAAACGACTATCGAAGACCTTGAGGGACCATTCGACTTTAATTCGACTATACTCGTATCCGATCAATTTCAGCGTTATCATTAGCGACACCGAAGCACCGCGAAATCTTATCTGCGAAATAAATAGAGCCGACTCGTGCTCTCTGACCACGTTATCACATATTTCTTTCTTTTTTTACTCTTTTCAATTTCAATCTATCGCTCTCATTCTCTCTCACACACACACAAACACGCACACACTTTCTCTCGCACTCGCAATGTGCACCAAGAGAATCGTTTATCGTTTTTGCACTTGCCACGCACGATTACTATGTATAGAAACGATTTTTGCGACACAACTTAAGGAACATTTGGTATTGAGGGCAATAATTCGGTCGGGTGACGATAGGCTGGTGACGGAGAATCGAATTTTTATCTCAGTTCGACTGCTTAGGAACGTTCTTCATATTATTTTACCAAAAAATGGTAGCGCTTATTAATATTTTAATCATTAATAGTTCGTTGGTTTTGCGACTGGCCCCGAAAGAAAGGAAGTACTTCGAGAAATTGCATTCTAAATAAGCTATTAATGCGTTGGATAACGTGACGTATGTGTACTTATACGTAAATGATTGTGACTAGACTGCGGATATCATGATTATAATAATTGAGTGGAATTCTCTACATTCGCGAATGCATTTTACAATGATGTTTTTACCATTCAGATCTTACCTATTATATGTTCTTTCTTGTAATGCTTTCAAATCGTAAATTAGAGTTGAGTATCAAGGTAAAAGAACAATAAAAAAATTACGTAGAGCAGGCATGTCCAGAAGTAGCTCACTTGGACGCAAATTCGAGGGAGACGCCTACTTCTCCCACCCCCGCGGCTCGCTCCTCGTAGCGACCATAGTCCTCCGAGCTCCTCAGACCCATGCCCACTGATGCCAGAATCGTGGAACCGAGGAACTTGCCCCTCCGGTGGATCCTCCGGCTGGACCCCCCACTCTGACGTACCGTCGTCGCCTTACGTTGTTTCTTACTGCGCACGCGCTACACACAAGCGTACCTCTAGTCTGTCCGTGTGAGCTGCCTATTCGACTCGACGCAACTCGACGGCGTCGAGGTACGCTTGTGTGTAGCGCGTGCGCAGTAAGAAACAACGTAAGGCGACGACGGTACGCCAGAGTGGGGGGGTCCAGCCGGAGGATCCACCGGAGGGGCAAGTTCCTCGGTTCCACGATTCTGGCATCACTGCCCGTGCCTACTGTGGGTCCGGAACTCGCTGCAACGCTCCACACCGCAGTACGTGCCGCAAGCGGTAGGCACGGGTCTGAGGCAGTGATGGGAATGTTGGCGCTTTTCACGCGCATGCGCGAGTTTCGGCAGCACCGAAGCTACGTCCGAAGTTTGTGGGGTACTATTGGCGCGAAAGTAGTGGGTTTGTTAGTATATATTTCGCTTAAAGTTATTTTAGTACCCTTCCCTTCCTTATTCCCAAGATGATGAAGAAGAGTAAGTTATATTATATTGTACATAGATACATAAATATTATATATTTATATATTATATATTCTATGTACGTATGTATATATTACATTTTAATATATATACAGTGAAGAGCAAAACTGAATCAACAGATTTGAAACAGCATAACTTTTTTAAAATTGGTACAGATGACTTGAGTGTTCTTGAGAAGTTGAAAGGATTATTTTATTACAAGACGAGTAAAAAAACTTTTGAAAAAATTGCAATTGGTCGGAACCGATGAAAAAATAGTAAATGTTGAGTTTTACGACTTTTTTATCAGGGCCTGTAGTGAAAATTTAAAAAATTGATAATGTTCACTCAAATAAATTATATATATGCTGAAAATTTCATCGATATTGGTTAATTGGTTTATGAGTTATAAACGATTGAATGTGGTAATAATTGCAGTTTTTCACGATTTTCGACTTATAACTGCAATTATTACCACTTTCAATCGTTTATAACTCATAAACCAATTAACCAATACCGATGAAATTTTCAGCATATATATAATTCATTTGAGTGTACATTATCAATTTTTTAAATTTTCAATACAGGCCCTGATCAAAAAGTCGTAAATGTCAACTTTTACTATTTTCTCCGCGGTTCCGACTAATTACAATTTTTTCCAAAAGTTTTTTACTCATCTTGTAATAAAATAATCCTTTCAACTTCTCAAAAACACTCGAGTCATCTGTAATAATTTTAAAAAAGTTATACTGTTTCAAATGGTGCTGATTCAATTTTGCTATTCACTGTATAATATATACGTACACATGTTGTACATTCATTTTTCAAAATCAAATCATAATAAATTTTGCGAAATTAGCGGGGCGACCAAGGTACCCGATTTTCATGCTTGACTGAGGCTAAAATCGCCGCGCATGCGCGTGAAAAGCGCCAACATTCCCATCACTGGTCTGAGGAGCTCGGAGGACTACGGCCGCCACGGGGAGCGAGACGCGCGGGCGGGAGAAGTAGGCGTCTCCCTCGAATTTGCCTCCAAGTGAGCTACTTCTGGACATGCCTGACGTAGAGGAATGAGTACACACGATTTACATCAAGCATTAAATAAATCGTTAATAAATAATGAATATAAAGGTAAAAAGCTTCGAAAATGAATTCACACGACTTAAATCAAGCGTTAATAAGTAAGAAATATAAAGTTGAAAAGCTCCAAACAGAAATTGTTTATTCATTGATATTTTGATTTGAAAAGAGGGAATATATGATATACAATAATTATATTGTGGAATATTTAGAACAAATATTAATCAGTTATTTAATAAACGCAACGTGTCGTAACACCAAAATTGCACTCGAGTTATACGCTATCTTCTGTTTTGCAAACAAAAATGTGTACCCCACACACATGCCCATACATACATCCGTGGAAACGTCAACTGAAAATGATTTCGTGCGCGCGTAAAAATATTTTCACGTGTGCCGAAACGCGAGAGCCATCGACATCAATGAAAACGTTTATAATGTGTTACAAATACTAACTCGGGGGAATTTCTAAAAGCATCCGTCATGTGCAAGGTTCGTGTTGCGAGTTGATGGAAATCTAACGGGAGTCAAAAACCGAAATTTCGAACGGCCTGACACTGATAGACCTCTCCAGTGGAAACTAGAGCTCGACTCGATGTGTAAACATTCTCTATTTGTCAAATAAACTACCTAACATCTTTAAAAAAAAAATGGAAACACGCTTACTCGTATGCGTCGTTAAAAAGAAAAATTGTGAAACGAGTATTAAAAGGCACTAAAAAACTGTGAATAAAATGCAGAATGTTTTCATATTTAATTTATACAAGTATTGCAGCTTTTATATAAAATAGTATTAAAAAATGCAGGGGTTACAAAGAACTGCTTCAGGATGTACGAATATAAATAAAATTGTACCAATTTCTTCAAAATTAAAAATAATTTAAAAATAATAAAAAATATTGAAAATAATTCATAAACTACAGAATTGTGCGTCATTATAACACATGGAAATGTTTAAAATACCAGGAAAACGCGTATAAGAATGAAAATGAATTTTATTGAATGTTTAGCCGAAAGAATCTTTTAGTCAATGAAAGAGATTGTTCGATTTGCGCAGAACAATTTTGTTCCGAATTTTTGCAGATGGTTGAGCCGAGCGATCGTAACAAATGGTGCAGTTAGGTCCGCAGGATTTCGGGTGGAAAAATCCTCGATTTGAGAGCCACTGTCTGGTGCATTACCGCAAAATGAACCGAAGAGATGGCCCGCGCGAAGGCTAACGCAATAAATTCACCCATTCGGCGGTGCTGAAGAACTTCATTTAATTCCGCGCTTCCCAGTTTGGAACGTAAGAACGCCTTTGATGTAAAGCATCCGGAGATCCGGTAAATTGTAAGTTAATAAATTCACCGACACAATAGGGGCTATGCATCATACGCAATGCAGGCTAGTGTAGCGCTGAACTTCTCGCCGCTTAACATTATGATAGATTTAAAGGCCCCCCTGAAAACTTTTCATCTTCTCCCTCTTCTTCTTCTTCTTCCTTCACACTTCCTCTCTTTATATTACATTTCGAGTTCGTGGCGGTGAGCTCGTTGTTTGCGGTACAAAAGTGACTTTACAATCATCATTTTTGTATCAAAATTTTACCACGAAGTTACGACACTGAAGTCAAATTAATGCTTATGCGAGTATTCTGATGAAGCGAGTAGATTGTTAACTTGTAAAGTAGCATTGTTCGACGGACGAATATGTCTGATCGTGATCTCGAATGAGTATTTCGGTGTTTTAAGCAAAATCGACATTTGAGACCTTTGATTTGAGCCTTATGTCATTAGAATCGTCTCTCGACTTCTAAATTTCTCATTTACGACGAGATTTTAAGCTAATTGGTATTCTTTCAGTGAGAATTATTGGTTTTCCTTGGATATTGTTGTAGAGCAAGGCAAAACATAATCATATCCATTCAATCATTTATTCTCGAGATATTTCTGTCTGGTGGGGCAATTAAGTGTCAACTATGTTACCCTTCAGACACGGATATCATGAGACTAAAAGATCGAAACGGTGTGATCATACTACTCGTTGGAGTCGTATTGTTGAATTTCACAAAAATATCAAAATATATAGAGTGTCGTCTAAAAAAATATCGACAAGCCTGAAATCTTGTTTAAAATCTACTTCGTGGATTTTTCTAGCGTTGCGTGTTCTTATCCAGAAATGTTCTTCCGTACAACAATAAATAAAGCGGATAATTAACTTATGAGCCCAATTTCTTCATTTTTCCTAATATTTTAGACTTTGGTCCAGTTCTTCGAATTGTAGTTTTTAGCGAAACCTAAATAACCAAGTTGTTGTACAATTCCAAAATCCTCTTTCACCGAAAAAGAAGGTGCTTTCGTCTTGTTGAACGAGGAGAAACTGCGCGTAAATCGAACGTGACCAAATTACAACTAAAAAATTGTCTCCTACCCAAAAGAAGTTATAAACAGGATGTAAATTATAAAAATTCTCTTGGTTATTTCCGCGACACATAGCGACAGAACAAACGTCGTCGCTTTTATTCGGCCGCGCTCCATCACGCGCAAAGTAGCTGATGGTTTCATCGGTTTGCGTAGCAAAACAAACGGAAACTTGTCACCCCTCGAATTTCCGGGTTGCAGCTTCGAGTCGCTGGCCGAAACACAGCTTTCTCGGGAGCCGAGGGAGAGAGAGAATCGCGTATTTGCTTCTCAACACCTTGCCGGCGCTGGATATCGATTTGAGGAGAGAGCAGCCGATACAGCCAGGAAGTCAAACAGTCTTGCTGGAAAGTTGCTTGATTCCCTCGCACACCAGGCCATCGTCACATATCAATGTTCACGTATGTGTATCTACGTACAGAGGCAGACACACGAACACACGCACACGCTCGCACACACACATATCATCATCATCTGCTTATTCTTGATAATATAGCCTCTCTATACGTACATGCGCATACGCGTGTAGATTTTTTCGTTTTAATATCTATTATAGAAATCCATATTTATATTTTTATTTTATGCGTATAGGTAATGCGGGTATCATATATGCATGGTTGTATATATTTCCTAGTTCCATTTTTGGTCGTGTGCAGGCGTGTGTCCAGCCTGATCGAGCAAACGTCAAAGTTCCATTATCGTCACCGGGACGACACCACTTCGATCGCGGCTTTCTATTTACAGCGCATCCGCCACCTCGCCACTCAGCGACTGGACGGTCTCGATCAGCTCGAACCCAGTTACGTCGGACCAGGGAACTATTTGAGTCGAGCACGAAATCCTGGAATTCGATCATTGCGACGGTAGCCACGCGATTTTTACCGATCGCAAACTTGTCATTGCCGGAAAACGTCGGAAAGATTCGTTTCACAGCTGACTTTTCGTTTGATATCCTAACCCAGTGACCGACGCTTTGTTCGCACCTTGGTCGAGCTAATCGCTTCAGCCTTCGGACCATTGATCGGATAGGTAGACAATTTTTAGGGGATGTTCCGAGTTTGCGTGATCGGAGAGAGTTTCAGGGAGCGTTGTCTTTGAAATTGTAGGAGTTTGATTCGAATGGACTTTGTGCAGTTTGATTTAGCGTGGTTGTTCAGTTGTGCGATAGTGTTTGAGATGAAGGAAGGATGATTGTGCGGATTTCGTCACTGAGAACGTGACCAGACAGACACATTTGAGGGCGAGACTTTTCATTTGAAACTGACTGGTAACGCAAATGAGTTTGGTGTATGATACACATACAGTGAGCCACGAAAGTATTCGAACGCTCTCAAATGAAAAGTTTGACGCGTAAAAGATGCGAGGCCCATTAATAATTGCAAAATATTTTTATTCCTGTAGCAACGTACAACCATCACGGTTATACATGTTAAATTGGTAGTGTCTTTGACAACGTAAATAATACTTATGAAAGATTCGTTGCCGACATTGGCTAAACGGACGCCACAAAAGTATTCGAACGACAAAACTTGTAAACAAAACAATCCTTGAATTCGACAAATTGTAAACATTGGCTCCTTCAGTTGATGTTACACGCTTCCCCTGCTCGGTACAGCAAGTGTTAACAAGAGTGTCAAATTTGTATTAATAATGTGTGCAAAAAAGTCCGAAACTAGTATCACTGATAGAAAACTGATAATGTAGTGGCGCAATGAAGGCAAGAGCTATGGCGAAATGGCAAAGTTGTTAGGAAGAAGTAAATCTACTATTCGCTACATGGTAAAAAAATGAAAAACAACTGGAGTTCTTCAAGATGAAGTCCGTTCTGGTCGACCCAAGAAATTAACGAAAAGGGAAGAGAATGTAATTGTGCGTGAAATAAAAAAAGACCCAACAATTTCGGACCCCAAACTTGCTACACTAGTCGCTGATAGCTTTGGGAAACAAGTTCATCTGGAACTTTGTCGAAGAATCCTCCGTGAAAACAATTTTCATGGTCGTATTCCCCGAAAGAAACCATTTATTAGCAAAATCAACGAGCAGAAGAGACTAAATTTCGCTAAAAACATATGTGAGCGAGGATAAGAACTTTTGGAAACGCATTATTTTTTCGGACAAAAGCAAATTTAACATATTTGGCTCCGATGGATGTGATAAAATTTGGAGAAAACCAAACAGAGAGATGGACCTTAAAAATCTACGTCCAACCGTGAAACATGGAGGTGGATCCATAATGGTGTGGGGGTGTATGGCGGCCGGCAGTGTTGGAAACCTTGTCATTATTGATGGAGTATTAGATAAATATAAGTATATACAGATATTAAAAGATAATTTAAAGCAAAGTGCGGAAAAATTAGGGCTAGTTGGTGATTTTCATTTTCAGCAGGACAATGATCCTAAACATACCGCCTATATTGTTAAACAATGGATCATTTATAATGTACCCCACATTTTAGAAACACCTCCACAAAGTCCGGATATGAACCGCATTCAGCACTTATGGGCAGAAATTGGCAGAAAACTTAGTAAACACGATATTAATTCCAAGGAAGGATTAAAAACAAAAATTTTAGATGTTTGGAATAATATAGGAAAAGAAATGACTGAAAATTTGGTTGACAGCATGCAACGACGTTTGCAAGCTATAATAAGTGCTCATGGTGGACCGACAAAATATTAAAACTATACATTTGCGTTAAAAATAAATTACTCATTTAATCGTTCGAATACTTTTGTGGTGTCCGTTTAGCCGATATTGGCAACAAATCTTTCATAAGTATTGTTCACATTATCGAAGACACTTCCAATTTAACAGGTATAGCCGTGATAGTTGTATGATACTATAGGAATAAAAATATTTTGCAATTTTTAATGGATCTTCTAGTTTTTTACCCATCAAACTTTTCATTTGAAAGCGTTCGAATACTTTCGTGACTCACTGTATTTGAATGACAAACTAAGTTCTTCACCGACCAAATGGGTTCTATTTTCATTGAACGGTAGCTTTCTGATAATTACAGTGCGATCGTATTTGCGCTAAATTATACTCATGGAATGAGAACATGTTTAAAAATCAGCTTGGTTCTCTCTTTTTTTTACTAGAACATATCGAACAGTAAACAATATCCGGTTGCAGAAATTTAAAGAGATTTCCACAATGTAGCTACATGGTATATTAATACTGTTCCTCTCGCCCGTAGCCAAACTACAAGTAATTTATGTAAAGCACGACATATTCATATCATCTCAAGAATATCAATGAGTCAAAAATTATTTTGGATGTTTGCCGACGTGGTATCAGGTAACAAGAATAATCGGTGTCAAACCCTGTTGTTACACCGAAGACATTATTGCCAGTCGGAGAAGCTAAGAAATACTGTGAATAATTTCTTCTCCTTCTTAGACCTGGAAGATGTTTCTCTTGTGCACTCGCGCGAATATTGGAGAGCGTGAAGGGTACATCTTCACATTTTGCCGATCAAACGTCACTGTTTTCCTTATGGAGTCAGGAAGGAAGTTATGGAGGATCCTTATGCAGTTCAGCGAATTTTTATATTGCGAATAACTGCATATAGTTCTTAGTAAAATGTGATCATTGATCTGTCCAAAATGTTTTAGGACATTTGTTTGATTTTCGGAAGTACGAATGACTTTTTTAAATAAAAAGTATACTGAAATAAACAATTGCTGGATGAGTATAAAGACTCTGAGTATATATCCCGTATCAGATACAACTGACTTTATAAGATAAGATCTTAATCTTATCAGATTAACACATTTTTCGATCGATAGAAATTATAATTATGACTTTATAAGTTTATGCAAATCATTTATATTATTGCTGCCTTGACGGGATTCTCTTACAAGCTACTCTACTTGCAAGAAATAATCTTAAACTGTCTGTGTGATGTAAAAGACTGTGTCAATTATTGTTCTAAATTTCGTCATGATAAACAATGTCCATTGATGAAATATACAACTAAGGTAAAGGCACCAGTAGTTGACCATGCACTAGTAGTTGACCAGTTTTTAGAAAAACATAAAAAATAAGGTTATTATAAGTTCTGCACTTTTGATGAAAGCGAACCTCGGATGACACAATATCTGTTGGTTCAATTTTAAAACAATTACATGCGAAGCGAAGTATGCATAGTAACAACGGACGTCTAAATTTATTAAGGTAAGTAATATACCGATATATTTTTATTTCCTTAACGTTTCTGTTAAGAACAGCTGTACGGTTCAGGTGAACAATCCATACGTTGTGAACTTTTCGCGACTGAATTATTTACTTTTTAAATTCCCACAGCGTTTTATAAGTGATAAATGCATCGTTTCTGTTATTCTAACCTCAAAATAATAGTTTATCGAGTGGTCAAATTCTGAATACTGTTATTTGAACAATTTTCAGAAGTTGACCCCCCGGATAAATCAACGTCAATTACTAACGTGACTCATTTAAACTTGTTTACGATTTATAATGTATCCATTTTACATCTAAGATTGTTAGGAATACAAAACATAATTCTAAATTTTGTAGCATACTGTGTTTTAGAGGATGACCACATGGTCAACTATTGATTGCTTCCACGGTCAAATATTGACTCGCAACGTCTACTCTGTTCCGGAATTGAATTTGTTATAGAATTGATTTGTTTTATTTCTTATTTTATCCTTTAATTGTAATTTGTGCTGGTAATTGTTGAAACTAAATGATACTAAAATGATTTCTAACATTATTGCTTTAACCTTCTTTCTAGTATAAGTGGTCAACTACTAACGAACAGAAGGTCAATTAATAGGTTTTTCATTTTTAAGAGTGGTCAACTTCTGAAGCAATTACTGAATTTTTAAATATGTTTTTCTAAATTTGTGTAACTAAACTTTTTTTAAAAAGTGGTCTTGTTATATAATTTAGAAGACTTAAAGAGTGTCTTCAGGTATCGACTCTCGCTATTTGATGACAGAGCAAGTGGTTACTATTGTTCGCGTGGAAAACTTCTTTTAACTGGTCAACTACTGCTGCTTTTACCTTATATTAAAAATAAAGCCATCATTTATACTCAAGGGATGAAAATAGTACTCGAAGTTGGGGTTGCAAACTGTATTCGATCGTTCGCTCAGAAACAATTAAGAAGAAGTATTAAAAACTAACGACCCATGCAATTTTTATTATTGCATTCATCCACGCAAAGGGTTATTATCTAACTAATCCTTCGAAGAATCATTTTCATCCCCTACATAATAACAATGCTCCTTAAAGAACGAATATTACTTCAAGTTCTATGTTACATGCAAGCTTCATCGAAGTCTAACAAGACGTTTGATCATTACAAATCCTTTCACGTATAAATACAATTGAAGTACTTCAGAATCTTTTTGTACTCACCTAAATCAATCTTCTAGATCATGTCCAAGCTCGTAGATCGCCAAAGAAACAAGAAAATAAGCTCTCGGAAGACGACAATGTTCATCAAACAATCGGACACTTGAAAACCGCGTGGCTCCCGCGCTAAAAACGCGCGTATATGTATAGTCGATGACTTTTCTCGGTGCTGCATGTCGTTCGCGCACGCATCCGCCGCTCGTCACCCGCGATCATGATCGCACACGCGAACACGTTAAATTAACCTTAATTTATCGACCCTACAGTATCACATAAGTTCCACGCTGACTTGACTGCGAGCCCGAAGCTCGACCCGTTTACGAGATAACTTAGGAACCACACGCTCGAAGAGAATCTTATACTGACAAGAGGTTTTGTTAGGTACTTTACGAGCCTCCACAATGATTATTACCGTTTAGTAGACGAAGAGTATTGGTCCAAAGTGAAATGTAATTACATATATATCCTAGAGAGAGGGGGGAGAGAGAGAGAGGGAGAGGGAGAGAGAGAGAGAGAAAGAGAGAACCTAGGTGTCGTCGGAGAAAACTCGAGGCGCGACCATGATCTCCGCCCGGGAATAGCAACCTCTAAATTCAAAAATCCTCGGGCGATTCCCAAGGAGAAGAGACGATTAGGTTCGCGCCCCGGTGTTCCTGAACGAGGAACATACCACGTCCTTTCTCGTCTGCTGTACAGCTCTGTTTAACTATGGACATCGTACACGTACGAAATACTGTCGACAATTAACACGTGTGTGTTTGTGTGTGTGTGTATGTGTCTATGTGAGTGTCTCGCTTCTATCATTCCGGGCTGCATATTAGAACCGATCCTCGTCGTTGGTCTAAACGAAACGAACAACATTTAAGAGACACGGAAACAGCGATTATGACCGCGATTATAATTCGTAGTACCCTTTGAGTTTTTTTTTCGGTGTTCGATGATCACAGCGCGCGTTTCAGCCTTCCATTGCGTAAGAATTAGACCGTTTTTATTTTTTAATTATTCGAATCTTTAGGTTCTGTGGACTTTCGCTTTCGCATTGGGTCATGCGAGTCCCTGCCTACTCTGTCCACGGATGTGTAACGATCTTGAAGACACAGAAGAGACAGGGACTGCGAGAATGCAGATGACAGAGCAAAACGATCAGCCTAGCTGATCCAGATTCTAGTTCGAATCTCTGTCCAATGTCCACGTGAGCCAATCTCTATGATACTTCGATACTATTTACACGAATCCTAGCGAGTGTATTCGGTGTCCACCGATTTGTACGATCGATTACGCGGAGAGGTACAATCGATACCAACCAAGAAACGGAAGTTACACCGCACCGTGCCGCCCGAGGAGACCCGTTCGAGACGTTTACTATCGATCGATTGTCCTCGCAAAATTCCGGCTCCTTCTCCCGGCTGCGTGTTCTGCACTTACGTTTCTTTTGGCGTTGTTCGCGATCCTCTTCTTGTTCTTCTGTTTTGCTCTTCTTCTTCTTCTTCTTCTTCTGCTTCTTGTTCCTCGTCGTCTACTTTGCTACCTTACCTCCTCTACAGTCCTTGTACACATTATCGGCGAGTTCAGAAAGGTCTGAACACGTGTATGTATGTATGTATATGTTCAAGCGATACCTAGAAACAGGCCGTTCGTTGTCGATTCACCCCGCGAACCGTGTCTTCCGTGATTAATTATTGGCGCGACTGTCCCTGTGCGAACCGATGCGCCCCCCGAGAACGATTTGTCCGTGAAAAAGATAGCTAGGAGATATGAGGACGATCTTTCTTTCACCGAAACTAGTGGGAGGATGTTGAACGGGAAGATAGCTTCATCTTTTCGGGGTCTTGAAGCTTGGGAGGTTCTCGAGAAGCGGAATAGTCTCGTTTAACACTAGGTTTACGGAGCATTAAAAGTGAATATTTTACATAACAGTGTAAAAATGACAAGAATAAGTCTATCCAAATTTTTAGCCATTTTTTAAAGAATATATACCCAAAGAAATAAATTTGTTGACTAATTTCTCATGAATGCATCTTTACAATCTGAACAATCGTAAATTCATAATATTAGAACCCGTCATTTTGACGGGTCCCGTAAATCTAGTGTTAAATAAGATTCCTCGTGATGCATGACTTATCGAACATAATTAGATGGTCTGAACTTTCTCGGAACAAGATGCCTGATGCACGAAGAATCGGTCAAGCGACAACTATCAACCCTTTGAAGACGAATATTGACTCCAGGGACTTCTGGATCACGCATCTGAGTCCTAAAGTTGTGAACGAACTGTCGAATTACAGTATTTCATCGGTAATTGTCCCAAATGTCTCCGACATAATTGTCCCTGAGATATCCCCACTAGTGCTTACTCGAGAGGCCTCGGTCGCCGAGAAATATGACACCATGCGGCTCGGGTATATCGGTGAGACTTTTATGGGACTTCGATGACCATATTTTTGGCACTTTTCTAATAAAAATGATACTATTAATTAAAAAAATAGATATATATGTATAATCAGAAAAATTTTGATCAGAGAAATATTACAAATATGATGGTAAAAGTCTCCTAAAAGATTAATTAAAAATGAAAAAGTGTCGTCATTGCATTACTGTTGCCTCACCGATGTTATGTACCTGACCTATACATAATGACCATACACCTGTATATGATCCGAATTATATCGTGTTTGGTATCATTTTAATCAGAACAATGTCACAAATCTATTAGAAAAAGTCTCATAAAAAAATAAGTAATAATAAAAAAGTTATTCCTTGGTAATACATTGTGAGGACGCGCGAGCCTTTGAACTGTGCCGCCGACGCGACTCTCTGCGTCTCTTTCTTTCCCATACGCTATCCTTCCTCGCGCCCGAAACTTTAATCGTCGATTACACAAGTAAATATCATCTGAATATTCATATCATATTTGGTATCATTTTTATTAGAAAAATGCCACAAATATTGTCATCGAAGTCCCATAAAAAAATAATGATTAATAAAGAAATTGGAAATTCGGATTAGGTATGTTTACATTTCTCGGTGACCGAGGTCTCTCGAGCTCGGCTCAGTGATGGGAATGTTGGTTCTTTTCACGCGCATGCGCGAGTTTCGGCAGCACCGAAGCTACGTCCGAAGTTTGTGGGGTACTATTGGGGCGAAAGTAGTGGGTTTGTTATTATATATTTCGTTTAAAGTTATTTTAGTACCCTTCCCTTCCTTATTCCCAAGATGATGATGTAAGTTATATTATATTGTGCATAGACACATAAATATTATATATTTATATATTATATATTCTCTGTACGTATGTATATATTACATTTTCATACATATATGTATGTGTGTATATATACAGGGTGAGTCACCTAACGTTTGCACCTCAAATATCTTTGTTGTTTCTAAGGATACGTAAAATATGGTAAGGACAAAATTGAATGGTACAATGGGGCTGACACGATGCCAAAAAAAAATTTTGTTTTTATGTCATTTTTTTAGAGATATCAAGGTCACCTTGACTTTTTCAAATGGAACCACCCTTTTTTAAACATGTATAATGATAGCCCCTTTCATTACGAATTCAGTGGCTATTATTACTCAAGGTCATTCAAGGTCGCGGACAGAGATAACGTATAAGATTTAACGTCGATACATGCCTGTGAACGGGCTTTGAAGGAATGTTGAACTCTGTCCGTGACCTTGAATGACCTTGAGTAATTATAGTCATTGAATTAGTAATGAAAGGAACTATCATTGTAGAGTGAGGCACTAATTATTACCACCTCAAATATCTTTGTTGTCTTTAAAGATACGTCAAATGTCTGAAGGACAAAGTTGAATGGTTCAGTGGGGCTCACACGATATCAAGAAAATTTGTTATGACATTTTTTTAGATATTTTCAAGGTCACCTTCATTTTTTGAAGTGGTACCACCCTTTTTTAAACACGTACAATGATAGTCCCTTTCATTACGAATTCAGTGACTATAATTACTCAAGGTCATTCAAGGTCATGGACAGAGTTCAACATTCCTTCAAAGCCCGTTCACAGGCATGTATCGACGTTAAATCTTATACGGTATCTCTGTCCGCGACCTTGAATGACCTTGAGTAATAATAGCCACTGAATTCGTAATGAAAGGGACTATCATTGTAGGTGTTTAAAAAAAGGGTAGTTCCATTTAAAAAAGTCAAGGTGACCTTGATATCTCTAAAAAAAAATGACGTAAAATCAAAAAATTTTTTCGGCATCGTGTCAGCCCCTTCGTACCATTCAACTTTGTCCTCGCCATATTTTACGTATCTTTAGAAACAACAAAGATATTTGAGGTGCAAACGTTAGGTGACTCACCCTGTATATATACATACGTACACATGTTGTACATTCATTTTTCAAAATCAAATCATAATAAATTTTGCGAAATTAGCGGGGCGACCAAGGTACTGGATTTTCGTGTTGACTGAGGCTAAAATCGCCGCGCATGCGCGTGAAAAGCGCCAATATTCCCATCACTGGCTCGGCTGTTCTTCTCTACGTTCGGCAAACCTCAAACAATGATATCCCTCGCTCATAATTGTCCCTCCGCAGACCCGTGTTGTGGACAATTATCAATGAAATACTGTACGTACATAAACGTTTGTCTCAAGTTCTCAATTCCTCGTTTGTAACAAGATTTCAAGGTCACTGATACACTTTTTTAGCGACATCGTATATTTTTGGAGGGATAGTGTACAATAGTATGAGAAGGCAAATCCAACGAGTACACATGATCATACCCTTTCGATCATTTATTCTTGAGAAATTTATGTGTGGAAGATCAACGGAACATGAGGTATCTTGAGACTGAATCATCGAAACGGTTAGGGGAGTCATTGGATTCGTCTTTTTGTACTTTACGAGAATACTGAACAAAATCTATAGGGTATCGTGTAGAAAAAATATCGACGACCTTGAAATCTTCTTTCCACTGTTATATATATATATATATATATATATATATATATATATATCTTTTGTCACGAAACCAATAAAACGAATCATTTGGGAGCATAGTAATAAAAGTCCATCTTAGGCTATTTTGTTTTCAACTGCTGATTCACAACCGTTTAAATTTTCAACACAGGCCCACGTGAAAAAGTTGTAAAATATAACTTTTAGTATTTTCTCTGCAATTCCGACCAATTGCAATTGCTTCCAAAAAAATTTCACATCATATAGTAAACTATATATATATATACCTCTGGAAAGAGTATAATTTTATTCTGAGAACTTTTTTCCGTACAAAAGTCAATAAAATCAGGTGATCCCATTCAGCTCATTTAGCTGAGACAGTCTGTATTGCCTTTGTTTCGGCCAATGTTGATTTTGATGCAAGATCCATTTGAAAATCCTCGTCAGCAAAGGGTTAATAATGAAATCGCATCGAAGATTAACGCGTTGAATAAAATAATACTCGACAAACGTTGGTCAAAGTCGGAACAGATTTTTCTCTACGATCGATATCAGAGAATAGGATACGCAAAGATCGATCGTTTCTCGATATATCTTTGCTTCGATGTTCATAAAATGTAACGTTACTAGCCTCTCGCGTCTACATACATATATCACAGAATCGCGTATTCTAAGAAGAAACTGCTGCCTTATCTCCAGCACACGAAAGTCACTTTAGAGAACTATATAATACAAAGAGACTTATCAATTATAACAGCAAGGAAATGTAATTCTCGATTACACCTAGTTACCATAAAATACTAGTTATTTGAAGAAGTTGGAGATCTGTTCCTGGAGGCTACCGAGCTTCCTCGAGAACACTTCCGCCGTCTCAAGACCCTAGGTTCGTAGCTTCGATCGCTCTTTAGCGTCGACAAGCAACGCCCACTCATCAGGAGTAAATGATCAGAAACACAACAACTGGGAGAAAAATTAAGGAGAACGTTCTTTGGATAAGTGGCACGTAGGTATACTCGGACGAAGATGACCAGCTCGAGGAGTTAGGCTCTCGATCAAGCTTCTTTGATGAGCACCGGCCACCTATCGAGAACAAGTACCAAAAGCAACAAAACCAAAAGAAAACTGGTAACTGAACTTGGAGGACGTTTTTCCTTGGATAAGTGGCACGCAGGTATCTCCTGCGGAGCATCCTCGATGGCAACGTCCACCAATCGGAAATAAGTACCGAGAATGCAAGAAAACTGATGTTTGCGATGTTCTCTTCTCGGCGAGTGGCAGCACGCAGGTGTCCCAGAAGCTCATCAGCGAGCAGAGGGCCGCTGACGAGGGTCTGGGCTAGGTCAGGGCAGTCCGAATCCGAAGAATGGCGCGATGGGCCTGTCGTTGAAGAGACGGGGCGGCGGAAGTGGGAGTGGCCGCTTCCTTCGCGGGGCAATCAGCGTCCTCTACAAGGACCCTTTGGCGAACACTATCTCCCGGTGCTTGGTGCGTATGTGCGAGCGCAGGGTGTCGATCCTGCTGTACGTGGCTGGGCAATAGGGGCAGAGGGACCTCTGGGCGGTGTGTATGTGGAAGTGGTGCCAACGGTTGGTCACCTGTTTGCCGCAGGCACGGCACCTCCATAGCGCCGGGGAGCCAAGCGACACGGCGAACATCTCGTGATAGGACAGGCCGACCGGCACACTCGGCATCGTACCTGCAAATTGCGAAATCCCCTTCATGCGATACACCATGCTTCTACCCCATTCAGCCATCGCACGGTAGAACGAGCTGGGAAAGGACCTGGAGCGGGCGCAACCAATTTTTGTTTCGCATCAGATTCGCGTCATCGTCATTCCTCGGAGGGACAGTGTGTTCAGCGTTTGTTCCTCGGGGAAATAGGTGTTGAAGAGTCGTACAACCGTGCCAGTGGTCCCTCAAGGGCTCATAATCGGAAACTTTGTCATGTGCACTCTGGACAGTGCGAAAATATATTTTTTTAACAGTTTGCACAGGTGCCGTGTAGAGACAGCATTCTAATTTTCGAACGTGCTTCTCTACGGTGTGATGTGCTTTCGTAATTTTATTCAGGATTGCTTGGAATTTTTACTGGGAAATTTTTTAGTAATTAATATTTCTAGAATTCTCTGAGACTCGGGACATCAATCTTCGAGAAGAAAGAACGAAGTACATCCTTTCCCCCACAGTTCACGCAACAAAGCTCCATCGAAAACAATTTAATATTTCCCTCTCTTTCGTTCAACAGGCTTCCTGAAGTATCCTTACAATTAGTTCAACTTCGAGTATTCTAATCCCTCAAGGAAGACCGATGAGACCTCTCACCCAAAGTTCTTCCACTTCTCTCAGTCAAAAGTTACCGATATCCACTTGAGCGATCACTGGGTTGGCTGTTTAAACGTCACCATCACCATTCCTCGACATTCTCTGCGCCTTGATAATTTGAGCAGCTAGATCAGGCATGTCCGGAAGTAGCTCACTTGGAGGCAAATTCGAGGGAGACGCCTACTTTTCCCGCCCGCGCGTCTCGCTCCCCGTGGCGGCCATAGTCGTCCGAGCTCCTCAGACCCGTGCCTACCGCGGGTCCGAGAGTCGCCCCAACGCGCCACACGCGGTACATATTGCAAGCGGTAGGCACGGGTCTGAGGATCTCGGAGGACTATGGACGCGCGGACGGGAGAAGTAGGCGTCTTCCTCGATTTTGCCTCCAAGTGAGCTACTTCTGGACATGCCTGAGGTAGATTGAGAGACGCAAACGCTGATAATGTGTACGGTGGATCAGATCTGTGTGAAAGTGTTTCACGATTCGGTTTCTGAGCCCAGGGATGTGGAATCAATGGTTTCGGGATGGCAGCAGTGGTTCTTTTGTGGAAAAACGGGCAGGTGTGCGTTTCGGGGCGACAAATAAAGAGACTCTCAGACTTCATTCACGCGAGCGAGCCTCATCCCTTTCTCTCTCACACTTCAATCTCTTTCTCTCTCTCTCTTTCACACACTTTTTCCACGATACACAGAAAAACCTCACAGAAACGAGCTCCAAGATACTCACGTTTTCAGAGGGCGACGTGGACGCAACCAGCGAGAAAAATACTCGAACGTTTGCCGATATTATCGGGGGATTACTTGCGAACGAACTTCGCCCCGCTGCCTCTAATCCTTCCACCGAGGAGGCGGCGGAAGTTATGATTGCGTTAGCCGACGATCGATCGACCGGAGGACCCTTAAGGATCGATCCTCTGATGGTATTATGTCAGTGAAATTCTCGTGGGCCACGAGTGTTTGTATCCTTTGCCCGGTCGATTTACCGATACTTACTTGTCTCTACCGCAACCTCGCTCTCAGACGAGATCGCACGAACGCTTTTTCATAATAAACGCCACCCCGAACTCAGCAACGTTAATACAGTGTTTCATCGATAATTGTCTACAACACGGGTCTGCGGAGGGACAATTATGCGCGAGGGATATCATTGTTTCGTCTGTATCGAGGTTTTACGGACAAGGATTTACATTTTGGATTCAAGCACGTAGATACAATTTTCAAACGGAGGGCCGACAAGTGTTGTACGGTGAATTTATGGGACTGGATATATTTTGCAATTGTTCGTATTATTCAATATATTTTCAACGAGACGATGCGACTTGCAGTGGCCCTTTCTTTATTATTTACTTTCTTTGTCTGTCACCAAAAAATTAATGATTAATAAAGAAGCTTCTCGGCGACCGAGGCCCCTCAAGGGGGTACACCCCGCAGTAGTGGGGATATCTCAGGGACAATTATGTCGGAGACATTTGGGACAATTACCGATGAAATACTGTACTATTCTTTCCCTAACATGTCAACGCATGTCCTACGCTCGTTTATTGATAGACTGTGGATTTTATGAATTTACGATAAAAACTAATAAATCAAGCACAAAACTGTAAGGACATTGAAAGAATTTGATGGAAAGAGGAAATACACGCTCAATTAATTTCTGTTTCTCACAATACACTCACACAATTTTTATTTTGCACGAAGATCCGCAATCTATTTATTAATCATTCGAAGCTTTTCATTCTTTGCAGGCATGAATGATTTCTGGTCCATTTAGCTTCGGATCGAAGAGTTAATTTAAATATTAACACAAATTTCCTACGTATTTATGCAATGTAACATGAATAATAATAGCATCGATGTAATGATAAATTATTATTATTATTCATACATTAACATTATTATTCCAGTATTGTCTGGAGCGGGTTATTGCTCCAGGAACGATATAAACAATGCATAAACTTTTCTCATTTGCGATTGTCGAAATCAACGCTCGTGCGATCGTGCAATTGGCCGCTAGTTGTCACATGTAGATATTTGATCTTCCAATTACCAATCTACTATATTGTGAATTAAGTCATTGAATTTATTTCTTTCAAATGAACTTTGACAATAAATGGTAAATCACTTGACTGGTTTCACCTTTCGACGAAGTTCTCATATTTTTCGCACAGCTCGAGTGCTCTGATTTTCGTCTGTGGTCGGTGGACTGAATTTTACGTATTTTATAATGAAATGTTTCCAAAGAGATAAAAAATTGTTTTATTTTACCTGGTATCTAATGAAACCCATAACAGAATAAATAACCATGTTAATTGAAGTAGGATTAAGCACCTGGAAAATAAAAGTCTTACATAACACATTAATTCATTAGAATTTTGACGGAATTGAACACGAATCGAAATTGCTTAAAGAATTAAACATCTGGGAAATAACAATTTTATAATGAATCTTATAATAAACAAATTCATTAGGATTTCAAGGGAATTTACTTTAGAGGCTCCAAATTGCTTAAAGAATTAAACACCTGGGAAATAACAATTTTATAATGAATCTTATAATAAACAAATTCATTAGGATTTCAAGGAAATTTACTTTAGAGGCTCCAAATTGCTTAAAGAATTAAACACCTGGGAAATAACAATTTTATAATGAATCTTATAATAAACAAATTCATTAGGATTTCAAGGAAATTTACTTTAGAGGCTCTAAATTGCTTGAAGAATTAAACACCTGGGAAATAAAAATTTTATAATGAATCTTATAATAAACAAATTCATTAGGATTTCAAGGAAATTTACTTTAGAGGCTCCAAATTGCTTAAAGAATTAAACACCTGGGAAATAACAATTTTATAATGAATCTTATAATAAACAAATTCATTGGGATTTCAAGGAAATTTACTTTAGAGGCTCCAAATTGCTTAAAGAATTAAACACCTGGGAAGTAACAATTTTATAATGAATCTTATAATAAACAAATTCATTAGGATTTCAAGGAAATTTACTTTAGAGGCTCCAAATTGCTTAAAGAATTAAACACCTGGGAAATAACAATTTTATAATGAATCTTATAATAAACAAATTCATTAGGATTTCAAGGAAATTTACTTTAGAGGCTCCAAATTGCTTGAAGAATTAAACACCTGGGAAATAAAAATTTTATAATGAATCTTATAATAAACAAATTCATTAGGATTTCAAGGGAATTTACTTTAGAAGCTCCAAATTGCTTAAAGAATTAAGCAACTGTTAAATAAAAGTGATAAAGAAATTCATCAGAATTCAAAGGGAATTGAATGTGAAGGATCGAGTTTGTTTAAACAATAAGGCACAGAGATTTCTGTGCGATGTTCAAAAGTTTTAATATCGTTCTGAAATCTTAAACTATTCTTTAATGGTTAATGGTGTTCGTGTTTCCGCAGAGAGGCACCATAGTCATTCCAGAGCATGTAGAGACCCCAGGTGAAAGCGTGCCTTTATAATGAGGTCCCGCACATTGATAGAACTTGAAATACGGAAGCAGATGGCATTTGTTTCAACCGCATGTGACCAGCAGTGTACGATATACATACACTGTTAAAGTTTCGCGCGAGTTTATCTACCGAACGGCCGTAACAATCGCAAAATGGAGGATAGTTGCTAAGACTCTCCTCAACTAGATCACTGATCTACTCCTTTCCTAAAACAAACTCTCTTCTTGTCTAGATGCGATCATAACTTCGCTAACCATTGTCATTATCATCGTTCTTATTATGTATTTCAGGAAAAGACTTCAGAAAATTACTTCAGTCCTGTAAAATCAGAATAACGTAATCATTGTAGGGTCAGTTCTTGAAGATGGCCCAAGAATTGTGTCATCCACATACGATGAAATCAAGATTCATCCGTTTTCCTCATCCCTACACGTTGAATCTCTTAAATAACTATGTTTCATCCCTAATCACTCGAATTCATTTCGCACATCTTTGTTTATAGAGACACGAATCAAAAAGCCATAAACTCCTGAAAGACTGGTTAAAAAAGAATGACTCGGCTTGCTTTATATTCCAAAATCATATCGATTACACAAACCTTCCAAAAACTTGCAGAATAATTATCAAACTCATACATAAAACATAACGATTACTAATTTTTTTTTTTTGTTAGTATTTGAAGTCGTTTCAACTACCAAGGTTATTATTTTCTGATATGTTTGCTATTTGTAATAACACTAGCTCCTGTTCCGTGTTGATTTTTTGAGCCATCAATAAAGATCTGAGAGAAGCGATCAAATTTCTGCGTTAATTTTTTAAACAGACTATTCCATGGTTCCGAGGAGAATTCTTCTTTATTGTAGGATGCGAGTGATGTATCTATGTTTGGTTTAATTAGTGTCCACGGAGGTACATTATGAGTTCTATTTGTTTCCATCTTCGGTATATTGTACTTTAATTCTTTACTATATTTATTTATTCTTTGGTAGAAGGTGTTAATATGGTCTCTTTGTGCATATGAGCTGTAGAATTTAGGGAGTACGTCAGTGACAATAGTAGGATTAGTTGAACTGAGAGCTTTCGTTGCATATTTTAGCGATAAATATTTTGGAAGGGTTAACCCTTCCGTTACCTTGGACGAGATATCTCGCGACCCGATACTGGCCGATCAACGCTTTTGACGAGATATCTCGCGATTCGATAGTAGCGGATTAACGCTTTTGACGATAATCTAGCTTTCTAGGACCAATATTTTGACATTCCAGATGAATATATTTTATAACTAATTCTATTCGTATAGCAAAAAGGAAGAAATAAATACAGTTTTTATTAATTTAAATTTAAATTAATGAAAATAGGGTGCCATTTTTATTAATTTATTAATTTAAATTTAAATTAATGAAAACTGTATTTATTTCTTCCTTTTAGATAAACGAATAGAATTAGTTATAAAATATATTCATCTAGAATGTCAAAATATTGGTGCCAGAAAGTTAGATTATCGTCAAAAGAGTTAATCCGCTACTACCGGATCGCGAGATATCTCGTCAAAAGCGTTGATCGGCCAGTATTGGGTCGCGAGATATCTCGTCCAAGGTAACGGAAGGGTTAATTAGGTGTTTATTGTGTTTTTTGAATGTGTGCCCGTCAAGCACATTGCGCCCGAACTCGGCGGTCGAGGCATTGCGCCCGACGGAAGGTTAACGAGGACTCTTCGACAGTGTGCCTAGTTTCACGCGCCTGATCACGAGTGAATATTTCACTTCCTAGGCTGGAGAGAGAGATAGATAGATAGATACAGAGAGAGAGAAAGAGAGAGAGAGAGAGAGAAGCTTCTCTCCGTTGGTTCTCTGATAATCCAGCACACCGCCGAGGAGAACACAACTATGCTGTCACGGTTATGCCGGCTGGTTATCGACATCGTGTACAGAGAAGTTTACACACCATCTATCGAGCAATGCGCCTAGAGTAATCCTATTTGAGTCTGATCGCTGAGAGAGCCGCCGCCGCTCGCCTAACGTTTTCATGATACACACCGGGGACGAAATTACTTTTCCGCTGGGAGCAATTCGCGCCTCGCGATACATGCGAAACTTCCCGGTTTGAAGATCTGCGGATGAGGATTAGGTTCTTTTTTCTCCTGCGCTAGGGAATTCGTTTCGGGGGACGCGATTGTGTTTGGTTTGTGGAGGGTGTGGACCGAGGAAATTTATTCTCTGGGACTAGAATGCCGAGGTTTTGGAGAATATTCGAGGCTGCCGAGTGGTGGGGCGATGAATTTATCCTTGTTGGTATTAAGATCTTTGAGAAATTGAAAAATTAAGCAATCTAGAGTTTAGAGTTCCAGAAATTGGGAGATCTATAAATCGAGAGTTCTACAAATCGAGTAATCTAGAAATCTAGAAATTGGGAGTTCTAAAAATTGAAAGATCTAGGAATTAAGTGATTTAAAAATTCAGAGATCTAGAATTCGAGAAATCTAGTAATTGGAAGGTCCATAAATTGACCGTTCTACAAATTGAAAGATCTAGAAATCAAGAAATATAGAAATTGGAAGTTCCAAAAATTGAGAAGTCTAGGAATTAAGAGATTTGAAAGGTCGGAGATCCATAATTCGAGAAATCTAGAAAATGGGAGATCTAGAAATCGAGAGTTCTACAAATTGAGAAATCTAGAAATATAAAAATTGGAACTTCTAAAAATTGAGAGATCTAGGAATTCAGTGATTTCAAAATTCAGAGATCTAGAATACGAGAAATCTAGTAATTGGAAGGTCCATAAATTGACCGTTCTACAAATTGAGAGATCTAAAAATCAAGAAATATAGAAATTGGAAGTTCTAAAAATTGTGAGGTCTAGGAATTAAGAGATTTGAAAGGTCGGAGATCCAAAATTCGAGAAATCTAGAAAATGGGAGATCTAGAAATCGAGAGTTCTACAAATTGAGTAATCTAGAAATCTAGAAATTGGGAGTTCTAAAAATTGAGAGATCTAGGAATTAAGTGATTTCAAAATTCAGAGATCTAGAATACGAGAAATCTAGTAATTGGAAGGTCCATAAATTGACCGTTCTACAAATTGACCGTTCTACAAATTGAGAGATCTAAAAATCAAGAAATATAGTAATTGGAAGTTCTAAAAATTGTGAGGTCTAGGAATTAAGAGATTTGAAAGGTCGGAGATCCAAAATTCGAGAAATCTAGAAAATGGGAGATCTAGAAATCGAGAAATCTAGAATTCAGTAAAATAATTACATTTACTTTAACATGTAACTATCTTATAAATAAAATACCATAAAATCCACCGGTTATCCGTGCAAAATTTCACTGGTCTCTCCAACATTGCAGACAAAATTGGAGCATCCTCGTGTGTCTTCCAACCGAAGTCCTCAGAGAACTCACGAAAATTAACACGTCTGTATACACTATACACTGTATATTGTGTAGAACACAATCTACACATAGTCTAAGCCGTCGCTCCGTTGTGCCATTCTTCGCTCTACTGTGCTAACAAGAGCTCGTAATAGATTCTAACTTTCGAAACAAAAGTTCGAACTCGTTTCATATTCTTCAATGGAAGTTGTTTATTGTATAACTACATTTCCTTATACATATTTACACGTGTGCATGTATGTATATATAAAATTTACAATAAAAGTCACTCTCTATGACTTTCTTGAACAATGTTATAAATCCGCTTAAAGCTAAGGTCGTTGTCGATTATCAAATTTCTTGGAATACGTCTTCGACAATCGGGGCCCGAAATTTGACCAATTGGAATGGTAAAAAACTACGGTGGGAATTATATTAACAATTTTTTTGGACCGTCTTTGGAGTTAGTGCACGATTTTTCACGAAAAAGCCACTGTTTTCAAAGCATTTGCAATTTGAGCGATTTTTTCAAAGAATGGAATGCTATTTTCTATTAAATCGGATCTTCGATTGGGAGTGATTCTAAAGCTCATATTTTATTTAGCAACTATAAGACCTTTGAGAGTAGTTAATCGGATAACTTCCGTGAAAGCCTTGTAATTTCTCAGCGGAAGAATGTATAAGTGCTGTATTTCTTAAGTTTTAATAAGTAGTACAAGCGAAATTTTATTTTTAACACTAGGTTTACGGAGCACTAAAATTGATTAATTTACATTGCTTTATAAAAATAATAAAATTGTATTTACTTGGATCTTCAGCCATTTTTATTGTAATCTGTGCACAAAAAAATAAATCTATTTAATAATTCCTCACGAATGCCTCTGTACACTCTTAATAATCGTAACTTCAAAATTTTTGAATCCGCCATTTTGACGGGCCATGTAAATCTAGTGTTAAGTGAAATCGGCGACAGTAGGATTTTAGTAGAAAAATTTAGAATTGTGGGTGATTGCGAGGAGAGTTCATTTATTTATTCGAAATCGAAACTAATAGTTCGTCATTTCGCGCAATGATTCATTGTCTCTCTATTTTAACACAGCGTTGGTTCATCACTATTTTGTCCACTTGAATCATTGGTTTCTTTCCTTAACACTAGGTTTACGGAGCACTAAAATTGATTACTTTACATTGCTTTATAAAAATAATAAAATTGTATTTACTTAAATCTTCAGCGATTTTTATTGTAATATGTACACAAAAAAAGAAATCTATTTAATAATTCCTCACGAATTCCTCTGTACACTCTTAATAATCGTAAATTCAAAATTTTTGAATCCGCCATTTTGACGGCCCCGTAAATCTAGTGTTAAGTGAAATCGGCGACAGTAGGATTTTAGTAGAAAAATTTAGAATTGTGGGTGATTGCGAGGAGAGTTCATTTATTTATTCAAAATCGAAACTAATAGTTCGTCATTTCGCGCAATGATTCATTGTCTCTCTATTTTAACACAGCGTTGGTTCATCACTATTTTGTCCACTTCGATCATTGGTTTCTTTCCTTAACACTAGGTTTACGGAGCACTAAAATTGATTATTTTACATTGCTTTATAAAAATAATAAAATTGTATTTACTTAGATCTTCAGCCATTTTTATTGTAATATTTACACAAAAAAATAAATCTATTTAATAATTCCTCACAAATGCCTCCTTACACTCTTAATAATCGTAAATTAAAATTTTTTGAATCCGCCATTTTGACGGGCCCCGTAAATCTAGTGTTAATTCCGAAAGAAAGGAAGAACGTGAAGAACTTCTCGTTTTGAATTTTCGGAACAACCGGATCGTTATTGGACTTTCCCAACCTATTAGAAATTTGTCCAACTGTTTGCAATATTTATGTGGGCAGAATTCACAGCGGCGGACATTCTGCACTTTTAAACTCTGCGTGAAACGTGCACGGCTATTCCCGCAACTCAGGATTTCAAACGAGTAACGCTACTTTTAAACGACCGTAATGGAAACGTTGATAATGGCCGAAGATTTACGAGCGGAATCGGAGGCTGTGCAACAGCATAGGGGTAGAAAATATTCAAGCAAAACGACGCGAAAATGTAGACCTATGCCGAAGCATAATTTCCATTCGTCCAAATTCCTAGTTTCATATTAGCTGACAGTAATATTGTAGAACACACACTCCAATATTTAGCAATGTGTCCTATTATACTTGCAACTCTTTGTATATTAACACTTTGCCGTCCGGCGACACCACAGTGGTGTCGCTCACAAAGTATTGCTCAACGGCCGGTGACACCACAGTGGTGTACTGGACGACATAGTGTTAATTGCGCATTATTTAATGCATTCAGGACATATCAACATTTCAATACAGAACGCAAGAGTCTCCGATTTCATGATTTTTTATTGAAAGTGCCTGAATCGTGGATAAAAGATCATGTACCTGTTCCTGAGCAAAACTCGGAGGTCGCTACTACATCGCGTGCGTCCTATCATGATTCGATCGACAGACTTTCCGGTCAGCTAAAACAACACCAGCTAACACTCATTTCCGAAACTAACAAACGAAAACGAAGAAACTGCCATGTATGCTCCAAAAACAAAAAAAGAAGGACAACAAATTTAATGTGCAAGTCTTGTGGAGTTGCGTTACATCTTAAAGATTGTTTTGCTGCATATCATTTCAAAGAGAAATACTAAGTTATTACCAAAGAAAACGTAAATAAAGAAATATAGAAAACAAATTTTACTTTTATTTACATATGTATATCTTCCAAATTTCATGAAAATAGGAGGCAGGATTGAAATCTCATGAGAGCTAACGATGACATTAGTAAAACTTGAAAATTTATAATCACCCGATAACCTCAAGAACGGCCGGCGCCAAGCGAAGAAATTTTTACGAGACGTGCGGACGGCAAAGTGTTAAGTATTGTAGGATTTGATGAACGAATGAGTGCGTGTATGCGTGTACATGCAGGAATGCTAGAGAATTCTACGAGCGAGACAGCGTGAGTGAGAGAGCATGAGCGAGAGAAAGACAGAGAGCGTCAAGAAACAAATGAAGCGGACGACCGCGGTGTGGATGCGTGCGAGAATGAAGAGAGGCAGTCGAAGTATGAACGCATAAAGAACAACGAAACTATTTTTAAATAAACATCTTCTTTTTTTTGGTTCTCTTTTCATTATATCCGGAGTTCTTGTTTTCACCCGATTCTAATCCCACAGTATAAATAGAATGGTCAAAGAATTATCGATTGTCATGAACTGTTTTCAGTATTTAAAATAAAAGGGTCCAGGATAATTCTCTACGAAGTTCGACGATGAATCAAAAATGGCCCGATAAAAATAAAGGTTTGCAGAAGTTTTTCGCGCACTCTCAAAACGAAACTAGTCGTCATTTCCGTTGGGTGCAGGTTTTTGGAACATTCCGTAGGTATTGAACAGTCTCTCCGTCGGAAGCAGAAACAATTTGTTCGCAAAACGGCCGGAAGAAGGTGAAACGTGGAAAGCGGAGGAGCCAATATTTGCACAGCCGAATCACACGGTCGTTACCATTAACGAAGCAGGCGAAGATCCATGGTAGCCAAAGAGGAAGTGGAAGAGACGAGCATTGGGATTCATAGTTGATCGCCGTTCGCACATACAAAATTCTTTCATTTCCTCCTGGAGACAAGACGCTCGTTCTCATTTCTGTATCTTTCTTATTCGTTCAGACTTTCCTATTTTTCATCGCTATTTTTCTAACGAGCTCAGATTTCATTAACAATAGAACTACCAGACTAGTCAAAAAAGAGTAGTCTCCAATTTTTTCTTTCACAAATATTGCCATTATAAATATGTTTTCAGGAGTAATTTTTTTAGTAAACTTCTCTATTAAATGACATATTTAAACAACAATTATATGCGCCAGTCGCGTTTAGTGCTCGGTAGTACTAGTGTTAAAAGAGCCGCTGGAAGTCTAGTAAACGTTTCTGCAAATATAGATTTTTATGGGTTGATTCACAAATATTGGAAAGAAGAAATTCAAACACTCGTGGTCAAGCTCTTGGAAAGAACTGACAATATCCAGTTTTTTAGGAAACTGAAAATGCTATAAATGTTTAATATAGATTCTATTCCGTGCAACAGAAATTGTTGTGCAAGAAGAATATTTTGCTCCGTGTGTTTTGATGTTAATCAACGATAATCAATCGGGAAGCAAGCTGTGTACCGAGAAAATTTTCCGATTCAATCACAATAAAACTCAATTGAACATTTTTATAGTAACATTGATCATTTTAACACTTTATCGACCGGTCCTGGTTGAGGCTGCCACTCACTAAAGACCGGTTTAGTCCCGCGCGCAATTTGCTCCCAGTACCGGCAAAATTTTCACTATTCATTGTGTTGTGCTTATTCCTTTTGTTTCAAAGGAATGTAATTTTATAGATATTTATACTTTATTTTGCATTTATTTTATATAATAAAAGGCCTTATAAACTAATATTCATAAAATATACTCAAGGTAATAGTAATTCAATTTTTTAATAATAAACCGTCGATAACCAAAAGCCGATTAATAGGCTAGCGGTCGATAAGCGTTGGCAATCGAAAAGCCGATTAATAGGCTAGCGACCGATAAAGTGTTAAGACTTGGACGTCGGAATAAATACAGTATTTCATCGATAATTGTCCACAACACGGGTCTGCGGAGGGACAATTATGCGCGAGGGATATCATTGCTTGTGATTTGCCGAACGTAGAGAAGGACAGCCGAGCTCGAGAGGCTTCGGTCACCGAGAAATGTAAACATACCTAATCCGAATTTCCAACTTCTTTATTAATCATTATTTTTTTATGGGACTTCGATGACCATATTTGTGGCATTTTTATAATAAAAATGATACCAAATATGATATAATTCCGATAATATTTACTTGTGTAATCGACTATTAAATATAAACAGAAAAACTTTGATCAGAGAAATATTACAAAGATGATGGTAAAAGTCTCCCAAAAGATTAATTAAAAATGAAAAAGTGTCGTCATTGCATTACTGTTGCCTCACCGATGTTATGTACCTGACCTATACATAATGACCATACACCTGTACATGATCCGAATTATATCGTGTTTGGTATCATTTTAATCAGAACAATGTCACAAATCAATTAGGAAAAGTCCCATAAAAAAATAAGTAATAATAAAAAAGTTATTCCTTGGTAATACATTGTGAGGACGCGCGAGCTTTTGAACTGTGCCGCCGACTGCGACTCTCCGCGTCTCTTTCTTTCCCATACGCTATCCTTCCTCGCGCCCGAAACTTTAATCGTCGATTACACAAGTAAATATCATCGAAATTATATCATATTTGGTATGATTTTTATTAGAAAAATGCCACAAATATGGTCATCGAAGTCCCATAAAAAAATAATGATTAATAAAGAAACGTTAGTTCGGTTATCGATCGTAAATTTGTTAAACACAGAATAAATAATGTTATTGGCGCAAAGGTTCGATCTAAACAGAATATTAAGCAATTTTGCTAGTTTGTTGAAAAACTTTCTACGTTTCGATCCTAATGTAGATCTTTTTCAAGAAAGAATGATAACTGCGTCTGAAAGAATTTTATTTTTAAAATAGACCAGATTTTAATATTATAATATATGATCAGAAGTCAAAATACTGTATTAACCCTTTGCGCTCCGAAGTATTTTAATCCGTAACCAAACTTTTTTTTCGATCAAGAATATTTCCATTCTATATGATTTTTATCATTTTGAAGAAATGGAACTGATATAATACTTCATAGAATACTTAAATGTTTGGTAACGAATTTATTGAATATCAATTTAATAATGTAAACAATATTCTGAATAATGGTATAGTAATTTTTAGTGGCGCCTCGGAGTCACCACTCGAGTGCTAAGGGTTAAATTGCTTACTTGCTTTATAAAATCTGGTCTATTCAAATCTAGTCTATTTTAAAAATAAAATTCTTTCAGACGCAGTTCTCATTCTTTCTTGAAAAAGATCCACATTAGGATCGAAACGTAGAAAGTTTTAACAAACTAGCAAGATTGCTTTAATATTCTGTTTAGTTCGAACCTTTGCGCCAATAACATTATTTATTCTGTGATTAATAAAGAAGTTGGAAATTCGGTATACCCGAGCCGCATGGTGTCATATTTCTCGGCGACCGAGGCCTCTCGAGCTTCTTGGCCCCTCAAGTGGGTACACCCCGCACTAGTGGGGATATTTCAGGGACAATTATGTGCGAGACATTTGGGACAATTACCGATGAAATACTGTTTTTGAAAGTGGTATAAGTCCATTTCTGGAAAAATAAGTTAATGGTAGTTTTATTCAAATGTAGATATCCTCTTTATATTTTTAATCACACAGCGAATGGTGTACAACAAGGATGGACATTTTGAGACAAAACCGTCCCCACCATAGCGCCCACTGTCCCCCACCAGCATCCACCGTTACCATAGAGCAGACATGGGCGACGCTGGCTCAAAAAACACATGTTGCTACTTTTCTCCTTCGCCCGCACGGCAGGTAGGTGCAGTATATCGTGGAGCCCGTGCTGAAGGGAGAGTCGGAGTGGACGTGGTGGGGACCGCCTTGTCGAGCGGGCGAAGGAGATAAGTAGCAACATGTGTTTTTTGAGCCAGCGTCGCCCATGCAGTGATGGTATATGGTCTCGGTTTTTTCGCGCATGCGCGACTAAATGCAGGAACGTACCGTACGTCTTATGTTTGTGGGGAAAGTAGGGGAGAACTGTTATTGGCGGGAAACCGGACAGAAGAGTTCAAGACGACACAACGAGACGACCGTACTTCGAAATTTTGGTAAGTTAATGTTAATATATTCGATTTCATAATGGCAACTAGTATTGGAGAAGGAGCTACTTGTCAATTCATATTTGAAAATGGAAAAAAAATTTGCGATACGATGCGGGGTGACTAAGGTACCCTATTTTAGCCCAACTTTGTACTTCACTGACGCTAAAATCGTCGCGCATGCGCGAGAAAACCGAGATCATATACCATCACTGCGCCCATGTCTGCCATAGAGGAAAGAAGTGCTTCGCCCGTCGCGAACAGTGCGCAAGCCTTGCGCATGAAAGAGAAGTTGGTGGGAGAAGCAGGCGTTTGAGGGGCGCCACCCGTGCCCATGCCTGATGTACAATATCCTCATAAATTAATCAATAGAAGTTTAACTGTAAAATGTTATCGTAGAAATGTTTTATTGCGACTTCAGTGTGCATTGCCCTTGCAGTCTTTACAGCGGATAATAACTAATGGCTTGAAACGCAAACCCTTAAATATGTCAATGTACGAAGAAATGGATTTATGCCACTTTTAAAAACAACGGCCCATTTGATGTGGCATGGACAGAGGGTTGTAGTCGCATTTCAGGTTCGCAAACGCGATAAATAAGCGTGTCAATCGCTGCAGCAGCATTTTGCAAGAGTAAAGCACGAAAGGAAGTGTCACGATTTCATCGAATTTCCTTAGAAAACGTGAAAGCGCATGACGTAAGAGGAGAGAAGGGAATATGTGCCCTGCTAGAATTCAGCGAACTTTAAGGCCACGTAAAACGTTTAAGTGTGGTCATCAAATTTTCTGCTAGCACGTTTACGGCGTCAGAAAAGCATCCGGACTTTGGAATGTCGAATGAAACTCTGGCGACTTTGGGATTAATAGCTCTAGGAGACGAGCTTCCAAATTTTAATCTATAAATCTTGCAAAATATTAAACTTACAGTTCAAACTGTTACAGTAATCTGTTTAAACCATCCTCCATTTCATCTTCTTCAATTTTAATTTACGGAGACATTGCATAAGAGAAACAGAGAAGATTTTGTAAAGATCAGTCTCCTAGTTCAAAAAATTGTTTAAAACAAAAGAGAACCTTTTAATGATTTGAGTAAAGTATTACTGTCTTTTGTTAACACTAGAAAGACTGAAACTTAGTATATACCTATATTGCCCAAAAGCAGTCAAAATGACTGCATTGTGAAAGAATAACTAATGTGTAAAGAAAGTTTAAAATTAATTATTAATATTTTTTATATTATTTACAGTTATATAACAAGTTATTAGTAAATATTAACAAGAAAAAAAATTTACTTTTCCTGGGAATATTGATGACACTTTCATTTTCATCATTGGTGATCGACTCTTCTTTTAATTCAAATTAAAAAGCAGTCAAAATGACTTCCTTGGGCAATCTGGTGTTAATATCTCAGGAAACGAAAATTCGGTCGTAGACGTGTGAATTATATGTAGTATGGCATATTTTGCATTCGAATTTATAAAAGAGAATCATTTCTCTTGCTAGTTTTGAATGAATAATTTTGTTCCTATGTTTGGAGAAGCTCAAAGATTTTTCTGGAAAATTTCACCAGCAGCAAATCTAATTGCTAGTAAAAAGGCAATTTTTAGGACAGTTTTCTTCGAATCTGAAGTAAGGCGCGAAGACCGCAAATTCTACAAGCAACGTTCCAGAAAATTGAACGGCGCAATAAAATTCAACGATTTCCGCGTGAATCATTCGGAATCCTTGAAAAATAATTTCCTGAGCACAGCGAACGAGAAACGTAATGAACAGAGAAATGGGCGCGAAGAAGAATGCTTAACCGTGCAAGATGGAAAATCAATGAAACATGCCTCCCGTTTTAACCACCAGAGGTCTGTCATCTTAAAACTCCTATTTTCGTCGCGTCCCTACCAATCGGTTCGATCAAACAAATCGACCATCGTAACACCGAATGTTTAAGGCGTCCATTCTGCTAGATGGCCCTTCCGGTTCCTCTTACAACTCCCTTTGTCTTCGTTTTCTCCTTCGTTCTTTCTTTTTCGCGTTCCTTCGCGTGACAAACGCGTGCTGAGAGTGCTCGAACACGGTTTTCTAAGATGTTATAAATCTCGATTGTGCACGGTAGACCGTACGCGTTCACGCATAATGATTGCATGGATGATTCTTTGTTTGCGAAAGAGGGAGACTCGCGAGTTTCGTCACACGAGAGCAATTTTGCATCTCTTGAGCGGTTCGCGAGCATTTCGATGGCTTCTCCAGTATTCAGCAAAGAATATTATAATTTTTTGAAATGTTACTGATTCGAAACATCATTCGACATATAATTTCACACGCGTATAGAATACAATTTTGTGCACGGGGGATGGAGATTAAAAATTCAAAAATCAGGATTCTTAAGGATTCGAAATATTAAACACAGAATAAATAATGTTTTTGGCGCAAAGGTTCGATCTAAACAGAATATTAAGCAATCTTGCTAGTTTGTTGAAAAACTTTCTATGTTTCGATCCTAATATGGATCTTTTTCAAGAAAGAATGAGAACTGCGTCTGAAAGAATTTTATTTTTAAAATAGACAAGATTTTAATGTTGTAATATATGACCAGAAGTCAAAATACTGTATTAAATTACTTACTTGCTTTATACATACAGTTAAATACAATATGTTTTGACCTTTCACGGTTTGAAATAACCGCCAAAATATCACGTGGTTCATGTTCGATCCGTTGATCCTGTCTTGACTCTAATTGGTTCTTGTTTTTATCAGCCTCGTGTCCTCACAACAGTAACTTGTGTACCGGCATAGCAACAACACGTGTTTCTATTCTCAATTTCGTTTTTCAAATCTTAATAAAGCAAGTAAGCAATTTAATACAGTATTGTTACGACGATATGAAGTTGCTTCCCCTGAACATATCGCAGAGGAGCCGTCCGATCGATGGATTTAAAAAGACGGCTGTTGACGAAAAGAAAGAAGACAGATAGAAGCGAGACAGCAAATAGAATAGACGAGTCGCTAAATCAATCTACATTAACCATTGTATAGTTTCTAATAAATAAGAGTTAAAAGTTAATTATTATTCATGAGTTCACCAACGGGGCGTATTTTACGGAACGGTCGGAGCATTGGTCGCAACAGTATTTTGACTTCTGGTCATATATTACAACATTAAAATCTTGTCTATTTTAAACATAAAATTCTTTCAGACGCAGTTCTCATTCGCTCTTGAAAAAGATCCATATTAGGATCGAAACGTAGAAAGTTTTTCAACAAACTAGGAAGATTGCTTAATATTATGTTTAGATCGAACCTTTGCGCCAAAAACATTATTTATTCTGTGTTTAACAAATTTACGATCGATAACCGTAATAAAGATTCTAAATATTAAACGACCCTCCTCATTACAGTTAACTGAATCAGACAACGAAGATTGATTTTCCAGAATGTTTTTGAATGGAGAATAGTGTGTGTCATGAGAAACATTCTCCATTTAGAAGCGGATGATCACAGAGAGAAACATTCTCTGCAAAAACTCTAGACAGTTGTACATATATCAATCCCTCGGAGACCCTAAAGTATTGGCAACAAGCACTGTTGAATTAAAGAAATACCGTCAGTTCCATGAATCTTGAAATCTGGGCTTCGCGAATCCAAGGTTCTGCAACCATGAGATATTCCTTCATTTAAACGATGATGATAGAAACCTCTGCAATTGTGAAAAACGTGCAGTTTCAGTTATGTAGGATCTCAGGAAAAAGGAAGGCACCGTGCCGGGAATCGAACCCGGGTCCTCGCGGTGGTAGCCGATCGACTAAAGGTCGGGTTATACACATCCGTCCGATATCCGACGCGTTTTTAGGGTGTTTATATGTATATTTCCGTCCGAACTTTGAGGTAACTTGTGATGCGTTCGAGATGTTGGAGAGCTACCGATAGTTTAGCTAAAGGAGTTGTGGAGCCCATATGGCCTCCCAAACTCGAAGAAAAAGAATCGTTGAGAAGTCGGACGCCGATTTCCGATTGCGAACACTCTCATTTAAACCTGGGTAACAATATTCGGTCTGATCCGAACTTCGAATATGTATAATCCGACCTTTATACACATCCGTCCGGTATCGGACGCGTTTTTAGGGTGTTTATACATTTCCGTCCGAACTTTGACGTAACTTGTGATGCGTTCGAGATGTTGGAGAGCTACCGATAATTTAGCTAAAGGCGTTGTGGAGCCTATAGAAACCTTTTTTTGTGCCACGCATACCAAGGAGTCGTCACCCGCAGGAGATAATATGGCCTCCCAAACTCGAAGAAAAAGAATCGTTGAGAAGTCGGACGCCGATTTCCGATTGCGAACACTCTTATTTAAACCTGGGTAACAATATTCGGTCTGATCCGAACTTCGGACATGTGTAACCCGACCTTTATACACATCCGTCCGATATCCGACGCGTTTTTAGGGTGTCTATACATTTCCGTCCGAACTTTGACGTAACTTGTGATGCGTTCGAGATGTTGTAAAGGAGAGCTACCGATAGTTTACCTAAAGAAGTTGTGGAGCTTATAGAAACCTTTTTTTGTGCCACGCATACCAAGGAGTCGTCACCCGCAGGAGATAATATGGCCTCCCAAACTCGAAGAAAAAGAATCGTTGAGAAGTCGGACGCCGATTTCCGATTGCGAACACTCTTATTTAAACCTGGGTAACAATATTCGGTCTGATCCGAACTTCGGACATGTGTAACCCGACCTTTATACACATCCGTCCGATATCCGACGCGTTTTTAGGGTGTCTATACATTTCCGTCCGAACTTTGACGTAACTTGTGATGCGTTCGAGATGTTGTAAAGGAGAGCTACCGATAGTTTACCTAAAGAAGTTGTGGAGCTTATAGAAACCTTTTTTTGTGCCACGCATACCAAGGAGTCGTCACCCGCAGGAGATAATATGGCCTCCCAGACTCGAAGAAAAAGAATCGTTGAGAAGTCGGACGCCGATTTCCGATTGCGAACACTCTCATTTAAACCTGGGTAACAATATTCGATTTGATCCGAACTTCGGACATGTATAACCCGACCTTTATACACATCCGTCCGATATCGGACGCGTTTTTAGGGTGTTTATACATTTCCGTCCGAACTTTGACGTAACTTGTGATGCGTTCGAGATGTTGGAGAGCTACCGATAGTTTAGCTAAAGGCGTTGTGGAGCCTATAGAAACCTTTTTTTGTGCCACGCATACTAAGGAGTCGTCACCCGCAGGAGATAATATGGCCTCCCAAACTCGAAGAAAAAGAATCGTTGAGTCGAGTCGAACGCCGATTTCCGATTGCGAACACTCTCATTTAAACCTGGGTAACAATATTCGATTTGATCCGAACTTCGGACATGTATAACTTGACGTTTATACACATCCGTCCAATATCAGACGCGTTTTTAGGGTGTTTATACATTTCCGTCCGAACTTTGACGTAACTTGTGATGCGTTCGAGATGTTGTAAAGGAGAGCTACCGATAGTTTACCTAAAGAAGTTGTGGAGCTTATAGAAACCTTTTTTTGTGCCACGCATACCAAGGAGTCGTCACCCGCAGGAGATAATATGGCCTCCCAAACTCGAAGAAAAAGAATCGTTGAGAAGTCGGACACCGATTTCCGATTGCAAACACTCTCATTTAAACCTGGGTAACAATATTCGATTTGATCCGAACTTCGGACATGTATAACCCGACCTTTATACACATCCGTCCGATATCCGACGCGTTTTTAGGGTGTTTATATGTATATTTCCGTCCGAACTTTGACGTAACTTGTGATGCGTTCGAGATGTTGGAGAGCTACCGATAGTTTAGCTAAAGGAGTTGTGGAGCCCATATGGCCTCCCAAACTCGAAGAAAAAGAATCGTTGAGAAGTCGGACGCCGATTTCCGATTGCGAACACTTTCATTTAAACCTGGGCAACAATATTCGGTCTGATCCGAACTTCGGACATGTATAACCCGACCTTAACGCGCTCACCCACGGAACCCTCCCGCCTTCTTCCTAATTTCCTACGGTATTTGTGGTCTGGGGCGTCCTAATCCCACAGTTATAAAAATTGATATTTGAGAAAACCGATCTATCAAATCAGAGGTTTGCTCTATAGATTGACTGTTTCCAAGGGAAACGGTGTGCCTAAGGGTTCTTCTCGATCCAAAGACTGCGAAACCTGGTCCCAATTTAAAAAGAGAAGAACCCGACCTTTACGCGCTGACCCACGGAACCCTCCCGCCTTCTTCCTAATTTCCTACGGTATTTGTGGGGGGTCCTAATCCCACAGTTATAAAAATTGATATTTGAGAAAACCGATCTATCAAATCAGAGGATCGCCCTATAGATTGACTGTTTCCAAGGGAAACGGTGTGCCTAAGGGTTCTTTTGGATCCAAAGACTGCGAAACCTGGTCCCAATTTAAAAAGAAAAGAACCCGACCTTTACGCGCTCACCCACGGAACCCTCCCGCCTTCTCCCTAATTTCCTACGGTATTTGTGGGGGGTCCTAATCCCACAGTTATAAAAATTGATATTTGAGAAAACCGATCTATCAAATCAGAGGATCGCCCTATAGATTGACTGTTTCCAAGGGAAACGGTGTGCCTAAGGGTTCTTTTGGATCCAAAGACTGCGAAACCTGGTCCCAATTTAAAAAGAAAAGAACCCGACCTTTACGCGCTCACCCACGGAACCCTCCCGCCTTCTCCCTAATTTCCTACGGTATTTGTGGGGGGTCCTAATCCCACAGTTATAAAAATTGATATTTGAGAAAACCGATCTATCAAATCAGAGGATCGCTCTATAGATTGACTGTTTCCAAGGGAAACGGTGTGCCTAAGGGTTCTTCTCGATCCAAAGACTGCGAAATCTGGTCCCAATTTAAAGAGAAAAGAACGCGTGCGTTTCCCGAAAATAAATGGTGGAATAGCAGAGCAATGAGCTGAATAACTTGCATCGTGAGCCATCAGCTGGCAGCTAAAATCGATCCGTTCGAAGGAAAACAGTGGCCCTATTCGCGAAACCGTTCTCCCGACTGCGAACCGTATATTTGGTTCATGCTCGTCCCTCGACCTAATCAACGTGGCGCAGCGGGCCGAAGGGCTCGGCGTCGCTCTCTGTGATCGATCCGAAGGGGATCGGCCTCGCTAGATCCTCGGCAGCGATCGCGCGTGCTATTGCGCGTGCGCGTGCTTGGTACGCGTGTGCATCAACAGGGTGTCGCTGCGCGTGTAAACCGCGGGACAGAGCCGGCAGGCGTATTTGCCCGGGAAATGCACGTAATAGTGATTGCGCACGTTCGTCACGACCTTACCGCACAACGAGCACCGCCTCCTCTCGTCGCTGTTACTCTGTCTCTCAAATATTTGCGATATCCGCCAATTTTTCAGCTCTGCAACAACAGAAACCACAGGGTCAGCAAAACCGCGACAACAACGCGTACCCGACGGCGCACCGCGTACCATCTCTCTATTTCTGGCTCTATTTTGTTTTCTCTTCCTTTTTTATTTTCACTATTGTTTGGCATGTCGATTTTTTTTCCGGCAGCTTCTAGCTTGTTCTCGCGACGTGCGCGTGTGCGTGTAAGGCCGCATGAGCGAAAACGATTGGGAATTTGATGTTTGGAATAACAAAAACGCCGTTAAGCAATGAATCATTACCTAATCATTAACTTCTCGGAAGTGGCTGAATTTTTTCAATAGCAGAATTTAGTAAAACAAGGTTTATGTGGTTTTGATTTTAGAAACGGTTCATGTGTTTGAGAGGATCGAAAAACGCCCTGAAACGATGAAGTATCAGGTTCGTTAGAAGTGTCCGTTGTTTTTAGATGGCACATTGGAGTGAAAGAAGGGTTGAATGATATAATTTTGATTTTAGGAACGGTTTCTGTCGTGCTCTTCCGAACGTGCACACTACCCTTGCAGAATTTACTCGTTCTCTAAGAAGATCAGCGAAATCCCTTCCTGCGTTCAAGCCGATTCTTGTATCCTCTTTATTCAATGCACGAAGAGGCTGTATGCTACATTTACGATGGAATACAGTCAACCCTCCTATAACACGGTGAGCGCGTACCGCGTTATATGGAAATCGCGCTATAAGAAACTCAGATTTAACCGTACAAACCAGGCTAATTCGTAGCGCGTTCTATGGAAACCGTCTACCGCGTTGTATGGAAACCGCGCTATAAGAAACTCAGAATTAGTACAAATCACATCATTCGTACCGCGTTATATGGAGACCAATAAATACAAAAGACAAGATAAATTATAAATTATTTTTATTGAATTGAAGAGTTCATATAAGGAAATGATAAAAAAGAATGCAACAAAAACTAAACTAAAAAACTGTTTTCCAACAAAAACAAGAAAGACTTTTGTAAAATTAAGTGAGTCAAACTCAAGAATTGTAAATATTATAGTTTGTGTTTCTTCATGAATAAGCAATGGACTCAAGCGCGTATAATTCCATAACGCTATTTCCGAGAGCTTCGAGTACCTACAACTCGAAACTTCAAACTGTTATATCTCATCATGGAAGTATCTGACAAAAAATTGTTTCAGACAAAATTGACTTGTTTTTTCCTGTGGAATCTAAATATGTAACATTTTATAGGGGGTTCCATTTAAAATTACAAAGGTACCTCCCCTCCCCCGTTAAAGGGGAAGGGAGGCCATTTCACGTTTATGTAGTCAGAAAGGCCCTTCAGTTCCATGCAATTTAAGAGTAAGAACTTTAAAATCGATGGCATAGTTTTCGAGATATTGAGCTGTTCAGAGTTATGTGGGCCACCCTGTATACTTATAGACCCAGCTTCAGATAACGTCCTATGTTCCAAGATTAAAAGATGACGTAGGGGGCCAAGTGCTATAGTCTGTTGAGAAGTCGCAATACCTTGGTGGTAAAGTGCTAGAGGGGAAAGGGGAATCGTCATCGCATCTGATTCTGTATAGATATTTATGGAAACTGTAACTGTAATATACATACATTTATTTTATTATTCGTTCATTCTTACTTTGCTCTAGTTATTTTAAATATGCCTAACTCATTTTGTTGATTATAATTGGGAAGAAGATAAATTTTAATGCAGAAGTTGATAATATGAAATCTGTATTTATTTCCTCACAACTTTATTTAAAAAAATACTAGTAAGAACAATATAGGTACATGTATATGTCGAATACAATCAGAGTTGGGCATTATTTAGATAAATTATTATTCAAATAACGATTCGCGAATAAAAGATACCTTATCTGCATTCGTTATTCAAAATTTTTATTTAGATATAAATTTTGCTCAACTCTATATACAATACATAATATCATATATAATGTATATATTATATATAATATATATATATTATATATAATATATATATATAATATATATATATATATAATATATATATATATATATTATATATAATATATATATAATATATATATAATATATATTATATATAATATATATATATAATATATATTATATATAATATATATATATAATATATATATAATACATATATATATATAATATATATTATATATAATATATATATAATATATATATAATATATATTATATACAATACATAATATTATATATATCACGATTTCGTCGTTCTCTACAATTTTTTATGCAACAAGTGTGCACCATTTTTCTAAATTTTTAAGAAATACCTGAACAAATATAATCGTTTATCTCGCTTTTATATGCATAGCTGCTCTTCTCTCTTTGTTACTGGTGACGCTTCTACCGCAGTACGTGCATCGTCTCATGCGCTATCCACCATTTTGAATCATCTGAGAGGCCACCAGATACTCTTTAATCTCGGAACATTGCATTCAATGCACACACTATACCTATGCCGGGTCTATAAGTATATATCGTCTAAGGGTGAGACGGAAAAACTAACGGCTCTGATTGGTAGGATTCAACGTGTGGGTGAGCCAATCAGGGTTGTTTAGGAATTTTACCAGGGCAAACGCGGAGTCGAAAATAAGAGACAAGACACTTCGTCGCGGCTCGTCCTTAGATAAAAATCGCGAGGAGTCGAGATCGAAGAGCACTTGTATATATAGTTATTAAAGACATTAATTTCACTCCGCAAAACGAGTACACATTTCTTAGAAGAACCTCTACCTACAATTTCCTGATGAAGTAAAGATTGGGTGCTGATTTCAGTTTCGAAAAATATTGTACCGATGTGCCTATCCAGTTCAAGTGAAACGGAATGAAGAAAGTATTTTCTTTTGTCCCCATTTTTCCAACACTGTGCTGATCAAGTGCCACGTTAGGCCAGTTGTGCAATGGTGTAGCATTACTTACAGTCAATCACGAAAGTTTGCAAAGACCTGCTGAATTGCATCGAGTTTGAATTACAGAAACTGCTGAGTATGCATGTTTTCTGCATTCTGACTATCTTGGCTGGTTTGAAACTGCATGGATTTAGAAAAATGGTTATGTTTCCTCCGAGTTGTTTACCCGAACATGTAATAAATAAAACAGAAAATTAATTCTTTTCGACTTACTAAAATTTTTAAAAGGAGCAGTACATTTTTATTCAACAATTCTCGTAATTGACTTCGAAAACTTTTACTTTACATAAAATGTGCTGTCAGGAACAGTATTAAAAATTTATAAACATAATCTTTGCGTGTTTCTACCGTAACATAATTAAAGTCTGTTGTATTCGATACTTGAATTAATCAATATCTTCAATTCACACTGAAAGCGTCTTTGTCACAAAAATGTCACAGGTATCTCCTTAATCTTGTTGGCTATAATTATGCAAATTGACCAACTTGCAACATGTTTATATCATACTTAGTATCAAACCTTGTAATCAACCCATCGACGAATTAATCGACATGAAAAGATCAAAACATTCGTTCCTGCATATCATTTATTTAAAACACGTATGTAATAAAGTGTACCTTGCCTTTTGTGATCGACTGGACAATGTAACGCGACTTGAATCGTGTACCCTTTACGTGCACCTCGCAAACTATCGGGGCCAATTACTATTTATCTCGATGATCAAGAGAACCATAGCTATAATCGGATCACTCGCACAGAAAAGTTTGCAAAAACGTGTGTTCGTGCAATTGCACAATACCACCGAACTTGTTGTTTTATTACATCGCATAGGCTCGTGCCCTAAGCTTGTATTCGCATGTACGAACCCTGTGGAAACCGTAATAGGGCACGTAAAGAGGGAAGGAGTCGTGCAGAAGGGCCCTTCTGCCTATGAACTGCGTTGCCATAAGAGCTGCGGAAGCTTCCCCTACTCTGCGCCGTTTGGTTTCCGTATTTCACGACCATAACTACTCCCCACTTTGTCCCTAAGATTACAGTGATCACGCGTGCCCGATGCTCGTCAGTAACATCAGGGGAGCCCGATCTGAGAAACATTATCTTTTAATAATTAGGCGAAAACGGCGATTTCATTCCATGTTCAAAAATCATTCGAATCTTTCTATGTTATTATATAGAATTCTATTCTATATTCTGTTGAACAGTACACGAGTGAACTTGTGATATGGAGTCGTTCCATTCCAGTTCAATGGGCCATTGTTGATTAAAATGATCAATTGAGGAAAACTTGGATCACTGAATGGTAAAATGGTAAATAGTAAATACGACGATTTTATTGAACGCACAAACATCATTCGAATCCGGATACAGTAAATCCTCTATAAACGCATAAAAACTGTAGCAGATAAACGCAGAAAATATATCCCCTCCACTTTAGTAATCCGATCTCGGCTCGGGTATATCGGTGTGAACAACTGCTAATGCGACGCGGAGAGTCGCAGTCGTCGGCACAATCCAAAGGCCCGCGCGTCATGACAATGTAACACCAATATTTAATTCTTTTTATTATTACTTATTTTTTTTATGAAACTTTCATCGATATATTCGTGGCATTTTTCTGATTAAAAAAAAGACCAAACACGATATGATTTCAACTGTGTAAATACTGTTGTAGTATTTAGTGGTTTAAATGACGATGAACGTTTCGGGAGCAAGGAAGGATAGCTATATGGGAAAGAAAGAGACGCGGAGAGTCGCAGTTAGGGATGGGGTTCAAAATCACTCACGGTGATTTATCACAGTGATCGCAAAATCACAATCGCTGTCGTGATTTTTTCACGATCACGACTGTGATACGAACTTTTTTATCTCGAGTCATAGTAATTCTTCATCTTTGAGTTAAAAAATTGTATTTAATTGTATATATATATATATATATATATATATATATATATATATATATATATATTATATATTAAATATTAAACATTTTATATTAAATATAATATATATATATTATATATTAAAGTATTATTTCTGTAATTAGTAGAAAGGTATAGACAATGTCTTATTTAAATACCAATACGTTACTTAATAATGATATATATATATATATATATATATATATATATATATATATATGTCAGAAATAATATAATTACAGAAATAATATAAATAATATAATTATTTATATTATTATAATATAATATAATTACAGAAATAATATTAAATATATATAATTACAGAAATAATACAATTTTTTAACTCAAAGATGAAGAATTACTATGACTCGAGATAAAAAAGTTCGTATCACAGTCGTGATCGCGAAAAAAAAAAAAAAAATATATATATATATATATATATATATATAGAGAGAGAGAGAGAGAGAGAGAGAGAGAGAGATGGGTTGAGCTGCTACTTTTAGTGATTCGTGATTTTCGTGATCGCTTCTGATTGGCGGAAAGCAATACTGTTCTTCGCAAGTAATAGTATATTTACTAATTTTTTATATTTTTGTTTCTATTTAAATTGTACTATTTGTGTTAAGTTTTTATGCATTATACACACACACACACACACAAATGCAATAAAACATTTCGCAAGGTATTCTAAACTGAACTTTCTTTTAAAATTCATAGTGATTATTATTATTATTTTTGTTATGTAACATGTCCCGAGAACACAGACTTCTATATAGAGTGACCAAGAACAGTTACGTTCCTATACTTTCCACCAATCAGAAGCGATCACGAAAAATCACGTATCACTGTGAAAAATCACCGTGATTTTGGACGAACGTGATCGATTCACGAGTGATTCGGAAGTAGCAGTTTTACCCATCCCTAGTCGCAGTCGCCGGCCCAGTTCAAAGGCCCGCGCGTGGTCTCGCTTCACACGCGCTGTCCTTCTCTACGTTCGGTTCGGCCTTAGAAGCTCAAAAAATAGCTAAACGTCACAGATAAACGCATAACTATCCCCCCGAGGCTTATGCGTTTATAGAGGATTTACTGTATTGTAATTTTTCTATAGCAAAACAGTGCACAATCGATGCTAGAATTGGCCTTTGATGGATAGTGTTAGAAAAGTCGAAAATAAGCAAATGGTCGAGGCAGGCCATGTGGCTCTTGTCAGTGCGTTGCCCCCCCCCCCCTAAGGGAAAGTCCTTTAGGTTGGGGGTGTCATAAACAAAGAGGCATACTGTCGAAGGCGTTCTCACGGCTTAGGATTTTTGGGACAGCAGGACATTCTTGTTCTGACTGTCGTCTTGTACAGTTGCTTCGAATAAAGACTCTTGATATTACGCCCAGATTTATTTCAATTAAACATATCGCGTTATCCACCCCTCGGTTTTAATTAACTTACAATAGGGTACACTTTCTCTCACAGCATCCATTGTTTCATGTCCTAGGATCGCTCTAATCGAGATAGTCAAATTGCTCCGTAAAATAACAGTTGCAATATCTTAGGGTTTCCTTTTTCTTAATGCACCGTTTAATTACACTGTCTAACAAATTTCAATTTTTTCCACGTTTCCTAATAACTGTTGGATGGTTCTTATGGAGTTTCTTGCGCTGATTCCGAATGTGGCCTTACTTTTTCGCTTACACGTACAGTTTTTGAGAAACATGACTTTGAGAAAAAAACCTATTTTTCAGCTATAAACAAATATTGTGATGTTATTATAAAAGATATTGAATTGTTCTTCGCAGCAAACGATTCTGTAAATTTTCCAGAATACAGTGATATCCAATATTAATACATTATGAATGTTTAAACATGTTGAAACAATCATTAAAGACGGAGAGACAATTTTTGAGGATATTTTTGAATTTATCTCAATAAATAAGGGTCCAGCGTAAAATCGAACTATATCACGCTATAGAGCACACTTTCATCATGAGAAACCCCCCTTTGAAGTTTGCAACATATAGTATTTCACCGGTAATTGTCCCAAATGTCTCCGACAGAATTGTCCCTGAGATATCCCCACTACTTTGAGGGGCCGTGAAGCTCGAGAGGCCTCGGTCGCCGAGAAATACGCCCCCCGTTAGTGGGGATATCTCAGGGACAATTATGTCGGAGACATTTGGGACAATTACCGATGAAATACTGTAGTACGATTTTACGCTGGACGTTTTTGAGGATATCCTCAAAAATTGGTGCAAAAGTGGTGTCTCTCCGTCTTTAATGATCGTTTAAACATGTTTAAACATTCATAATGTATTAATATTGGATATATCACTGTATTCGGGAAAGTCTACAGAATCTTTTGCCGCGAAGAATAATTCAATATCTTTTATAATAACATCACAATATTTGCTTAAAGTTGAAAAATAGGTTTTTTTTTCAAAGTCATGTTTCTCAAAAACTGTACGTGTAGGCGAAAAAGTAAGGCCACATTCGGAATCAGCGCAAAAAGCTCTATAAGAACCACCCAACAGTTATTAGGAAACAAATTTTGTGTTGGACAGTGTTATACACAGCGGAAATGAACACCAGGTTGGAATAATCAGTAAAATGAAGCTGACAGTGTAGTACCCGAATCCAGTGAGTACATAGTATACGAACGTTGGAACAATTTGCACGCTAATGTATTCCTGGATAAAATCAGCCCAACGAAAAAGCATCCGGATGACCTGTTTCGAGCAGGCCACCCTAGTAAAGGTAGAGGTGAATCCACTGGTGAAAGCACCCAAGTATATTCCAGACCACGCTACTCAACCCAAGTGCCATAAGGACCTTCCCCTACCTAGCTTTTGTTCCCTCATACCCTACATATTTTTCTTCCTCCGAGTTTCCAGCAAACTATAGTTAATCTGTGCGCGCAGGCTGCATACAAACGCAAACATGCTGTTGCAAAGAAAGTTATGGGGCCCTACCCATGGACATTGGCAAGTCTTTGACAGGGTATAGTACAGCATAGCATCGCAGGCTTTCGTATAGTTGCGAGAACAACCCGTGTCAGAACATTTGTGCACCTTGGAACGCGAAGGTACGGCCTTCTAGGTCTCTTCTTGGATGAGAAAGTCCCGTCTTGAGGATCCTGGACTTTGGATGATGATTCTCTTCGGAGCTAAATGTGTCTTTTACAGTTTTGGGAGAGCTTGATCGCTTGGTTTGCGACTGGAGCTGCTTGCTGTCAGCTGGAGAAGGATGATGATGAGATTGAAGGTGTTGGACTTCGACGACTTCCTATTTGATGACAGAGACGTGTCCCACGAAGAGTGCAGTGTTGATAGCAATCTTGTCATAATTCCTTTCAGCTGGTAATCTTTGTCGCAGGGAATGATGTGTACACAGTGCAAGAAAGACAAGTGACTGCGTGTAGAAAGTGAATTGTTCAGTGCGACTAACAAGGAATAATCCTGAAGTAAATTAAAAAAATTGTGAAACTATCTATATTAAAAATTCAATTTAATCGAACCATTGAAAATTCGGGTATTTTCCGATTTTGCTTGTCACAACCGACAACCTCCAGACAAAAGTTATTCTTCTTAACGAAGAGTATCGTCTGGTAAAACGTTTGTCAATTGTTTATATAATTCGAAGATAAATCGGAAGATCGCCGAATTTTCTTAAAACGAATTATGCTAGCCTACATATGCACAACATATTCCTATAGTTTCATAATTTTCTTATGGAACTGAGTACTAATTAACATCTGATCTTGTACCGCGTTTATCATACTGCTCATTGGATCGACTATCCTCAAAAAATAATGTATAAAGTTTCAGACGATTTTAGTCGTTGTTTAACTATTTCAATAAGTTGTGTTTCGAATTTCGGCGCACAGGTTCGATCATTGATACAAATTAGCAATTTTGCAAATTAGAAATCTGTATGGAAACTCAACGTTTCGATCCATTTTTGCGTCTGTAACATAATTTAATTGTAATAAAACATTCAGTGTAACATAAGGTATGTTAATTTCAACAGAAGAAAAAACTTTTTCATACTTGCTATAACAGGAAATAATATAATTGAAATTTATTAAGAACGAAACTGACTACATGCCGGCAGAGACTGAACTGGAACTTTTGAAGGTTGTAAGCACGGACTTAAAGGACTGAGCATAAAGTGGGTTCGTGGGTGAGAGGGGTCGTGCCGCGAGCGGGGAGGGATGGTAGACTGCGGCCATGTTGGATGGCAAAACTAGTGTTGCCATCTATACAGGGTGAGTCACCTAACATTTGTACCTCAAATATCTTTGTTGTTTCTAAAGATACGTAGAATATGGTAAGGACAAAGTTGAATGGTACAATGGGGCTGACACGATGCAAAAAAACAATTTTGTTTTTATGTCTTTTTTTTAGAGATATCAAGGTCACCTTGACTTTCTTAAATGGAACCACCCTTTTTTAAATACCTACAATGACAGTCCTTTTCATTACGAATTCAGTGACTATAATTACACAAGGTCATTGAAGGTTGCGGACAGAGATAACGTATAAGATTTAACATCGATACATGCCTGTAAACGGGCTTTGAAGGAATGTTGCACTCTGTCCTTGACCTACTCTGTCCTTGACCTTGCATGACCTTGGACTAATTGTAGTCACTGAATTCCTAATGAAAGGGGCTATCATTATAGGTATTTAATAAAGAGTGGTTCCATTTAAAAAAGTCAAGGTGACCTTGATATCTCTAAAAAAAAAATGACATAAAAGCAAAATTTTTTTTTGCATCGTGTCAGCCCCATTGTACCATTCAACTTTGTCCTTACCATATTTTACGTATGATTATATATACAAAATATTGCACATTTGGCTCCAATATAAATTTATAAATAAATTATATGTATCTATTTCCCGCATGATTGCATTGCAAATTTGCGCAACTAGTATTTAAAGTTGCCTATAGATAGCGCTGGGATATGGTGCAAGATTTCACGCGCATGCGCGGCCAAAACAGTAATGTATCTATATCATGATGACAGAGGTAGTGGAGCCCTGAGACAGTTATATTGGCGAAAATGTCTCGAAACAATCTATTTCGGGCAAAAAGACTTCAGGACGTGTCCTACGAGTTACAAAATATACACAAATACACATGTTATACACTCATTTTTCAGAATTAAATCATAACAAATTTTTTAAGATTCTGCTGGGTGCTCAAGGTACCCCATTTTATGGAGAATCTTACTTTACTGAGGTTGAAATCGCCGCGCATGCGCGTAAAATCTTGCACCGTATCCCAACACTGCCTATAGAGCGCACCACAGTGTTTGCCATCCAAGATGGCCGACAAGTTGATACCCCTTCCGTCTTTCGCCTCACCCCCGCAGCATAATGCACAGTCCTTAAGTCCGTGGTTGTAAGGTAAACAAAACATGCATAGGAACGACATATTCAAAATCGGCCAATCAGAGCCAAATGATTCATGGACTCTGAGTCGATAATAGGCGGTAAATTCAAATGCTATCAACTGTTGCTAACCAACTGTTATGGTACTGAAAAATTGACATTCAAATCATTTGAAAGAGAAACGCAATTAGAGCTGAATCCAGATTATGGAAAATTTTTTATCAATTATAAGAAACGGCATGTAGTCAGTTTCGTTCTTAATAAATTTCAATTATATTGTTTCCTGTTATAGCAAGTATGAAAAAGTTTTTTCTTCTGTTGAAATTAACATACCTTATGTTACACTGAATGTTCTATTACAATTAAATTATGTTACAGACGCAAAAAAAAAGAGAAAACCAAACTTTTCTCTTCTGAAATCAACATACCTTGTGTTACACTAAATACGTTATTACAATTAAATTATGTTACAGACGCAAAAAAAATCTCATCTCTTGAGAAAGACCCACATCTGGGTCGAAACGTTGAGTTTCCATCTCTTCCATTAGAGGTTTCTAATTTGCAAAATTGCTAATTTATTTCAATGATCGAACCTGTGCGCCGAAATTCGAAACACAATTAATCCAAAATTTCGATCGATAAACACATTTAATTTATTTCAATAAGAATTGAAAAATTGACAGTACGGAGATTCAAGCTTCGGCTTCATTTGCGACGGTATAAATTGTACGAAGTGCCTAGGATTTCGATTTTTATAGAAATTCGAGTAAGCAGAGCCCATCGCAGCAACAAACCGTAAACAATAACACGTCGAACAGTGGAGAAGACGAGTTATTGGACATTCGAACGTGCAGTGATTTTCGTTTTCCTGTCAGCGATACGTCTGACCGCCGGATGCGGCGACAGCAGCCGGAAGTATCGGTAGGTTAACGGGAGAGTATCGGCAACGCACGATCTGGAATTGACAATCGACTGGGGGATCTGAAACGGGAATGCTTCGATGAGATGAAACACGTTGTCAAAATTCCATTATTCCCCTAAACAGACACGTAACAAAGCTGAAATACAATCATCTATATCGCGTTCATTGTCGCGTATTTTCAAGCATTAACACCCCATAGAGCTCCGAAGGCTTATACCCTTAAAAAAAACAATTTCTTCCCGTACAAATTAATTGTGTATTGACTCAGTATCACACGATAGCGGATACTTATGCGAACGGTTTAGCAACAGCAAAAATCGAACAGAATCGTTGATTAATGAAAATTGAACACGTTGACTGAATTTCAACCCTTAAAAATCTTACAATTCTATGGGGGTTTATTAACACTAGAACTACCGGGCGGGTCAGAGTGACTTGTTACTGATTTCTTCTTCCACGGTTATTGAAATTATAAGAATGATTCGATGCAAACTTTTTCAATGTACTTTTCTATTGAAGCACATATTAACATAAAAATTTCACGAAATATGAATAAATGTAATCATGTTGTTATTATAAAGCAATGTATATTAATATGATTTAGTGCTCGGTAGTTCTAGTGTTAAAATAGAAACTGAAAGTTCCAATTCATCACAGTAATCGCTTCTTTGCTACAAATCTTAACAGAATTTAATTTACCTGAATCTCTATGATGTAAAATCAATTTTCTAAGTTGAATTAAACAATTCTGTCTTATATACATGCTCGACACGACAGTCAACGTGTTAATAAACATCACTGGACAGCGAATTTTTATGCTACATAAAAATTTTCTGCATAAATTGCATGATACAAAAACTACATTTCTTTTCTTTCTCGAATGACGCCTTTGTGGGAGTAAAAGAATTAGTATACGACCAATTTTCATTAAACACAGCATCTTTTCCTTCGTGTAATTTATACATTGAATCTCTCTATGTTTAATACTGTTCTATATGGTAAACTGTAAAATTTGGTTGATTGAAAAATGAAATAAAAAAAGGTCCTGCCTTTAAAAAGTGAAATTCTTTAAGTGTGTTCAATGATTGCAAAAATCCGCAGTCCAAAAAATCGCATAAAAATCCGCTACGACGAACGAACGTTCCCCAACGAAATTTCGTCTGAAAACACAGTCCAGTTCATCGTACAAAAATAAAGTGAACGACGACAAAAAGCTTGTATCACTGTACACGGTGAGGGATCACAAGAATGATCTGGAATCAGAAGAAAAAAAGAAAGATAGACGGCTCGGTTAACACACAATTATGTTTAATCAAAAAATTAGTATGAAATACATTAAATGCACATGTGATTAATTCTCCATTATATTTTTTTTTTATCCTTTTGTTTGTGTTTCTTTTCTGTATCCTCGTCATCCATAATAGTTTGTATCTACACTATAATTAAATGTGTATATAATAATTGCAATCGTAACATAACACTTGCATGTTAGAGAATAACCATAAGAATAAGAATATAATCGTAGTAACAATAAGAAGTAGTAAGAATAATTTCCTCGTAATAAAATCGATATACGCCCTATGTAGAATCGTTAGTCCTTGTACCTGCATGGTCAAAACGGTTTTTGCTCTTCACTGTCTCTCTCTCCATATATATATATATATCATCCGCAAATCTTGTTTCTCCAACGAGATTATCAATTAATATTTAGTCAATTAATATTTCCAAAGGTTTTCGTTTAAAGTGCGCTCCTATATTGTACGTTTCGATAATTCTTAATCGATCTCGTTCGTTCTCTTTCCGCTGAGAAGAACATTTTTTTTTTTCTCGAAAGTTTTTCTCCACGGCGTTTCGCATGATCTCGTCATGTACAATGTATAATTCGTTCCCGATAACGGGGAAACTATAGCGGAGAGAACTATAGCGGAACCGCTGCCCGTCGACGTCGACGTCGACGTCGATCGACGTCGGTGCTCGTCGACAGATTCCGACGAGGACAACGACGACAACAACGACGCGACGACGAGAGAAACCGACGACAGAAAATCGTCAACTATTCTCTCATCGACAACAACGGTTTCGACGACGCATTACGTGTCCCGCTGTCTCGAGCGATTTTCGCGAGCCGTTTCCGGCGAAACATACGCCTAACAATTCAACGAGCACCAACTCGATCGGGCATATTACTCCCATTTTTTTGTTTTTCTTTCAATAGTATAATAACGAACCGAAGGAATGGAAGAAAAGGGAGAGATAGAAGCGAGACATCTTGGAGCTCCGTTGGACGGTAATAAAAGTGGAAAACGGAACTGAAATCAGCTGGTTCTCTTGCTCTTTGCTCCTGATCGAACAGGTGATGGGGGTTAGGGGGTTTGGAGGATGGAAGGACATTCCATTTGATTCCCTTTCGACATGCAACTGCATTCTCTCTCTCTCTCTCTCGCTCCCTCCCTCTCCCTGCCACCCTCACTCTCACTTTCACTCCCTCTCATTCTCGCGAAAATGCAACGTTTAACGATTTACACTTTGCTCCCCCTTTCTTTATTTCTTCGTTTGTCTGCTCACCTTTCCTTCCATTTTCCCTTCTTATTTACACGTGCCAAGATCACAACTTTCAGTCTAACAGTCGCTCTGATTTCTCTCGCTCTCGCTCGTATTCGCTTTACCATAATCGCCCTAGTTTCGAATTCTTCTCTTTCTTTTCGAATAATGAGTAGAACACGTTCAGTAGTTGTGGCACACACGCAGTGTTCTCCGAGGGTAACATTTCCTTCGAGAGACACCTGGTGCGCTTCATTTACAATTATTACAGTTTTTTTTTGTTTCTTCGTTTATATCATCCCCCGAGAAAAATAACAAAATGTATATATATATATATATATACCTTTTATTTATATATTTATATTTATATATGTTCATACGAAGATAGATATATACATATACCAGGTATGTCGTGTATATACATATATATCCATAATTATATTCCGTACTTCTTGTATATATTAATATATAAAGAGATATTAATAATAGTACTTTTTTTTTCTTGTTGTTGTTTATTTTAGTTTCGGTAATGTACAGCGGCGGGCCAGAGACAGCGGACGCTGTCGATCGACGGAAAAAAACCGGTGAAAAACAAAATTCGCCTATATCGTGCTCCTTATCCTATGATCAGCTAAACCTAGTCCCTAGGTAACACCTACACCTATGTAACTACACTCATAATGTTCACTTGCACAGCCATAGTTTCTTTTCTTTCTCGTCGCATTTCTCCCGCACGACTCTTTCTCTCCATTTCTTTCTCTCTCTCTCTCTTTCTCTCTCACCCCTCTCTCACTCTGTTGCTTCCACTGCCTTTTTCTATCACCCTATTTCTCTTTTTCCTTCTTCGTCCATTTTGCATCAACGTCCGTGTCATTTAGTTATATGTACTTCGACGAAGATCACGAGGTCTGATACATTATCGTGTCCACGAGCTAATTCCAGGGCCAATGATCGCGATTACTGATCCTAAGGATGATTAAAAATATGTGGATCATTCCAGCTTGCTAGATCACCGATCTGTTCGATCGTCCTTCGAGGACTTGTTTCGCTAACCCCTTACAGTATTATTTTTTTAGCAGTTCGAATGAGTATGATTGCAGACATTTGAGGAGATTTTTTGGAAACTGAAATCGTTGGAGAAAAACCAGGCAGTTGAGGACACTTGTAAAAATGTTGATTTTACATTGCTTGTTTATATATTTGTTTTAACCGTCCTATCGCTCGAACTCAACTCGATATGGAGCAATTGCTTATTTTTAAACGGTATCGATGATTCCAAAAATATATATTTCATACTACAATTATAAAACCTGTTTCAACACATTCATGATACAAGACTGTAATATGAACATGCTATTTTATTTGTTAGACGCATGCAGATGAATTCCGTTGCTGTCTGAAGATTAAACGGAAGGTTAAAATGTAATTATTTCTGTTTTATATTCAAATCTGGCATAAATTTCTGCAATCATCTAGTAGAACCTTTTCATCTTGAACAGTTTCTTAGCATAGTGAAAGAAAACTTACGTTTGTTGTACGTCTACATTTATTTTAATAATTAAAGATCGATCACAGATGAATAAAATTCGATTTCGCATTTCGATTTCAAAGAAATCAACGATGGTAGACTCGTTATTATACGGCGAAAAGTTAATCACTTTACACAAAATGTAAAAATGTTGTCTTCTTCAGCGATCTCGAGAGATGGTGATTTCGATCATGCTGTAGGACATTTAGAAAGACTCCGGAAGAACAATAAAGAATTTTCTGTGGCAGACAGATAAGAAACGGTATTGGTCCCTAATTTGATCAAACAATTTCGCATGTAATTGTCGGTTAAGTTTAAACGTTATCTACCGGTTGATTGTTTCATATTTGTTGAAAGTCTACGATCCATGGTTGCTCTTTAGAGTAGATCTTTCAATAGTTCGTCAGAATTTCAATGGTATTTTTCTTCGAAGAATACTTGGATATTGATTCAGAAAAACGGAAGAAAAATGTAACGAGAGTGTTAAAGAATCTTCAGGAAATTCGTTCGTATAACCGAAACTCCTTCCAAAGAAACAACTTCGCATCGCACTTCCGTCTCCAACTTGCTTCAATTGTATCGCGCGGCCATTGCGGCGTTTCACGCAAGCGAAAACATTTTTCCAGTTTCTTTTTCGCCCAAGTTTCAAGAGTCTTGAACCACGCGCTACGAAAATATTTAATCTACACCTACATATATGTATAACGTCAACAAAATAGTACATTTCCTCTCTTCCCTACCTTGCAACAAAACCCCTTCTTCACGCGCCGCTTAAACAATCTGCGATAAGTACATCAAATCTACGAATTATCCTAACAATTGTAAACCCATAAACATTAGACGGCGTTGCTGGACGAATGTTCGAACAATTCAAAAAACTTCTCGTCCTGTAAAATTCACGAAAAAACGTTCCCCTAACGATAATTGCAATTAACGATTTATGTAAACTGCATCGCGGTTCGACTGGAAATATCGAATCTTTGGATCGTAGTAACTAGTCTGCGAATTTCATGCAATTATTAATTTTGTATAAACTCTGCAGAGCGGACAGCCAAATTTGGAACACAGTATCTTCGAATTATAGTAACAATAATCAAGCAATAAATATTAGTTATCGCTGGGATACGAATTTTCATAGAAACAACTTGAAAAAAGCACTCCTCCTTTAAAATCCTCAAAAGAACGTTTCCCCCACGATAATTGCAGTGATTAATTTTGTATCACCCATACAGAGCGGACAGCCAAATTTGAAACACAGTATCTTCGAATTATAGTAACAATAATCAAGCAATAAACATTAGTTATAGCTGGTACAGGAATTTTCATAGGAACGACTTGAAAAAAGCACTCCTCCTTCAAAATCCTCAAAAGAACGTTTACCCTACGATAATTGCAGTGATTAATTTTGTATCACCCATACAGAGCGGACAGTCCAATTTCGGACGCTAGATCTCCTAATTATAGTAACAACAATCAAGCAACAAACATTAGAAATTCCTGGTGGACAGGAATATTCTCCAAAACGATTCGAAAAAGCTTGTCATTCCTCGAAATCCGCGAAAGACCGTTTCCCTTTGGTAATAGCAATGATCAGCTTCTATGAACCGCTCACAGTGCCAACTCAATTTGAAATTCAAATTCTCCTGGTACTATTTAAGAGCAATTAATTTAATCGTGGCTCGAATCTCTTGATTTTCCCGAACGCCTTGCTAAACTACGCGGCACACGAAGCCTTCTAAATCGATAAGGACCTTTAACAAAAATGAAGCAAGACCCGTCACGCGACTACGTAACAAAGACGGGCGGCGGAGGGGGAGAAGGAGGAGGAGGAGTAGGAGGAGGTTGAAGACGAAGGAGTTGAAAAGGGGAGGAAGATCTGAAGAAGGTAAGAAGAATCTGGGGGAGGTGGGCGGGAGAGACAAAGAGTCCTCGATTTCAAAGACGCTCGTCCGTTCTATACTTAATAGAAATAGCTCCGGACATCGTGTGAAATCGTTCGGCCTATGTGTGAACGCGACGACTTGGAAAAATGCACGGAAACGTGATTTTTTGTAATTATCATCCTTATTCCCCCTCTTTCCTCATCTACGTCTCTTTCTTTCCCTTTATTCTTCACGCTCGTTTTGTGCTTCATACCCGGTCGTAACATCACGAAAACTTAACTTTATACCCGCCGAGCGACAGCGTCCGCGACCCGCATTTCTTTACTATCGCAATATTGCACGATTTATGTTATCTCGTTTCTTGTTCTCATCTCTCTCTCTCTCTCTCTCTCTCTCTCTCTCTCTCTTGCACATTTTCTCTATCTCTAGCGCTCTCTCTCACACTCGTTTTCTTTCATCGATTCCATTAAATTCATTTTCAATTTCAATAAGGTGTTAGCACCAATCTATTATATCACAATGTTCCACTTCACACCACGCAACTGTAAATATATAAATACCTATATAATAGTAGTAGTAGTAGTGGTAGTAGTGGTAGTAGTAGTAATAGTAGTAATAGTAGTAGTAGTAGTAATAGTAGTAGTAGTAGTAATAGTAGTAGTAGTAGTAGTAGTAGTAGTAGTAGTAGTAGTAGTAGTAGTAATAGTGATAGTAATAGTAATAGTAGGAGTAATTTTAGTAGCGGTAGCAATGATAGTAGTAGTCATAGTAATAGTAGTATATAGTAGAGATTTCCGTTGAATTAAGAAAACATTTCGATATAACAGCCAGGCGACCGGATGCTAATGTCCATTGGCACACGCCAGTGTAGGTCACTTCATTTTGTGAATATCTGTGTGGGTTTTAATTCTTGTGTGGTGTGTACGTGTGCAGAATATGTGTAAGAGTGTGTATTTCTCTGTCTGTGTGTCTCTGAGCCGAGGATTTCTCTCATTTGTCAAATTCTTTAAAAACTTCTTTTGCTTTCTTTCGACTAGACGATGCACGTCCCCTTTTTCGTGTCTCGCTGGTTCATTGATGACCATAAGCATTTCGACACGTTGATCGATACATTACTACCCCCAAAAATCGGACAATTATATCTGTAACATGGTAAATGATTGTAAAAGTTTGATTTTTAAAACCTCGAAACCTCCCTTAAAGAAAAACGAGTCGTTGATATTCTTTTTTACGACACTTTATATATTTGCTTGGATATTCTTATAGACCTCAAAAAGACGAATCCAACGAGTACCACGATCATACCAATACTATCATTTAGTCTCGAGATATTTATGTCGAAAAGGTAAGGTCTGCGTTAGGTTTGTTCCTTACAGACTCGAATATCTGGAAACTGAATGACAGGTACGGTATGGTCATGGTTGTTGTTGGATTCGTCTTTTCATACTCTGTTCGAATATCAAATCAAAAGTACAAGATTCCATTAAAATAAAATACCGATGATTGAAGTTTTGTTGAAAAATGATTTTGCAAACTACCGCGTTACAAAAGAGTTGCGTTAGGTAATTGATGAATGAAATTAGCATTTAAAAATGTAATCTCTTGGGTTTCCTTTTCGAGAAATTGTTAACCCATTGACTGCCACGCAAATTTAGCGCGTCTTGCCCTGGGCGCCACGGTTTTATTTCAAAAGGAAACACGAAGTTTTACAAAATATAATAATATTAAGTTACTGATATAATATTGCAATGGCATTTACAGTATTTTTATTGAAAAACAAACAGTACGAGATAACTCGTAACTGGCGTCACAAAATGAGACTTCTACGTACGAGTTATCTCGTATTTTGCAGCAATCACTACGAGATATCTCGTTGGTTAAACTTTTGCAATCATCTAATATAGTCGACGTGGCAATCAACGTGTTAACCCTCCGTCTACCGTAAAAAAAACTTTCATTATGCGATAGAAAATTTATACCACAAAACGTAGTAAATATAAAAAAGAAACTTTTAGCTTTAAATAATAAAGAATAAGAAAAGTAACAAAGTCGTGCAACGACAAGGTCCCAAGAATTTTAAAAGTTTAAATAACCGCAGTATCTGCATACAGTCGGGTCCAATGGACCCGCTTGGTAGACAGAGTGTTAACAGCACGCATCAAGTGTTTATTTCAATATCTCCTGCAACACGAATTACAAAAAAGGCTAGGCCTTTCATTTTTAGCATTCGATGCTGTTTTAGCTTAGCGGTTAATTCTATACTCTTCGCAAAAATGCTACCGAAATCCTCACAGCCAACGCGCGTCGAGCAAAACCGTGTACAAATCCGTGTGATTGCTCGCGTGTACAATTCGCTGTCCCCTGTTTTTCGTCCTCGGATCTCTCGTCCGGTCGGATACTTTTGGCCAACGAACGCCAAGAATCATAGCAACGTCGCAGTAAAAAGACGGCTTCCGTCGCAAAGAAACGATTCTCGCGAGAGCCGGAAGTCGCTGCAGAAAATTCTTCCCCTTCCCGTTGAAACGCATTCGAACGAATGAACTTTCCAGTGAGTGGCGTCTCTTTGAAACATTATTAGCCCTTTTTTTCCAACCAACAACCAGCTACAGAGAAAGAGCAAAAGGGTTGAGCGAAAGTGAACGAACCTAACGGGCGCGAGCGCGCGTTACTGATAAATGGGGCGACACAAGTCACCATCCGTGGGTCAGCTTTTTCGTTTCGTTGAAGAAGAAGAAGAAGAAGAGGAACGACAACACGTTTGACGGGGACGTCGTCGTTTTAAGAAACAGTTTTTCAACGAGAGGTATTTATTAAGGTAAAAGCCCATTACAAAATTAAACCTCGAACTCCCTCGGTGGGACAAAAACCACCGTTCTGCACTCTCGAGGATCCCGAGTTCGCTGCAGTTGCTGCAGCCGGAACAACCGAGAACACTGCACACACAGCTTGCACGATATGTTTGCAAAAACCAGTCGGGGGGGGATCAGTGAATCGGTTTTTCACGGTGCGAGGAGCTGAAAGACGCCAGCCAGCCACTAAAGCAACGATTGAATACCCGGAATCGGGGCTCTTCCGTGTCGAGAGACGAGATCAGGGTGGCTGGATTGCGGTTAAATTATGATCGATGTGGACCGGAGTTCGCAGCGGGATTACTCCGTAAGTTGGTTAGGGGTGCAGTCGGCTAGTGGATGAGCTAGGTCCATGGGAGATCTTGACGAGGTGTAAGTTACAAGATCAGCGAAAAGTGGAGTGAGGAAAGGCTGGGAAGCTACAGCGAAGTTTTGAGGTACTCGATGCTGAAGATAGTCTGGACGTGGGCTGACATCGGAAGAGTGCAGGAACTTCAGAAATTACCTAGCTGAATTAACCCTTAGCGCTCCAGTGGTGACTCTGATGCACCACTAAAAATTACTATACCATTATTCAAAATATTGTTTACATTATTAAATTGATATTCAATAAATTCGTTACCAAACATTTAAGTATTCTATGAAGTGTTATATCAGTTCCATTTCTTCAAAATGATAAAAGTATTCTATGAAGTGTTATATCAGTTCCATTTCTTCAAAATGATAAAAATCATATAGAATGGAAATATTCTTGATCGAAAAAAAAAAGTTTGGTTATGGAATTAAAATACTTCGGAGCGCAAAGGGTTAATTCACGTTCAAACTCCGTGGTAAATCGTGACTACACTGCGGATGTCCATGCACTTTTCAATGTTTGCAAATCAAATTTAACACTAGAACTACCGGGTTCAAAATCACACTAATATACATTGCTTTATAATAATGACAAGATTACAGTTATCTCGTGAAATCTTTAGGTTACTATATGCTTCAATAAAGAGGTACATCGAAAAAGTTCGCATCGAAACATTCTTATAATTGCAATAACCGTGGAAGAAAAAATCAGTAACAAGTCACTTTGACCCGCCTGGTAGTTCTAGTAGTGTTAAGAGAGCGGGATTCAACAAAGTCTTGTTTCCAGTGGTAATTTGTAGATCCAAACTGAACAAAGAACCGACGAAATTTTATCGAATTTTATCTTCTACCATTCGTCGAATATTTTAATGTATACACGAAGCTCCGCAGTCTAATCATGATCGATGTCAGTGATACCGGGACCGATAGAGGCCACAGTCAACGCAGAGAGAAAGTAGGATTAACACTTTACCGACCGGTAGCCGATTAATCGGCTTTTTGTCCCCAAAGCTCACCGACCGGTAGCCGATTAATCGGCGTTTTGTCCCCAAAGCTCACCGACCGGTAGCCGATTAATCGGCGTTTTGTCCCCAAAGTTCACCGATCGGTAGCCGATTAATCGGTTTTTTGTCCCCAAAGTTCACCGATCGGTAGCCGATTAATCGGCGTTTTGTCCCCAAAGCTCACCGACCGGTAGCCGATTAATCGGCGTTTTGTCCCCAAAGCTCACCGATCGGTAGCCGCTTAATCGGCTTTTTGTCCCCAAAGCTCACCGACCGGTAGCCGATTAATCGGCGTTTTCTCCATAACGCTCATAGAGCCGGTGCCAGGGAAGATCTGCGGCCGAGTGGCTGGTGAGAGGTACATAGGATGTTGAGCCGCTACCGGTCGGTAAAGCGTTAATATAAGGTTCGAGTCTAAAAAATTGCATTTTCCGTACAAAAATCTGGAACAACCTGTTCGAATGAATTCTGATTAGATGTTTGCAATAGAAGCCGAGCTATGATTAATTTGAACAAAACTGTAATTGATCCAGGTCACAGGCAACGCAAGGGAGCCCTGATTAAGATAAAGGTATATCCACACTGAAGAGGAAGGAACATCTTTTGACGTTGCGTGTATCTTGAAAAGTTTTTTGAAAAATTATAACAGAAAGAGAAGGCAACTAAAATTTGCTCGTTGTTGCTTCAGCGTGGACATAGCTTAACGCTGAAGTCCATTCACTCCCCGCTGGAAAGTTCATTCGATTCTAAACGCAAAGTGACACCGTTTGGTCAATAGATTGATGCATCTCAGATCTTCTCTCGCAGATGATCATTGCAGATCAGAGATCTGTGCAGAAGCTCGCACAGGGTGCTCTCCGACGTCGTTTTGCCTTCCCCTCCTCCTCCCCCTCTCCCCCTCTCTCATTTTTCGCCCAGGCGGCTCGAAATACGCGACGCGCCTCGAGTGATTCGCATGCCGATCGAATACTAACGGCGTAACGAGAGCTCCTATACGTCGATTCACGCGAATACCTCCGGAAATATTTGCGTCCTCTGTATGTATGTGTGCAAAACACGAGCACGAAACGTCTGCCCCCGCCACGCCGGTCGTTAGACACTTTTTAGCTTGACAAACTCGGCCGTAATGGGTTAATTACTGAACTATTCGCACACCTAATATCGATCGGGACGCGTTAATTTACATAAAAATTGCCACGAGTCCGCTAAAGACGATCTGTTTCGGCTCCGTAATACTCGCGTTCCTTTCTGAATCGAATTTTGATGGGTCTAGTTTCTTGGATGGTTCAAGAATAAGTTGATGGTTTAGACTAGTCAATTAATGCTTCAGGAATCAGCACAGTGGTCTAAACGAACTACCTGGCCCTAGGATCTAGATTTTGTAGCTGCTAGGAGGTCGCTTTCTTCTCAATTCTACTGATCCGTAAATCATCACCCGGGGGAAACTAGTTTAGTGGATGATTCAAGAACAAATTGATGCTTCAGTCAAGGTGGTTGCTGGACAGTTAATCCTTCAGAAATCAGCACCGTGGTCTAAACGAGCTACCTGGTCCTAGGATCTAGATTTTGTAGCTGCTAAGAGGTCGCCTTCTTCTCAATTCTACTGATCCGTAAATCATCACCCGGGGGAAACTAGTTTAGTGGATGATTCAAGAACAAATTGATGCTTCAGTCAAGGTGGTTGCTGGAGAGTTAATGTTTCAGGAATCAGCACAGTGGTCTAAATGAGCTACCTGGCCCTAGGATCTAGATTTTGTAGCCGCTAGGAAGTCGCTTTCTTCTCAATTCTACTGATCCGTAAATCGTCACCCCGGTGAATCTAGTTTAGTGGATGGTTCAAGAACAAATTGATGCTTCAGATAAGGTGGTTGCTGGAGAGTTAATGTTTCAGGAATCAGCACAGTGGTCTAAACGAGCTACCTGGCCCTAGGATCTAGATTTTGTAGCTGCTAAGAGGTCGCCTTCTTCTCAATTCTACTGATCCGTAAATCATCACCCGGGGGAAACTAGTTTAGTGGATGATTCAAGAACAAATTGATGCTTCAGTCAAGGTGGTTGCTGGAGAGTTAATGTTTCAGGAATCAGCATAGTGGTCTAAATGAGCTACCTGGCCCTAGGATCTAGATTTTGTAGCCGCTAGGAAGTCGCTTTCTTCTCAATTCTACTGATCCGTAAATCGTCACCCCGGTGAATCTAGTTCAGTGGATGGTTCAAGAACAAATTGATGCTTCAGATAAGGTGGTTGCTGGACAGTTAATCCTTCAGGAATCAGCACAGTGGTCTAAACGAGCTACCTGGCCCTAGGATCTAGATTTTGTAGCTGCTAAGAGGTCGCCTTCTTCTCAATTCTACTGATGCGTAAATCGTCACCCCGGTGAATCTAGTTTAGTGAATGGTTCAAGAACAAATTGATGCTTCAGACAAGGTGGTTGCTGGCAAGTTAATCTTTCAGGAATCAGCACAGTGGTCTAAATGAGCCACCCAGCCTTAGGATCTAGATTTTGTAGCTGCTAGGAGGTCGCTTTCTTCTCAATTCTACTGATCCGTAAATCATCACCCGGGGGAAACTAGTTTAGTGGATGATTCAAGAACAAATTGATGCTTCAGACAAGGTGGCTGATGGACAGTTAATCCTTCAGGAATCAGCACAGTGGTCTAAACAAGCTACCTGGCCCTAGGATCTAGATTTTGTAGATGGTAGGAGGTCGCTTTCTTCTCAATTCTACTGATCACCGAAGCAAACCTTGGCAAAATCAAAATTTGCTGCATGAACTGTAAGAAACAGGAGCCAAATACTGAATTCTTTCTGTCTTCACTACTTTTAGTAAGTTGAAAATAGTATATTCGCGTTTCTGAACACTCTTAACCCTTAGCTCTCGAATGGCGACTCTGAGACGCCATTACAAATTCCTACACCATTATTCAGAATATTGTTTGCACGATTAAATTTGTTTAAATGTAATAAATTACAAAACATTTGAAAATTGTATGAGGTACTATATCATTTTCGTACGCATATAATGAAAAAAAATTATGTACAATGGAAATATTCTAGGTTAGAAAAAATGTTTGGTTTTTTAATTGAAATAGCTCCGAGTGCAAAGGGTTAATCTTCTCACTACTTTAAATTCAACCCACCCATTTTCCCATAAATGCATAAAATCTGTAGTCTACTAATCAATTAACACTTTGACTGCCAAAGCAGCGACATCAAAAATTTCATTGACACACATTCGTGTGACACTGAGTAACGTTTTAACCTTCTTGCATTTTCCAGATATTAACCAAATTTGATACAATGATCACATTAGCGTAATAATTAATTTTTAAATATGGACAAATAATTCGGTGACACGGCAGTCAACGCGTTAACCGTTCAACTGCTCTGTCGAAATACATTCCGCAACTCGCGTTACAATTTCTCGCCAAGACTAGCAGGGTCTTCGAATTTTTTCAAAATAACGTGGTGCTGTTTTATCTAAATAAACTTCTTTAAAGACTACTAATTTAGTATTTGAGTTTTAACTGACGGTAGAGGTTTTCCTCGCACCAAGTTGTTCATATTTTCCAGGTAGATTCGTGCACGGCACGGTCGCGCCTGTATATGGCGCAACAACTATGAGTCCATGAGAGTCCATAAGTTGAAAATAGTATATTCGCGTTTCTGAACACTCTTAACCCTTAGCCCTCGAATGGCGACTCTGAGACGCCATTACAAATTCCTACACCATTATTCAGCATATTGTTTGCACGATTAAATTTGTTTAAATGTAATAAATTACAAAACATTTGAAAATTGTATGAGGTACTATATCATTTTCGTACGCATATAAAAAAAATTATGTACAATAGAAATATTCTAGGTTAGAAAAAATGTTTGGTTTTTTAATTGAAATAGCTCCGAGTGCAAAGGGTTAATCTTCTCACTACTTTAAATTCAACCCACCCATTTTCCCATAAATGCATAAAATCTGTAGTCTACTAATCAATTAACCGTTCAACTGCTCTGTCGAAATACATTTCGCAACTCGCGTTACAATTTCTCGCCAAGACTAGCAAGGTCTTCGAATTTTTTCAAAATAACGTGGTGCTGTTTTATCTAAATAAACTTCTTTAAAGACTACTAATTTAGTATTTGAGTTTTAACTGACGGTAGAGGTTTTCCTCGCACCAAGTTGTTCATATTTTCCAGGTAGATTCGTGCACGGCACGGTCGCGCCTGTATATGGCGCAACAACTATGAGTCCATGAGAGTCTAACAATGCTGGTTTCCGTGGAAGTTTGTCACGGGTTGCGGACAATTTTCTGTCGGCTCGCGATCGCTCTTCTCTCGGTTCTCTCGCGGGCTCCAGAGAAGGGAAACGAGGTTCGGGGGCCGAGATAAATGCATGCAGACCGAAGAAAAACCGAGAAGAAAGTAAACGGTGGACGGGGATGAAAGGACTGCGGGGAATAACGTGCAGCAGTAGGAGAAGAGGAGAACAGGGAAAAAATGTCTACGACTTCTGACACTCCTCTGGGATGTTGCGCCGCGGTAAGCGAGACGTGGCCTCGCTTCCCGCTTTATCTGGAAGCATAACTTTGAAATCATTTAGCACGTACCACGTTCTTCATTGTTCCAAAAGATGAACTCGTAGGGGAATTTCTGGTATTCGTATTGGACGTACCGAAAAGAGAACGTTCGGAAATTGGCAATTAAGACAGCACAATGTGCAGAATGAAATTATATGAACCCTTCGTATTTTCTTAATTTTAACACTAGAACTACAGTCAAAATGACTGGTTTCTAAATTTTTCTTTTACAAATATTGAAATTATAAAAATGTTTTCCACAGTAATGTTTTAGTCAACTTCTCTATTAGAGTACATATTTAAACAAAAGTTGTACGGAATTTGAATAAATGCATTCTTGTCGTTATTAGAAGGCAATATACACTAGTCGCGTTTAGCGCTCGGTAAGTGTTAATTAATTTACAACCTAGAAAGTTTTCATTCCATGTAATCTTTTCTGTATTATTCGCATGACACTAAACCTGTTTTCTCATACTTGAATTTTTAGCAATTTATAAAATACCGACGAATTTAATAATATACAAATGACAATTTTTACTGGCAACTCAGAGTCATCATTCGAGTGCAAAGAGTTAATTCTTTTCCTCCTTGTGACAATAGCATAATTTTGAATTTATTTGGAACCTCTAGGCATTTTTATTATTTCATCAGGGAAGTTCTGTTATTCGTAACAGCCACTGAAAAGAGAACGCTTTGTCACAAAATTTTTAATCAGGACAGCCTAATGCACAGAATAAAATTCTATACTATTCCTACATCTTTCAAGAGCAAAATATTGAGTTCATCTGGAACAAAATCCACAGATTCTATTTGTCGTATTGGGCACACAGGGAAGAAAACGTTTTGTCTGGGATTGGTAATGAAGTTTGACAAGGCGATGCGGCGAGTGAAATTATGTTGATTGAAGTTCACGAAATTTAAGAGGATTAAAGGAACGGGTCCTGTAATGAAGTTGGCTCGTGTGGTTTTCATTTCGTTGAAAAGGAGATTTGATATTGTGCGGTAACTTTATCAAGCTTGACTGGCAGTCAGCGTATGAATGGCGAATTTAATTGCGAGTTGGATTGACGCATGCGAAATGCTTTATCTTTGTGTAGTCGGGAATTTTTCTCTTGGAAAAAGTTCGACAATATCTACACGAAAACACTTGACAACGAAAAAGATAAAAAAATTCTAAAGCAAATTATAATCCCCATGATATTGCTAAACAATGATCGCTATTGTTAGTACAACAACTGTTGCTAATTTCGATTGAAAATAAAATTGTTTAACGTAGAGAAACTTAATAAAAGATCGTAATCATCGAGCTGAAAATAATCTCTCAAATTGTTTGCGAGGTGTTTTCGAACGAAATATTCGAGTTGCGTCAACAGATAAATAAATGTACATGTATAAATCGAAATTTAAAAATGTTGTGCAAATAAATTATAACAAAAATGATATCCCTCTTGCCGACGCTAGTAATGTTGATAGATTAAGTTTGGCAATCAATCAATTTTCTGCCGATCTTGTTTAATTTTAGCAAACGGAATACTGAATTTGGATAGTACATAAATACAGAGCCGGAACAGCGAAATATCAACACGCCAGAGCCAATTATCCCTGTGTTTAATATTTTTACGGCTGGTCATGGAATATATTGAAACAGCTTGATCATTTAGTTGTGAAATATCGTGTCACGAGAAAAGAAACAGTTTCCTTATCAAATCGGTAACGAACGTTTATTCAGCCATTTCAATATTCGATGAAGAGAGAGCAAGGTATTAAAATGTGAATTTGATGTATCGTCGAATGGATCTGAATCAACCTAATCGAATCGTAAACTTGTAATACATTGTAAATTGAAAGCAAAGAAATATTCTTCATTTCACCGGAATAACGATTCGTCAATAATCTTACAGAAAGCTGTATTTCTATTTCGTTCCGTTTCATGTAATTTTGTATATCGCAAATCAGAAAATTTGCAAGTTATTTGCAATTCAAACTGTTGAGATTCATTTTGCATACACCAACACAAAATTCGTCCTTGGAGAACCCTTTTCATTCTGTCTGTACTCGTGCTATACTTGAACGTTCAACAATTCGTCCATAGACTACGGATTTTATGCATTTATAGCAAAAATGAATAACACCAAATTGCATAGACATCAGACGCATTTAAAAATATTGTCATATTATTTTCGATATGTTCAAATTACTAATTAAGAAAATAAATGTTAATTGAATCTCTGCTTCTTCGGATTGAATCATAAAAGTTTGCATAAAGATACTCGGTTTAATGAAAAGTCATACATTTTCAGTGATTTCAGTAGATTGGTTGAGTGCAAAGGGTTTCAAAGTTTGCAAGGAAGACAATTTCAATTACAGTATTTCATCGATAATTGTCCACAAAACGGGACTGCGGAGGGACAATTATGCGCGAGGGATATCATTGTTTGAGGTTTGGGTTAGGTTATTATGATTTGATTTAAAAAAATGAATGTACAACATGTGTACGTATATATATATATATATATATATATATATATATATATATATATGTATTAAAATGTAATATATGTATTAAAATGTAATATATACATACGTACATAGAATATATAATATATCAATATATAATATTTATGTATCTATGCACAATATAATATAACTTACTCTTCTTCATCATCTTGGGAATAAGGAAGGGAAGGGTACTAAAATAACTTTAAACGAAATATATAATAACAAACCCACTACTTTCGCCCCAATAGTACCCCACAAACTTCGGACGTAGCTTCGGCGCTGCCGAAACTCGCGCATGCGCGTGAAAAGCGCCAACATTCCCATCACTGAGCCGAGCTCAAGAGAGGCCTCGGTCACCGAGAAATGTAAACATACCTAATCCGAATTTCCAACTTCTTTATTAAACATTATTTTTTTATGGGACCTCGATGGCCATATTTGTGGCATTTTTCTAATAATAATGATAACAAATATGATATAATTCCGATGATATTTACTTGTGTAATAGACGATTTTAAATTGTCTATTATACAAATAAATATCATCGGAATTATATCATATTTGGTATGATTTTTATTAGAAAAATGCCACAAATATGGCCATCGAAGTTCCATCAAAAAATAATGAATAATAAAGAAGTTGGAAACTCGGATTAGTGTGGTCTCACCGACATACCCGAGCCGCATGGTGTCATATGTGAATGATGATTGTTTATATTGTATGTGAGAGTTCAGAATGAATGATACAGATGGAAGAGTGAGCGCTAGAGTGAGTGAGAGTCCGGAATGTGAGTGAGTCAGATTGTTTGAGGTTAGGGTTCCATGTTGAGAGGGATATGCACGATGCATGGCGAGCACGTGTGAGAGCTAAATAATGTTTAATATCTAGTTATAAGTGATACTATTAAAGTATATTAGTAAAGCAATATGTATTTCCTATTGTTTATTCACCACATCATATTTCTCGGCGACCGAGGCCTCTCGAGCTTCGCGGCCCCTCAAGAGGGTACACCCCGCACTAGTGGGGATATCTCAGGGACAATTATGTCGGAGACATGTGTGACAATTACCGATGAAATACTGTATGACGAATTCTGCATTAACCGTTTGCTGTATTGTTTTTGTCTCCGCAGAAAGCTTTTCAACAATTTGTCGAAGAGACATGAAAATTTATAATTTATTCTGTATCAATGCTGTAAAAGTATAGAATTTTTATTTCGATCTAGAAGAAAGAAAATATATATATTTTGTTGGAAATCTTCATCGAAAGTCAGATTTCTTATTACACAGCAAGAGGTCAGGTTACTATTATTGTACAGTACCCATTATTTATAATGTATGTATATATGTAATAAAGTTACTATGTTGATAACAAGCGAACGAGGCCTCTCGAGCTTCGCGGCCCCTCAAGAGGGTACACCCCGCACTAGTGGGGATATCTCAGGGACAATTATGTCGGAGACATTTGGGACAATTATCGAAATACTGTAAATATAGATTGGGGAACCTCGAACGGAAAATCCTGCCTAAGAATTCAGCCTGATCGCGAATGTTTGATAGAACTGAGCGTGTCACGAAGGTCTGTGGAGCCTCGAAAGGTGAATCCGCCCCTAAAAACTGTTCCGGCTGGCAGATAATGGAATAGATAAGCCTGTCGTCGGTGGAGAACGCGCTTCGCGGTGGGACAGGCGTGTTAAAGACTTGCCGGGTGGATTCGTGACACCGCGTTCGCCGTTTTATTACAAGAATCGCATCGACACGATATATAATTAGCCGCCCCCGCGGTCTTGGGCCGCGCGGGGTGGCGTATCGATCCTTGCCCACATGCATAGCGTTGCGCGCACAGTCGACTGTCTCGACTTGTGTCGCCGTCCCCTTTTCGAGTTTCCCCGGGCTGCTCTAATACGTCTGGACGCGTTTTCGTCTGGTTCTCGAGTGCACGCTGCCAATTTCCGGGATTGTCCACGCACAAGTCGGCGAAACGGTCGATGGTTAATCGTCCGAATCGTCGAGTCGAACCAGACGCCGATCCGCAATCGCGGGAGCCCCTCGCGTGGCGCTCAATTTCACCGTAAAATCTCGTCGGAATCGAAAACAAAAGTTTCCCTCTTGCACTGTTCGATGCGCTGCATCGTTCTATAAAAATAACCGGAGCGCGTTCGGTCAGAATTGCAGCGAATTTTATTTGTATCACGGCGATGGGCGAAAGTGGTCGCAACGCTTCTTGAAAAGAAATATGTTTTTCTAAATTGTTTTAAACGATGTAAGACAATTTGAGATGTTGGAGGGTTCGGTTTGGTAGAAAATGAAAATTGTTGAGAAATTTCGGTGGAGATAGGATAGATCACGGATGCTGCGAATTTTAACCCATTGACTGCCACGAATATTTAGCGCGTCTTGCCCTGGGCGCCACGGTTTTATTTTAAAGGAAACGTGAAGTTTTACAAAATATAATAATATTAAGTTACTGATATAATATTGCAATGGCATAGCGCGTCTTTCCCTGGGCGCCACGGTTTTATTTTAAAGGAAACGTGAAGTTTTACAAAATATAATAATATTAAGTTACTGATATAATATTGCAATGGCATTTACAGTATTTTTATTGAAAAAAAAACACTACGAGATAACTCGTAGCTGGTGTCACAAAATAAGACTTCTATGCTGGCTGCCGCGTACGAGTTATCTCGTAGCTGGCAGTTTTGGTACAGACGCTTACTACGAGATATCTCGTAGTTGGCAGTCAATGGGTTAAACATGTTTAAACAATCATTAAAGACGGAGAGACTTTTGCACCAATTTTTGAGGATATTTTTGAATTTATCTCAAAAACTACGGGTCCAGCGTAAAATCGAACTATATTACGCGATGGGGCAGACTTTTATTTTGAGAACCCCCCCCCCCTTTAAAGTGTACAAGTTATCTCGTTATCTAAACTTGCAGCACCCACTGCGAGATATCTCGTAGCTGGCAGTTCTGGTACAGACGCTCACTACGAGATATCTCGTAGTTAGCAGTCAATGGGTTAAACATGTTTAAACAATCATTAAAGACGGAGAGACTTTTGCACCAATTTTTGAGGATATTTTTGAATTTATCTCAAAAAATACGGGTCCAGCGTAAAATCGAACTATATTACGCGATAGGGCAGACTTTTATTTTGAGAACCCCCCCTTTAAAGTGTACAAGTTATCTCGTATCTAAACTTGCAGCACCCACTGCGAGATATCTCGTAGTTGGCAGTCAATGGGTTAATGCGAAAGAAGAATTGTCTGGATCGTAAAAATGTTCAGAGAATTATCCGCCTATCGATGCCGTGTTGATTCGATCGATGGCGATGTTAGCGAATGGGGCATCGATCTCTGGAACGAATGCTCCCGTCGGTCTCGTTGAAGGATGGTGGACGGTTCCCTTCAGCAGAATGCAACGAGTTACACGGTACTCCAGCAACCTGACTGGGTAAAACGGGATTATTACCAGCCATCTAGACAAGCACCGTCAACCAGCCTTTGCAGCGAAGGCAATCGTTCTGCGCCACGGCCCGTTGTTAGCCGTCCCGCGCGATTCTGCTTTCCTCTCCTCCTTTGCCAACTTTTGCCTTTTCACTGCGACTGCGACTGCGACTGCGACGACTACTACGGCGACGACGACGGAGTGAGAGAGAACGAAGAACGGAAAAACGGTGTGCATGGTTGACTTAGAAACGTAAATACCGGCTGCGGACCGACGCGACGAGACTCGACGCTCAACGACACGGAAACGACGACGTCTGAACTGTTCAGGGACTGACTTGTTCAGGACTGACACACCGTCATCGATGCAGCCGCCAGACAATCGTCATTAAAACATCCATCGACCGGTGAAGACACGTTGCTGTCTCCCCCACGAGTATTCATAATGTTACTACAATAATTAACCCACTGCGAGATTAATTGTTCTCCGACATACGTAGGGATCCCCAAAGAACAAGAAATAATTAGTATCAATTTTCTACACACTTTATTCTAGCAAAAATAAATCGCAAATTCCAATTCCCGAAGTTCTTTTACATTTGGTCCCGAAGATTCTTAACCCTCTCACTGTGAAAGACGTGTATATGTACAGTCACTCAGATTACTATTCGTACACTCTAAAAGACGATCACGTTTTTAATATTGGATCATGTGACTTGGATTTTTTTATTGAGAAGTTAGAACAATTAGTTTACTACGCGTTGAGAAAAAGAAATTTTGAAGAAATTGTAATTGGTCGGAATTATAAAGAAAATATTAAAAGTGTTATTTATAACTGCTTTATGTGCGTCCATATTGAAAATTCAACAAATACGTTTTGTAGATCTGTGTCAACTGTATACACTCTGAATATTTCACCAAAATGGGCAAACGTTGCAATGAGCTACAACTGTTTTAAGATTGTAAAAATTGCAGCTTTTTACAATTTTGGCTTTAAACTGTAATAAATCGAAGGATTCTTACGTCATTCGATGCCTATCACTGTTTTCCACGTAATCCAAATTGGATGAAAATTTGAAAATACAATTGATACAGATCTACAAAATACATGTTTTAAATTTTCATCATAAGCCACATAAAAAAATTGTAAAACAAAACTTTTAGTATTTTCTCTGCAATACCGACCAATTGCAATTATTTTATAATTTATTTTTCACGTCATGTAGTAAACTAATTATTCTAACATCTCAAAAAAGTCCCAGTCGTATGGACCAATATTAACACTAGAACTACCAGACCAGTCAAAATGACTGGTTCTTAATTTTTTCATTTACAAATATTGAAATTATAAATATGTTTTCAGGAATAATTTGTTTGTACAGTCCTCTATTGAAGTACATATTAAACAAAAGTTGCACAAAATCTGAATAGATACATAATTGTCGTTATTATAAGGCAATATACACAAGCCGCGTTTAGTGCTCGGTAGTTCTAGTGTTAAACAAGTTATCGTCTTTTTAAGAGTGTACGAATATTAATGGGAGTCACCGTACATACGCTGAAGAAATTTGAAATTAAAATCACTGAGCTGTAAATATCTAGAAACTTCCTTTCCCGTTCTTCACAATGCAATTCTTAATTTGACTGTATCGATAATTCTTTCACATTCACCAGCCAAGCATTCAAATTTCCTGTGAATTCATCTCTACATATAATTTCGTTCGACCGACAGTGGTAGGTTCAGTGTTAACCCTTATCCAAATTGGATGAAAATTTGAAAATGTATACAACTGATACAGATCTACAAAATGGATGTTTTAAATTTTCAACATGAGCCACATAAAAAAATTGTAAAACACAACTTTTAGTATTTTCTCTGCAATACCGACCAATTGCAATTATTTTATAATTTCATTTTCACGTCATGTAGTAAACCAATTATTCTAACATCTCAGAAAAGTCCAAGTCGTATGGTCCAATATTAAACAAGTTATCGTCTTTTTAAGAGTGTACGAATATTAATGTGAGTGCTGTATATACGCTGAAGAAATTTTAAATTAAAATCACTGAGCTGTAAATATCTAGAAACTTGCTTTCCCGTTCTTCACAATGCAATTCTTAATTTGACTGCATCGATAATTCTTTCACATTCACCAACCAAGCATTCAAATTTTCTGTGAATTCATCTCTACATATAATTTCGTTCGACCGACTGTATACAACTGATACAGATTTACAAAATGGATGTTTTAAATTTTCAACATAAGCCACATAAAAAAATTGTAAAACAAAACTTTTAGTATTTTCTTTGCAATACCGACCAATTGCAATTATTTTATAATTTCATTTTCACGTCATGTAGTAAACTAATTATTCTAACATCTCAGAAAAGTACAAGTCGTACGGTCCAACATTAAACAAGTTATCGTCTTTTTAAGAGTGTACGAATATTAATGGGAGTGACTGTAGGTCCAAGGGTCTAATAACGGAAGGCAAAAGTCGTTTCATGTAAAACTGGCTCGGCTGGCAACTACGCGTAACTGTAACCCAACTATGGCTATGTAATTTCGCATAGTACAGCGACAGAACGTCGCGAGGAAAGTTTAGGTTTAGACGATGGAATATAACGGTGCGCGCATGTATCGACTACGTACGAGAACGGGGGAATCTTTGCTGTCCTTGTAGCAGGTCAGACACGAGGTTCCGGGCATGTTCGAGCATATATGGGACACGTCCACTTAGCAGTACTCATCTGCATTACCGACCGAACGCGCGAAAAGACCGAGTTATTAATTTTCTGTGACTCTTGCGAGACGCTGAACGATCGCCACGCTACGACGAAATATGCTAATTAGAATTCTGGGATGACAGAGGCTCATCGCTGTAATCGTTCAGACGGTGAAGGAACAACGTGAAAATGCATTCGACTTTGTTCAACGCTGCTCGTTCATGTTTTCTTAAAGATCCTGCAAGTCGAGATGCATAAAAGTGCACTGTTGTTACGAGTAGTAAAGTGACATTCAATTATTGTATGAGAAGAGATTCATTTACTCATAATGAAATACCTAATTGTTACAGTTGAGCTAGACCTAACCCAGATCGAGTTATTAACCCTTTGCACTCGGAGTGATTTTAATTAAAAAACCTAACGTTTCATTCAACCTAGAATATTTCCATTTCTCATGACTTTTTTCATGTTCCCCGTATGAAACTGCATATAATACGAACAATAAGTATATACGACGAATATATATATATATATATATATATATATATATATATAGAATATATATAGATAATATATATACATAGAATATTCTAGAATCTAGAATATTTCCATTTCTCATGACTTTTTTCATGTTCCGCGTATGAAACTGCATATAATACGAACAATAAGTATATACGACGAATATATATATATATATATATATATATATATATATATATATATATATAGAATATATATAGAATATATATAGAATATATATATATATATAATATATATATATATATATATATATATATATATAGAATATATATAGAATATATATAGAATATATATATATATATAATATATATATATATATATATATATATATATATATATAGAATATTCTAGAATATAGAATATTTCCATTTCTCATGACTTTTTTCATGTTCCGCGTATGAAACTGCATATAATACGAACAATAAGTATACACGACGAATATATATATAGTACGGATATATAATACGAATAAGAACAAGTTTAATAATGTAAACAATATTTGGAATAATGGTATAGCAATTTTAAGTGGCATCTCAGAGTCGCCATTCGAGTGCTAAGGGTTAATTGTTTGACTCTTGGAGACGCACAATTATCAGTGCGTATCATTATGCTAATTCGAATTTTGCATTGATGTATTTTTTGTTGCAAGAATTGCATTGTACACCATTGAACGCTGAATTTTTTTTTGAAGGTTTTTGCAAGCTAAAATACATAAAAGTCTGCAGTGTAACTACATTTAGATCGCAGTCGGCTAGTTTTCTTTTATAATAATAAGAAGATTGAATTTATTACTTGAATTTGTACTCGGTCAATTTTTACAGTAATATGTACTTGAACGAAAAGGTAGATTTGTATAGGTTTTTTTCTGCAGCCTTTTTGGTCCGTTAAAAACGCCATGAACATTCATATTTAACCTGAAGGGTTGAAAAAGTTTCGCAGGAGGTATAAAGTATTAAATTTTTTAAAAATTTTATACGAACTTCCGGTCTGTTAAGGCAGTTATGAAACTTCACGTAATCATAGGTAGCGTTTAAAAATTTAATCTTATCTGTGCCCACTATCATATTATGAAATTTTGAATAGGAGTTGTTGTTAAAGTTTAGCTGGAAGTGACCGAAAAAGAACGAAACGTTCATCTGTCAATATAGTGAAATTGTTGCTAAAATTTCTGGGGAAATGGAGAATTTACGCGCTGAAAGAACTCACCGTATCTTTCGCAAAAATTATGAAATTTCAAATAGAATCCGTAGAATTGAGATTGTTTTTGCTGAATTCCTGAGGTTTATTTTCTAATTATTAATAGAGTGCGTATTTTTGTTCCTTTGTAGCGAAAGCAACAGGGAAATTGCTACAAAATTGGCCGCTTAATATTCTTCAGCTAATATTTATTAAAATGGGAAGCTTCTATGTAATTCCTGTTTCCGTCCATTAGTCCCTGGAACCGCGAATTTGCATAAAGATCCGCAGTCTACTTATTTCATTAGCTTACCTCTAACGACTACAATTAAGAAGAATGTTGGACATTTGACTACACTGGGAATAAAATGAACATTATTCTCTCTCTCTCGCTCTATCTATCTATCTCTCTTTCTCTCTCCCTGCATTACGTCAAAGTAGAGAAGAGAAGCAATCCACCATAATAAAATATTCAATCCTTTAACTAGCCCACCGTTCAATCCTATTATAATAATTCTGAATCGACTGCGGATCTTTACGCAAAGTCAAAATTCTCTTTAAGAGAATCCATTATTATTAACATACCAAAATTATTAACAGAAGAAATACATTTTTATCGATCTCCTGCATGTTGCAATTGTTACACAAATTATTTATATAAAATCCGCAGTCTAGAGAGTGCCTAAAAGAGATTGAAGCAAGAGCAAGAAGGGGAGGAAAGGTATCGAAATGGGAGGAAGGAAGAAATATATAGAGAAAAGAGGGGACAGGGAAAAAACTGGAAAACGAGAGAAAAGAAGTAAGAGAGGAGGAATGGTATAAGATAGAAAAATGAGAGGAGGAAATGCAGGAAAACGAAAATTGGGAGAAAGCGAAAGAAGGAAGATACGACAAATGGTTTAAGGAAATAAGAGATGAGAAAGTACCGGAATACTTAACAAAGGGATGGAAGGAGGAAAGTGGCAAGGTTCAAACTAGGAAACGAGATGAAAGGAGGGAGACACTGGGAGAAAGCGAAAGAAGGAAGATACGACAAATGGTTTAAGGAAATAAGAGAAGAGAAAGTACCGGAATACTTAACAAAGGGATGGAAGGAGGAAATGGCAAGGTTCAGACTAGGAAACGAGATGAAAGGAGGGAGACACTGGGAGAAAGCGAAAGAAGGAAGATGCAACAAATGGTAAATGGTTTAAGGAAATAAGAGAAGAGAAAGTACCGGAATACTTAACAAAGGGATGGAAGGAGGAAAGTGGCAAGGTTCAGACTAGGAAACGAGATAAAAGAAGGGAGACAGTGGGAGAAAGCGAAAGAAGGAAGATACGACAAATGGTTTAAGGAAATAAGGGAAAAGAAAGTACCGGAATACTTAACAAAGGGATGGAAGGAGGAAAGATGGAGGAGAGTGGCAAGGTTCAGACTAGGAAACGAGATGAAAGGAGGGAGATACTGGGAGAAAGAGGAGAAGAAGAAATGCAGGTTGTGCGGAGTGGAGATAGAGGAAAGGGAACATGTTTTGGGATATTGTAGAGAGTGGAAGGAAGAGGAAGGAAGTGTGTATGAGAGGGTAACAGAAATATTAGCAGGGGACGGGAGGGGAGAAAGATGGTTAAAAAATTTAGAGGAAGAAAGAAAGGGTAGAAGAGGAAGAGTGGGAGAGTAAGGAGGGGAGAAAGAAAATGGATGAATGAGGATGAATGCGAGGAGAAGAGATAGATGTAAGTCGATAGAAATAAAACAATGTAATGGGACGGAAGTCCGTGTAACCCGAAAGGGATCACTAAATAAATACATACATATAAAATCCGCAGTCTACTGATGTTAAACCTTGCAACAGTCCAAGATTAAACTATCATCCCCGGGATTACCGAGGATGCTTGAAAGGGCTACGGCACCTGAGCTTACTTTGCTATACTTGGGCACAGCCATAAACAGAGGCAAGCCTTGTCTAACGTAATGAAAGATGACACACCCATAATAACTAAGGTCGAAAAGGTGATGCTGGAAAATTTTAGCTTTAAGTACCTAATTATCCCAGTTCCCAATCTAGCGTGCCGAATTTTCGTCGGACAGCGACAACAAAATTTAATCATGTTACCGGACAGACACGCCATTGGCAAGATCACTGCTACCCTAAACTTCGACACGGTGGCCAGCACTATTCAATTACTCCCGGAGGAGTCTATACAGTGACTCAGTTTCTGATTGTGGATTTAAACATGCACAAGCGTGCACTGCAACATTAAACTTTTCCGTTTAATGGCCCGATATTGATAAATATTCAGGATCATTCATTCAAGAAATCCAGAAAACTGTTCAGCACAAAGTTATACATACAACGGATGGAAAGAATCGATCCTCCGAGACATTTATTAACGATATTTTAAGATTGATGGTATTTTTCTCAATGTTACTGTATTTTAGCGGCCTGACAGTTATCGGCCAGGTATACTATTCTTTGATGTTTGCCGAACGTAGAAAAGGACAACGAAGCTCGAGAGGCTTCGGTCGCCGAGAAACGTAACATAATCAGTGTTGGGATATGGTCCATCTTTTCTCGCGCATGCGCGGCGATTTTGGCCTCAGTGAAGTAAGAGTCTTGATAAAATGTGGTACCTTGAGCACCCAGCAGAATTGTAAAAAATTGGTATGATTTGATTCTGAAAAATGAATGTGTAACATGTGTATTTGTGTATATTTTGTAACTCGTAGGACATGTTCTGAAGTCTTTTTGTCCGGAATAGATTGTTTCGACACTACCTCGTCATCATGATATAGATACGTTACCGTTTTGGCCGCGCATGCGCGAGAAAAGATGGACCGTATCCCAACACTGAACATAATACGGCTCGAGCATGTCGGTGTGAGACCACTAGTAATCCAATGACAAAACTTTCACCCATGTATTCGTGGCATTTTTCTAGTAAAAATGATACCAAATAAGATATAATTGCGATGATATTTACTTGTGTAATGGACGATGAAAGTTTTGGATAATAATTGTAAACATGAACCGAATTATATCGTGCTTGATATTATTTTAATCAGAAAAATGCCACAAATATATTGGTGAAAGTCTCATAAAAAGTAAGTAGTAATAATAAAGAAGTTTTTCTATTAGCATTACACTGTGAAGACACAGTGTTCCCATACGTTGTCCTCCCTTGCGCCCGAAACAATCATCGTCCATTACACGAGTAAATATCATAGCAATTATATCTTATTTGGTATCATTTCCATTACAAAAATGCCGCGAATGTTGGTGAAATTTCCATAAAAAAGATAATAAAAAATAAACAAGTCTTGTCATTGGATTACTAGTGGCATCACACCGACATATTTTGTTTTGAACGTTGTTTTGGGGACAGATATCGTCCAGATATTTGGGACAGTTGTCAATAAATTACTATAGCTACAATCACTTGTTCCCCAGATATTCGTGTCTGAAAAGTAGGGTATAAGTGGGGCACCATATCTTTCAGACACGAATATCACGAGATTGACTGATCGGAACGGTATGGTTATGGTAGACTTTGGATTCGTCTTTATATGCTCTACAATAAGAATATTGAAAAAAATATATAAGGTGTCGTACAGAAAAATCTCGACGACCTTGGAATCTTGGGAAAGAGTGACTTTGAGGAAAGATTCTTTTCATTTTTACATGTAACCTTTGGAATATCATATTTGTACAAAATGAAATAAGTCGGATATTTATGTGATTGCATTTAGCTGAGACGCTCTCTATAATTTGCTGCAACTTTGGCTGCAGTACCAGATAAGACTATTAAATACCTTGACCGCAGTAGCGAAATTGGACACCACCGGCATCTGCCAGCCATTCCCATGAACAGCAAAAAACCTACCAATCCAGCACTCTCGAGAACCGAGCAAGAAATCTTGAGACGAAGATTAACCAGTTGAATTCAAGTTGCTCGCGTCATAGCTCAGTATAAAAATGGCCTTGGCGAAATTTAAGCTTCGATCCTGCATATTCGAAGCCATGCAAATCACGGAGCAGGGTTTCAACCGTGACTCAAACAAGATATCTATATTGTCCTAACATCGACCAGGCGATAAAAATCTAAGAATCCAATTAGTATTTGCTTCTCTCCTAGAAACGATCAATCTACATACGCTAACATTAATTTCATTCCTCGTGTGATTAAACAGCCAGCAATCGTTTTAATTGTACTCGCAGAAAGTAAGCTTAGATCCTTTAGTTGTGAACATAATAAGAAACAATTTGGTAAATCACGAAAATTCTATAAAATCAAAGTAAGAAAAATTGAAACGTTGAAACTGATTGTGCTGGAGGTACTCCAGCAACCATCTTGCATTTAGTAGACCCTAATCAAATTCGCTACACCCGATACAACAGCTTTAAAATTGATTTACAAATCTAATAATTCCGCCTTTCATTTCCGGGAGACGTAGCATTGTTAAGTAAAATTCTCAGACGTTTCTTTTTAATTTCTTTCTTTTGAATTCCGCCATCGGCGGACTTCAGACTTAATCCCAGACAAAGATGGCGTACGCGAGACAATACCGCGGGAAAATTCGGAATAATTAAACGAAACACACATTCTAACAGATTCTAAAGAAAGGCTAGCACGGCTTTCTCGCCGAGCATTTCGCCGCAGAAACTATAAACTTTTAAATTTGAACCAGGTAGGCCGTATAACTTGGCGCTCGTCTTTTAAGCAAGCTATAAAGCCCGAAATAATTAAGTCGAGCGCTGTAAAAGTTGATGGCGAGAGCGCAGGACCCGTTGCATCCTCCACGGGAACGTTTTATCTTACGAGCGCACCCCTGCGCCAACCATATAATTCCAAATCTGGCGCAGTAAAACGTAATCTAGCGTTCACCGGGCTGAAGATAACCCTATCTGACGTATCAGGAGCACCCTGAACTAGCCGATCGCGAGCAACGTTGGCGCTTTCGATCGATCCTTCAAAATGGAAGGCGAAACATTTTCTGCGAAACGAGCAGGGAACGTTGGACATGCCAATTATAACTGTGTTGATTTCGATTTTATGGCTGTCACGGACGAAAGAAACAAAGACGTTGTTTCATGGTTTGCATCCAAGGATGCCACAGAATTTTCTCTTTATATTGTTTATCAGGAAGTCTCAAGATTATATGAATTTTTGTTGTTTAAGAAAATAGACATATATTTTTGCCAAATCGATCAACTCCAATCAACTTACTGGTAACATATTATTGCCAATGTAATTAATAATAGTGTATTATTGTATACCACAGTAAAATAATTTATAGTTTAGCAGTATACAGAAAAATTGTCTGGGTGGCAAGAGACCCCGTGGTAACGTTGCAGAGATAAAACAATTTTTGTCACTTATTAGAATACTAAGTTCACTAATGAAAGCCTAATTTTGAAGAAAATTTGTTCCAAATGTAAAATATTAATCGTACAGTATAGTTTGAAAAATGACAAATTTCGAGTTAATCGTTTTGGCTTGTGTATGATTCATTGATTGCTTTAACAATTAGTTCGAAACTGCTCGGCTGTGTGTGTTTGTAGTAACATGGAGAAAACAGAAAGGAGAATAAAAAAATAGAAGTTAAAAATGCAACCACGCGAGCAGAGACGCGGGTGCAGCTCGTTGTTGTGCAACGATAGGTGCAAAAGCAAACAAAAGTAGACAACAAGAAACAAAAACGTCGAAGGTAGGCTCTGCATAGTGCAACCAGACGCAATTCTTCCACGCCCATTAATAAATAATAAACGTATACTGCATTACTTTCAATATAATATATATGTATATATATATATATATATATGTATATATGTATACTCGTGCTCCTGTTCATGTGTGTTTGTGGGTTTGTGTTTGTGTCTGTGTGCATGCGTGGTAATACATAAACAGTGAATAACATATACATAAAATCATTAAAACGGTAAAACAAAATAAAATAAATTATCCAATATATTAATTAATATACTTAATCATCTGCGTAATATATTAATATTCTGGTTATGTATATATTATTATTATTATTATTATCGTATGTATATATTATTATTATCTATTATTATTATTATTATGATTATCGTTGATAGTAATATTAAATTATAGGTATATGCGTGTTCTGTAAATACAACCTTAACTATGCAAAGTGCCTCTTTTTGTCGCAAAAGAGAGAAGAAGATCGACGGTAATATCAGTTGATCACAATGTAGCGGTTTGGCTCTTTGTATAGCTAACGGATCCGACTTTTCTTGGTTTTCAGGCGTCGATTCTGTACAAGCGAGTACCGCGATTATTAGTACTCGATTGATCCACGATTCCATAGTTCTCGTACACGTGTTGTCTGCAGCACGTTCGTCCGAGCACGCGATTCATAGATGCTCGCGTGTCTCTGTGTTCAGGCTTGTACGTGTGATTGTGTGTAATCGATCCAGAAAAATTTGCACAACTCTGCACTTTCCGGACGTCGGAAAAAAAAACATTAGCTTGGAAATCGATAAAACGGCTCTCCTGCAAATTTTATTCTTTGATTCTAAAAAGCGTGCGTACACACGGTTAAGAAATTTGTTTTAACCAATCAATAAATTGCGGATTTGATGCACTCGTAACAAAACTGAGTAGGTGCAATTTAAAACAGTAAAAACGTGAAAGAATTTTCAAGATAATTATTTCAAGCCTATTTAACCATATTATTTAACTCTTAGTTGCAATTGAGGTAGAGCATTTTGCATAATAATTCGCATACGAAGCAATGTTGCAAAAATCCGGACCCTTCGGTAGTTTTGGCGTCTTTTAATACTTGGCATGCGGGCAACGTACTTTTACGTTTTTCGCAGTCTGTCACTGCAGCGCGGGTCACGTAAAAATACGTATTTAGTAGATTCGTGGTGGATAGCAGGTATTGTATAATTACATCGTGTAACATTGTATGTGTGTTGTTTGCGTTGCTAGGCAACGTTTCGCATTTTTTATTCCCACAAGTATCAATTGTCGAGTTACTCGGTCTTCAATCGGCGAAGTATATCCGCATGCCAAGTGTTAAAATATCTTGTGGAAATAATGCGTGTGATAGATTAGAAGACTTCAACTTTGTGTAGGATTTGTGCGAGTCTAATGTAGAAGAAGAAGAACGAAGACTAAATGTTCCAAAAATTGTTTATCAATTTCCAAGCTATTGTTCGCAAACGCGAAAGAGATCACAGCATGCAAATTTTTCGAAGTTCGTCGACTCGTGTAACCCTTTATCGCTAGAATCCTCGTGAACTAGTTAAACGTGTCCGTGTATGTAATTCATATACATACATATATCCAAATCACGATATACAGACATATCTAAACCCGTCTACGTTAAACCAAAAAAGGAAAAAAAAAAGAACAAAGAAAAAGGAAAGAAAAAGAACATACAGCTTGCAACCCCAACCAATGAAATATCAACGTGTAACAATGGTCACGCGATGAGAGAAATATCGCAACCAGCCCTCTTGAATAAAAATTGCAATTATTTAACGTTAACTATATCATCCAACCAATGCTCGATTACTACAAACGGTACGATTATGATAAACGTATCGATAACATATAACATATATATTTATCAATATTGTAATAATAGAATTATATATATATATATACCACTACAAAAACAATCCGAGAATACAGGGTTTAAAAAAAGAAAATCGTGTATGTGTCGAGTGTGTCCTTAAGTCGCGAATCGTGGAATGTCTCGTCTGATTTCCACTAATTAATCTGCTGCATTATCAATTATAACGTGTTTGGCGGTGTCTCCACTGAAGCAACTTAATTCGAACTTAACATCATTCGCCATCGCGTCGATTATTCCATAATTTTTCAAAGTCTATGGCTGAGAATTTTTGAATCGATCATTCAACAGAATCTTTAATCATAAACCAACAACTCAACAACGAAATCTAATAATTTCGTTTGGGATTATTCTGTGAAAGAAAATGTTCAAGCTTCCACACGGTACGGCACAATTATTGAAAAGCCTAATCACATAGGTTTCCGGTAGACAAATTATAAAGAATTGGTTGTCACTGCTTCAGTGTAGATGTAGTGTTTGACAGTGTAACGTGTCTCTGTGTTCGTCTGTGCGTGCGTACGCGTGCGAGTGCAACCATAAATATCTGATGAACTTTCGGTGTCTCGATTAACAAATAACGTTAGTATTTTTTCCCCTCATAGCTCCTTGGCTCCTAGAACAGCGAGGATCGAGCCGCGGCATTTTCAATCATTCTACCTAGCTAACGGAGAAACGGAGAAACCCTTTCGAAACGATGCATAGGACTAAAAAAGATTTTCGTTGTTAGTCGATTAAATATTGCGTGCGAGGGTTGTCGCGTGTTTTCCGGTATAAATATCGTGTGTACACCCGTTGGCGAAAAAACTGTGTTCCTCCCCGTCTCTTTCACACACTCACTCTCACTCACACTCACACCCACACGAGTGTGTATGGTACCTATACAGTGTTTTCCATGTGTTGCAAAGTGTCCAATGTATCGTCGTGCCTACTATCCCCACCCCCACCACTCTCTCCTCCCTTCCTCTCTTTCTCTGTATCTAACTGCTCCCGTGTCCTTTTGCGTGCATGTGTGCGTGTGTGTGTGTGTGTACCTGTCTCGGTGTATTCGCTACCCCCTAAAACCCACACCACTGCAGTTTCGCGAGTTTGCATAAAAAAACGAGAGAGAACCGCGCTCGCGAACCATGGGCGCAGCAGCACACGATTATACTTTTATTGCCAGCGAGATATACTCCGACGAAACACACGAATTATACACGCTAATACGAAATATCCAACTATAAACTCTTTCAACACTATACACGACTTGCACCCTGCGAACGAATCACCTTTCTCCTTCCTTCACACATACACACACATGCACACACACACAGAGGCGCCTCTCTCTCTCTCTCTCTCTCTCTCTCTCTCTCTCTCTCTCTCTCTCTCTTTCTCTCTCTCTCTCTCTCTCTCTCTCTCTCTCTCTCGGCAAAACACCGCGGTATTTTTGCGTTAATTAACTAATCGATTCATTAATTGTAATTCTTTCTGTTCCGAAGAGGAACAGATCAGCAACTACGGGAGGAATTGGCACCACGTTTGCTCCCACTTTGAATTAACACACGCCCCCGTTTGCCTGTACTAGCATTCACCGTTTCTCCTTATTCTTTTTTTTTTTCTATACACTGTCATTTAATATGTATACGCACGTGTTCCGTGTGTTGCTCGCACAGGCAGACGAGAGCGCAGCTCATGTAATTGCATTAGAATCCCCCATTTTAATTAATAACGCGAACTCTCTTCCGTCACGCCTAAAACGCTCCTTAGATTACGCGGTTATAATATCGTCGATCGGCGCAGCGCTTCACCACGAAAAAAATAAAGCTGCCCGGTCTTTGGACATTGTTCAACCCGGCTGCAACGCCAATTTGTTGTTGGCGTACTCGCAATTTTCGGTACTCTAACCTGGACCTTCTTCCGCTCTGTGACATCTTTAACTGACCCCTAAGCTAGTTCCATCTTGTGCGAAAATCATCTGTGCAGAATTCGAGATCGATGGGGACGTTTGCGAGACGTGGCAAAATTGAATGCAGAATTTTTAAATGGAAATAAGTGCGTGCTGAATGGAAAGAGTAAATTCTGAAAATTGCAATATTTTAGAATATTTATGGTATCTTATTTAGTGTTTAGATAAGATATTCAGCTTTAATTTTCAGCAAATGTTGCTCTTGCTATTATTGTAAGTCTCGTTCAGTTTCTATTTAGTCAATTGTACCGTGTGTCCGATGCCACAAACTTTTGCAGAAATGGCTGCCACGTCTATTTAGTTCGAGATACTTACATCAAATTTTCAGCAAATACTATTTAAATATAGTAGAATAAAATGTATGTATTTCTTAATTTTGAAGGGTATTTAATTTTATGTAATTAAAAAATTGTCGAATGTCTTTCATTTTTGAATCATTGAAAAGTGTGGCAGAAATGGCTGCCACATCTAGTTTGAGATACTTAGGTAAATTTTTCAGAAAATGCTAATCAAATCTCGTAGAATAAAATGTACGTCTTAATGTTTTAAGGGAATATAATTTTATATAATAAAAATATTATTTTCCAACCGTCCAAAGGTATGCAACCCCTCAAACATGAAATATTTACGTCAAACATTAATTTCTCTGCTATAAACGATACCAGATACCAATTAAAGGACTTGGTACTTTTCTTGATACTTTTCAATAATACTTGTAATACATACCTATTTCCATTCATGCAGCTACTTATAGCAATGTTAACGTGCCACAGTCTTGATCCAATCGACTTCGTTCTGCACAGGAATTATTATTCTCTCACCGAATGGAACGATTTTCGGGCACGGCACGAGAGAAAGCTCTCGCTAACAAACTTCGCTATAACCAAGGGTCCAGCTTAGGGTAAAATAGCTCCGGGGGTCCGAGCGTTCCAGCGAGCGTGCAAGCCGAGAAAAGCGACCCGCGCCAAACTTCGATTCGTCTCGGCTCCGCGCTCGCGAAAAATCATCAACAACCAACATCATCGATCGAAGGAACTTTTCTTCTTACTGTTCGCGCCCTTATCACTTTTACCATTAGGTTACACCAATAAAAAACAAGACTCCGAGTCGCGGTCATAGAGACAAATCGAACTTCGTATTACAAATCTTCCGCGAATATCAATCATTATCGATTGTGTCGATCGTACAACATAATATTCGCCGAAAAAAGAAAAAAAAACGAAAAATTCTCGCTCGTCCCCAGGAGCCGGCGCGCAGAATTAACGAGAACGTTTTCTCGCCTCATCACCGTTACATATTATATATCGTACTCTACTATCGTCTCGAGAATCGTGAGAACACGTTCCTATCATCCTCCACCCGTCCCACCCCCCCAACCCCTAACCCCATAAAACCGTAGTAGAGAATCTCGTCGATATCCCTTAAGCGTAAAACCTATAAAAGATTTGGTGTTCGAGAAAGAAAACAGCCAAGACCTTCACATCACGTGGCCAGGGCCGTACGAATCGAAACTTACTGTACCCCCCTATATTTTTCTCCATATTATATATATATGTATTTACATATATATAAATATACCACATGGTACACTATATATACGTATATAGATATAGATATATATAAACTGTGTATATATATATAATATATTATCCATTTTTTTCCGGTTTTCTTGCTTACGGGCCGAATATATACACACACACACACATATATATACATATATATATAAATATATATATAACATATCTGCGTATATATGCACATATATAATCAATATATTATATGTATATATATATCTATATATATAACATATACATATACATATGTATATTTGAATACATATCTAAATATATATGTACATATACGTAAGTATATATATATGTACATATATATAGACAAATGTATATATACGTACATGTGTGGTATTGTACATATGTACACATTTAGGTGTATACGGTAGTATGTATAAGTTGCATATATACAAACGAAAAACAGAGGCCGGTGACGACGGTTGTTTTCGCGCGTTTTTAGGACAGCGTGTTCATGGTATCGTTAGTCATCGTGGAGAGCGCCAGGGTGCCGGTCATGAAATCGTTTAGATCGATCTTTCTTGCCTCGGGGTGTTTGAATTTAAAGTGCGTGCGCAGGTTGTCGCTACGTGTGTACGTGGCACGACAGAGAGGACACTCAAACCTGCCGGGGAAGTGGACGTGGTAGTGGTTCCTGATGTGCGTCACGACCTTGCCGCACAGCTTGCACCTGTGAAGGTTGCAGCCGCCTGGCACCCGGTCAAAGGTCAGCCGCATGTGCCAGGCTTTTGAACCTGCAACATCAACACAAGACAAGTCACTTTCAAACTGGTTGTTGCCTGGCCAACAACGCGCGACGACCAATTTTTCCCTAACCCAGACGCGACGCGAGAAGCTTTATATTTTATAATCGCATCTCTGTTTCTCTCTCTTTATATTTTATTTTATTTATTCTTCCCTCTCATCTTCTCTCTCTCTCTCTCTCTCTCTCTCTCTCTCTCGCTCGCTCGCTCTCTCTCTTTCTCTCCCTCCTTTCGTTCTCTCTCAATTTTTCTCTCTCGATTTCTCGGTACCCCACCCCCCCTCTCTCTCTCTCTCTCTCTCCCTTTCTCTCTCTCGCGCGTGCGTACTAGCTTTGGTTTTCTATAAATAGTTCTGTTTTTAATTATTACACCCCAGCCTCCACCGACAGCCTCTCCTCCACCGAAGGACACTTTCTCTGAAGGGCCATTGCTAAGAACTGAAGTTTTAATAATTATGGTCGCTGTTTGGGTCTGACACCAGTATCGCGGTATATACAAGTGATTCGCACTCCCCTACCTCGAAACCGTTTCTCCTGTTGACTTAGGCTACCTATACGATAACTAGCTTTCTTGATCCTCGTTGGAGACCCTCTTATAACACGGAGCGAAAAATAACACTAGAACTGCCGAATCAGTCGAAACAATGATTACCAGACTATCGTGCTAAATGATTCAGATTGTAAATACAGTATTTCATCGATAATTGTCGACAACACGGGTCTGCGGAGGGACAATTATACGCGAGGGATATCATTGTTTGAGGTTTGCCAAACGTAGAGAAGGACAGCCGAGCACGAGAGGCCTCGGTCACCGAGAAATGTAAACATACCTAATCCGAATTTCCAACTTCTTTATTAATCATTATTTTTTTATGGGACTTCGATGACCATATTTGTGGCATTTTTCTAATAAAAATGATACCAAATATGATATAATTCCGATGACATTTACTTGTATGATAGCGTATGGGAAAGAAAGAGACGCGGAGAGTCGCACTCGGCGGCACAGTTCAAAGGCTCGCGCGTCCTCGCAATGTATTACCAAGGAATAACTTTTTTATTATTACTTATTTTTTTATGAGACTTTTTCTAATAGATTTGTGACATTGTTCTGATTAAAATGATACCAAACACGATATAATTCGGATCATATACAGGTGTATGGTCATTATGTATAGGTCAGGTACATAACATCGGTGAGGCAACAGTAATGCAATGACGACACTTTTTCATTTTTAATTAATCTTTTAGGAGACTTTTACTATCATATTTGTAATATTTCTCCGATCAAAATTTTTCTGATTATACATACATATCTATTTTTGACAAACACATAACAGTGTTTGGTATCATTTTAATCAGAACAATGCTACAAGTCTATTAGCAAAAGTCTCATAAAAAAATGAGTAATAATAAAAAAGTCGTTCCTTGTTAATATATTGCGAGGACTCGCGGGCCTCTTTCTTTCCCATATCCTTCCTCGCGCCCGAAACTTTAATCGTCGATTACACAAGTAAATATCATCGGAATTATATCATATTTGGTATGATTTTTATTAGAAAAATACCACAAATATGGTCATCGAAGTCCCATAAAAAAATAATGAATAATAAAGAAGTTGGAAATTTGGATTAGTGTGGTGTTACCGATATACCCGAGCCGCATGGTGTCATATTTCTCGGCGACCGAGGCCTCTCGAGTAAGCACTAGTGGGGATATCTCAGGGACAATTATGTCGGAGACATTTGGGACAATTACCAATGAAATACTGTATGTCTTTGTGGACACTCACTGAATTTATTTGTTCAAACGTACATTGTGAAGAAAGACTTCCAATTATACATGCAATCTTGTTATTTTTAAAAGGCAGTACAAGTTGCAGTTGCACAGATAATAATATTGATATTAAAATGCAATGCACATTTGACAAAAGTTAATGCTGTATGTCTCGATGGGTGTCCGTTCATATTGTCTTTTAGCAGCAAGTGTGGATGATCAGCTACTTCGGGTTCGATATAACATGCGATTGACCGTGTTATAGGAGGGTTGGCTAGCTTCTCCCGTGTTCCACATGCGTTCCAGGTTATGTTCAGCGAATAGATCGAATTCGCGAATTACAAGCGATGAGATTCGCGAGGAGTAACGGCCATGAAGAGAGGAGAAGAGGAACCCGTTGACCCAGTCCGCGATTTTGCAAACACACGTCCGTTGACCAAGGAGATGGCTAACATCAAAAATCGAAGCGATCCCGGGCCCGTGTGATTGTTCAGACTCTCGCATTAGCAATGGCGTTACAAGTGCACACGAGACTGACTCCACCGCGAATAATTACGAAAATAATTAAAGGTTCGAATTAATTACAGAACGCCGTAATTATGTCGAGTTTGTCTGCAACTATACTACTTGATGAGCCACCGAATTATTCGCTGCGATCCGGAGAATTTACTTAAGCGTCCTCTTTAACACTAGGTTTACGGAGCACTAAAATTGATTATTTTACATTGCTTTATAAAAATGATAAAATTGTATTTACTTAGATCTTCAGCGATTTTTATGGTAATATGTGCACAAAAAAATAAATCTATTTGATAATTCCTCACGAATGCCTCCTTACACTCTTAACCCTTTGCACTCGAGTGGTGACTCTGAGGCACCACTAAAAATTGCTATACCATTATTCAAAATTTTGTTTACATTATTAAATTGATATTCAATCAATTGGTTACCAAACATTTAAGTATTCTATGAGCTACTATATCAGTTTCATTTCTTCAAAATGGAAAAAATGATATAGAATGGAAATATTCTTGATCGAAACAAAAGATTGGTTATGGAGTTAAAATACTTCCGAGCGCAAAGGGTTAATAATCGTAAATTAAACATTTTTGAATCCGTCATTTTGACAGGCCCCGTAAATCTAGTGTTAAGTATAAGAATTGTAATTTATGGAAGTCACACATTCTACAATTAATATTTTTGATTAAATAAAAGTTGCTTTCATCCCTTAACCCTTGAGTGAACTGTTGAGCCCCACTCAAAATTATGCTAATAATTATTCAATGTGTAACTATTAATAATTTTGCTATCTCAGTGACTATTTATTTCGATAAAGATGAATATTAAATATAACTAAATTGAATGATTTTATTTTTAAAGTGCATTTTGAAGGTTCGAGTAAGGGTTAATAATTCTGATGCATCGAAAACAACATAGCAAATACTGTATTATATTTCACCCAGCCAACTTCGTCATAAATGCATAAAAATCTGCGGTCTACGCGTGATGAATTACGCAGTCTAATTATGATCGTTGTCACCGTAGCATCGTTTCGTCGAATCATTCGGCCGTTATGTCGCGCAAAGGTTGAACCCGTGCATTTCTCTCGCGAATGCAAGGAAGGGAATTGCACGGGGGAAAAAGAATATTAGCCTCTCCTCGGTCAACGTCGGTATTTTTCTCAGGCTCCGGCGATCTATCACGATTTACTCGGAATTTCGTTTGCTGCTCCTTAGAGAACACTCCATTACGTTTAATAAATTACGGTTTCAATCTACTTCGAGACGAATCCGATTCCCCGGGTTATCGTGCAAGCGGTAATAAGTATAATAGCCGGGACATTGTCCGTTCGACGGTGTCGTCAACATGATTTATACACCATTATATGTATAGAGTTATTCACAAAATTTGTTAAGAAGCGGCCTCTATGTATACGACGCCCTTTGTCGTGAAGTGAGAAATAGGATAAGAGAAAAATACAAAGGAGATTATTAACACATGGGACAACAAATAACGTGTTACAGTATTTCATCGATAATTGTCCACAACACGGGTCTGCGGAGGGACAATTATGCGCGTGGGATATCATTGTTTGAGGTTTGCCGAACGTAGAGAAGGACAGCCGAGCTCGAGAGGTTCTGTACGATAATTGTCGCAAAACAATCCCTCCTTCCGCGAAGTATACTCCGTGAGGGCCCGTGAAGTTAGAGAGGCCTCGGTCGCCGAGAAGTGTAACATAATACGGGTCGAGTATACAGTCGGTCACATTAATATTGGGACGCTTTTAAAAAGGCTGTAACTTGTTTAATGGTGGACCATATGACTGGGATCTTTTTGAGAAGTTAGAACAATTAGTTTACTACATGACACAACAGAGACATTTTTTAAAAATTGTAATTAGTTGGAATTACAAAGAAAATAATAAAAGTTGTTCTTTACAATCGTTTTATGTGGGTCTATATTGAAAGTTTAACAAATACATTTTGTACACCTGTGTCAACTGTCTACGCTCTGAAAATTTCACCAAAATCGGTTGCAATGAGCTGCAGCCGTTTAAACATTGTAAAAATTGCAGCTTTTCACAATTTTTGGCCTTCAATTGTAATAAATCGAAGGATTCTTACATCTTTCGATGCCTGCCGCTGTTTCCCACGTCATCCGATTTCGATGAAATTTTCAGAATGTGTATAATTGACAAAGATCTACAAAACAAATTTTTAAATTTTCGATATAGGCCCACATAGAAAAGTTGTAAAAAACAACTTTTAGTATTATCTTTGTAATTCCAACCAAATACAATTTTTCAAAAATTTCTTTGTTGCGTCAGGTAGTAAACTAATTGTTCTAACTTCCCAAACAAATCTAAGTCATATGGTTCACTATTAAAAAAGTTACTGCCTTTTTAAAAGTGTCCCAATATTAATGTGACCGACTGTATATCGGTGAGACCACTACTAATCCAATGACTAAACTTCTTTACTTTTAATTATTTTTTTATGGAAGTTTCACCAACATATTTGTGGCATTTTTCTAATGAAAATGATACCAAATAAGATATAATTCTGATGATATTTACTTGTGTAATCGACGATTAAAGTTTCGGGCGCGAGGAAGGATAGCGTATGGGAAAGAAAGAGACGCGGAGAGTCGCAGTCGGCGGCACAGTTCAAACGCTCGCGCGTCCTCGCAATGTATTACCAAGGTATAACTTTTTTATTATTACTTATTTTTTTATGAGACTTTTTCTAATAGATTTGTGACATTGTTCTGTTTAAAATGATACCAAACACGATATAATTCGGATCATATACAGGTGTATGGTCATTATGTATAGAATTTTACCATCATATTTGTAATATTTCTCTGATCAAAATTTTTCCGATTATACATACATATCTATTTTTTTAATTGACGATGGAGTAAGTTTTGGTGACGAAGTATATTGAATTATATCGTGTTTGGTATCATTTTAATCAGAACAATGTCACAAATCTATTAGAAAAAGTCTCATAAAAAAATAAGTAACAATAAAAAAATTATTCCTTGGTAATACATTGTGAGGACGCGCGAGCCTTTGAACTGCTCCGCCGACTGCGACTCTCCGCGTCTCTTTCTTTCCCATCCTTCCCCGCGCTCGAAACTTTAATTATATATTACACAAGTAAATATCATCGGAATTATATCATATTTGGTATCATTTTTATTAGAAAAATGCCACAAATATGGTCATCGAAGTCCCATAAAAAAGTAATGAATAATAAAGAAGTTGGAAATTCGGATTAGTGTGGTCTCACCGATATACCCGAGCCGCATGATGTCATACTTCTCGGCGACCGAGGCCCCTCGAGCTTCACGGCCCCTCAAGGGGGTACACCCCGCACTAGTGGGGATATCTCAGGGACAATTATGTCGGAGACATTTGGGACAATTACCGATGAAATACTGTATATGTATATTACGAGTAAAACAAGAAGGACACTCTGTACATCGGGATCAAATGCAACACACATTTACTTTTACGCCATGTCTCTTGGTATAGGTGGATTAAAAAACTTCAAACCAGTGCAGTCAACGAAAAAAAAAAGAATAAAGGAACGAAAAATGGTAAAATAGATGAATGCATGTCGGTGCGACAAGTGTACTGGTAACGAGTTATCGGTGCGTAGGCAAAGCGAGATCACCAACCATGATCGATAGACAGGGTTGTTATGGTCGAATTTATGGCGAAAGAAAAGGGAAACGATCTTGATCGTGAACACGTAAGAAATATTGTCAATTGGTAATTAGGAAGTTCAAGTAATGACTTGAGATTCCTCGCAACACTTCCCGATTATGTACACTGACGTTCACTCGTCACTAAGCTGTTGTAAATACAGAATTAGAATTAATATTATGTACATATTGTTCCACTAAGCGAATTATAAAATATTAGGTGTATCGTGGTGAAACGATGTAAAAAATATTAATTTTGCAATGTTGAGAATATGTTATTGGCGCAAGGTTCGATCTTTTTCGAAATTCGACAACAAATTTGCAATTTATTTAATGCCCAACGTTTCGATCCGGATGCGGATCATTATCAAGGGAATTGCGTCTGAAAAATTACGTTACGCCACGATGACGCAATCACGTTGCCAACGCAACTCTTACTCAATTATTTAAAAACAATTATTTTTTCTGGTTTATTAAAAATAGTGCACAGCAAGTAAGTCTACCGTTCAAAATTAATTTTTTTGGTTTTTCCATTATTGTTTTCTTCAAAATAGTTAATATTAACATCCGATGAAATTGTACTAAAATAACGTAATTTTTCAGACGCAATTCCTTTGATAATGATCAGCATCCGGATCGAAACGTTGGGCATTAAATGAATTGCAAATTTGTTGTAGAATTTCGAAAAGATCGAACCTCGCGCCAATAACATATTCTCTAACAAATACTTCATATTTCAATCGATAGAAATCACAGTTATATCATTGTTGAGAGTATATTGTTGCAATATCCTACTTTCGATTTACGTAGATAGAAAATCGATTTCCTGGACCAGTTACACGAGAGCCGTCGAGAGGTCTGGCTCCGGTCGAGCTCTCTAGTCTCGCACGAAATGATTAATAACTTCGTTAATTCTGCAGATGCGACCGCAAAATTTTGCGAGTATATTCTCGAAATGTGATACTTCTGATTCGTTTGAAAAGAAAATCGAGTCCCCGAGCCATTTCTACGAGAATCCTTCCATAGGCGTGAAGTGACTCACGAAGATCAGTGTACGATTGCAGAGAAGATTGCTCGAGGTATGAAACGATAAAATGATTAACAACCGAATTATCGTATCAAGTAACAGAGTACTCTCTAAGCGATGTATTAGGTTGTCCCATAAGTTCGTTCCGCGGATTGAAAAGTATTTTAATGAAAAACCACAGAAACTTTTTAGTGACGGTATAATATCTTTACCAAAAAAGTGGGAAGAGGTTGTAGAGAAGGTGGTTATATTTTTTCGTTGACTTTGAAAGTATGTTTCAAATATTAATTTATATAGTAAAACAGTAAACGGCACGAACTTTTGGGACGACCTAATACATTCACGGCTCTCATACGCATCGATTGTTTAAACACTGGCGCCCAATTCCCAGACTCCCCAGACTCCCCAGACTTTGCAATGCGGAGAGACCATCCCACGAACGGTAACGCTCATTCGTTTCGATTTAGCATTTTCTTCCTTCACCAACGAGCGAAAGAGAATGAGAGAGAGAGAGAGAGAGAGAGAATATTTTGCTGGAAACACCCTCGAATGAATCACAGTAGCTTTTACTTATCGACTGCACACCCACGCGAGGACTTATTCATCGATTGGGGCAACGATGCCTGCTCCGATGGAATCAAGTCTATCACTGCATCGAAACCTGATGGAATCTGTTCCGGACGGTGTACAGATGTTGCACAAAATATTACATAACAGTATCCGTCCATTTTCATATTTTTTACTGGTTTGATTTGGAGAGAGATTTGGATTCTGTGGGATGTTGAGATTGATTTTTAAATTATGAAAGCTTTTGTGAACTTGGAGAATTTGTGTAGCTCTTTGAAGATGAATTGGAGACAGTAGGTATGTGTACTTAACCCTTTGTGGACATTTTCTATTTTATCTTTCCAGTCAAATGATTTTTTAAACTAATCACTCTTCAAGCAATTATAATAATAAACAAAACTATAAATTTATAGAAACATTTGACGCACATTAAAAAGCAATGGTCTGTTTATATATGTTTCGCTTAGTTTATAAATATTAACGAAATGCATTGAACGTAATCACTGCAGTCACTGATGTGAAATGAACTTATTTCCTTTTCATCTTTAATTTGCAGATTTGGTACATTTTTTTCATTTAATTCGATAAATGAAATGTAACATTTTATGTGGATCATCTGTACAAACACACATCCGTTCAATTATGATATTCTAGCTGATATTATAATCCTTTATTGACGAAACTGAGACTTGTATAAACATTCAGATTCTGTCCGATACTTGCATCCAAACAATATTCTATTAAACTGATAATTTCAAAATTGTATCATGTGACTTTAGAACATGATTAACACTATAAAATGAATCTCGTTATCGTCAGTATTTTCTGTCTTCAAAAATATATTACCTGACGACACGCTTCAACACGCGTAATGTGAAATCTACGACTTCTTGTTTTTGCTTCGTTCTGTACAAAGCTTAACATATTGTTTACGCACTGAATTAATTTCTACTCTGTGGATATCGAGCTAGTGAATATCAGACTTGTGCCCATCGGTAGCAGGAGGGAAACTTCATCCAAGGTGTTCTATGATCTGTAAAAATGGCGTCTCGCGTGGAAAACCTGCGAGTACGAGATAGAGAGTGAACGAGAAACAGCGATAAAAAGGCAGGAAAAAACGAGAGAGAAAGACAGAAAGGTAGCAGTTCGATAGAAAGAAAGAGAAAGAGAGCGAGACAGAGAGAAAGAGAGATTAAAGGAAGTATCATCCTATAGATCGGTGTTCTCTCAAAGAGACTTAAACGGTTCGTGTTGCATGGATGCATGTAGTTCAAGGTGCGTGTGCCGGTGTCGATAACGGGAACGAGGATCTTTTTATTCTCGTTTCTATGGGGGTTCAAGCTTCCTCGATTTGCGCTCAATAAGCATGATCGGACTTCATTTTAATAGTACCCAAAGCGTATCCGTGTATGCGAACGAGTTTCTGTACAATCGTGTAGGAAAATGTATCGAAACGATTCGAATCATTTTTATTAAACGTATCGTCGCTAGACTGTGGATTTTTATGTAAAACAAATTGTCCAAGTCAATCTCAAGACATGGCGAAAGTTATACTTTTCTGCATAGGATTAGTAAAAATTCTGTTAAGACGTGCTCGAAAAGAAACTGGACCCATCGAGGCAACGTGGTATAATAAAATTAGTTGTTCGAGTACTCTAGCTTCATTGATGAGGCAAGAACTAATTAGACACTGTGCCGGTTCCGCGCACAGTATTATTTTTTAGACATTGATTTTTCAGGCGAGACTAATGGAAAACTAATTCGAGGAGGACCATTTCTCACAACTTTGGGAAACATCTAACACCGCTTCGTTCCAAATTACCGAGAAGCTCAAGCTCCAAGTGCGAAAAGGTCCGGTCTCCAGTGACCAAAAGAACTTTGTTAATTTTGTATACTTTCACAAATTCTCGGGGAAATCTTTGAGAAGCTAAAGAAACTATTAACTTGTTTAATGAGCAATAGAATTGTCTGCTTAGTACTTTTGTAAAATAATTATTACTAGACTGCGAATCGTTGTACATGTATAGGCAGCTGTAAACTTATGAAATCGAAGAAAGCATTTCTAACGTTCAACTTATTGCAACAAATTATAAATTAAAAGAACAAAAAACAAAAGTTCATTCGCCGCCACACCAATTTTCATTTGTAATAAAAGAATTCGGTCCAAGATCGTGGACTTTGTATTGCATGAACATCCACGGTCTATCGATCTTATGCATTTATCATAAAAATGCATCAGAAAAGTTTCACACAGTATATAAAAATCAAAAGAATTGTATAATGTTTATTATTCCCGACTGATTAAAATTCGCAGAAGAAATACAGCAATCCTGTATACACCAGACCAAAAGAACTTTGCTAATTTTTTATACTTTTATAAATTTTCGGGGAAATCTTTGAGAAGCTAAAGAAACTATTAAGTCGTTTAATGAGCAATAGAATTGTCTGCTTAGTACTTTTGTAAAATAATTACTAGACTGCGAATCGTTGTACATGTATAGGCAGCTGTAAATTTATGAAATCGAAGAAAGCATTTCAATCGTTCAACTTATTGCAACAAATTATAAATTAAAAAAACAAAAGTTCACTCGCCGCCCCACCAATTTTCATTTGTAATAAAAAATTCTTGTCTATTTTAAAAATAAAATTTTTAAATTTAAAAATAAAATTCTTTCAGACGCAGTTCTCATCTTTCTTTCTTGAAAAAGATCCATATTAGGATCGAAACGTAGAAAGTTTTTCAACAAACTAGCAAGATTGCTTTAATATTCTGTTTAGATCGAACCTTTGTGCTAAAAACATTATTTATTCTTTGTTTTAACAAATTTACGATAACTGAAATAACATTTGTAATAAAAAAATTCGGTCCAAGATCGTGGAGTTTGTATTGCATGAATATCCACAGTCTATCGATCTTATGCATTTCTCATAAAAAAGCATCAGAAAAGTTTCACACAGTATATAAAAATCAAAAGAATTGTATAATGTCTATTATTCCCGACTGATTGAAATTCGCAGAAGAAATACAGCAATCCTGTATACATCTATCCCCAACAATTTGCAACAGACTCGGACAACTTTGATTTCGCAGAAAAATCCGCATTTGTTATCAGTGCGAAGGAAACAAGTTCACACAGGTTCGAGCGAGCATTTCGTGTGTCAAAAATTCAAATCATTTCGCACACCCTGTAAACAATATGTGAACCTGCGCGCGCGCGCGCGTGTCTCTGTGTATATGTGTCTGTATATATGTGAAGTATCTACACGTGATCAAACCAGTCGACATATCGATCAACTGCATTCACGCGACCGTCTGTTCCCGGTTACCGTACACGGCTTCAAAAAATATTCGCGTGGTATGTTATGGCTGGACGTTCCGCGTCATAAGGTGAAAGGTCATTTCGTTGAATATCCCAATAGATGGGAAAAGGAGAAGGGCCAAGGGAAACAGGCAGAGAGAGAGAGAGAGAGAGAGAGAGAGAGAGAGAGAGAAATAAAGGGAGAGAGAAATAAAGGGAGAGAGAAATAAAGGGAGAGAGAAATAAAGGGAGAGAGAAATAAAGAGAGAGAGAGAAATAAAGAGAGAGAGAGAGAGAAATAAAGAGAGAGATAGGTGCTCAAAGACGTTAAGACTTTTGACGTTCCGCAGCTGGCGGTTCGATTTTCAATAAAATCTGATTTCCGGCGAGCTCCGTCCGTTTTTATTTCAAGGAAGCTTCAAAGGTACCGGGAAGCAGTCTGCCACGAATACAGTTTAAGCCGCGCGCGCTAGAGAGAGAGAGAAAGAGAGAGAGAGAGAGAGAACTTTCCTGCAAACCTCTTTTACACGTTTATGTATAAGTACCGGTGGCGTTCACAGCAAAACGAGGTTTCTTCGTAGGGAAAAATAAATAATAAACGTGGAATAACAGTTTTCCGTGCGGGACTTCGTTTTAGAGAAACTTTCTCGTATCGAATACCATGCTCGATCGCGTACACCTTTTTATCCCCCGGTTCTTTTTTTTTTTGGGAAAGCTGTTTCAAGCGTCTCGTAGTGGAAGTAATGGATTTTGAGGAAAGGGGGCTCGTTTCAAACCCCTTCGTTTTATGTCCCGGTGGCCAAATTGCTTGGAACATAAAACAAAAAAGTCATTCGGATACATCTCGATGCTGAGGAATCGAAATTCGGCGGCGCAATCACTGGGGAAGATGGCGGAACGGAAGATTGTGCTGTTTGATCTTCGTTCTACTTTTGGCAATTTTCTCTTTGAGACGATGCGCGCTCTATGTTAAATTTCCATGTTGAGACGTACCGCGAAAATTTCAATTTTGCAAGTATGTTTTTCTTCTCTCAATTCTTTTCATTTCTTCGCAACAATTTTACAATGACTACAATATATTAAACTATAATAATTAGAACAGGTCTGTAATCATTTCACAGAAGAGGCAAGTCGGTAAATGATTTGTAAGTTGTGAATTCTATCAGAATCTCTTTCGATATTTGAAAGCAAAACAAAATCCCGAAACCAATTTCCTCGAAAAGGAAGCCGCGTGTCGCAAAAGGAAGAAGTAAACCTTATACCACAAATTTTCAAAACTCTTCGCGCGCGTTCCACAAAGAAAAGCACGTGTGCTTTCTCCGGTTAAGGGTCTCTGCACACCCATCCGGGACGGTCCGGACCGGGATTTAGCTAGTTAGTTTACATAGTTTACTTTAAGGAGGTGTGGAGTCCCTGGAAACATTTTTTTGTACCATGCACAGAGAGAACTGTCAACGCGCGCTCGAAAGTGCAAGAATTACGGCCCTTCGGTCGCGCGAGGGAAGAAACGGAACCACACCGGATCAGAAATCCCGGAGACCCCTGCCTATACCAAAGCTATGTAAAACAAACTCTCCGGGGCCCGTCCCGGGATTTAGCTAGTTAGTTTAGATAGTTTACTTTACGGAGGTGTGGAGTCCCTGGAAACATTTTTTCTTGTGCCATGCACAGAGGGAATTATCAACGCGCGCTCGAAAGTGCAAGAATTATGGGCCGTCGGTCGCGCGAGGGAAGAATCGGTACCACACCGGATCAGACATCCCGGAGACCCCTGCCTATACCAAAGCTATGTAGAAAAACTCTCCGGGGCCCGTCCCGGATGGGTGTGCAGAGACCCTAAATCACCCATTACCTGCATGCACAAAAATCAACGTGCCTTTGGGTTAGTGTATGGAAATGAACTGCGGTGAAACATGTTAGGTTCCTCAGGCCCGGTGATGTGTTAAGTTTGCGTGAGTTGCTGCTACGTATACGTTGCGTGTTCCTCACCCGTGTGAACGACAAAGCCAGATGTACGTGTTCTCAAATATTCAAGGGAGAGACGGCTATAAAACAGCGCAGAGAGAGTGAGAGAGAGAGAGAGAGAGAGAGAGAGAGAGAAAGAGTTTTGGAAATAATGGGTACTAGTAAGAAAGACAGACACAGAGATAAGAAGACATAGAAGGTTACCGTGCAACGCAATTGAAAAATTGTTTACGGAGATGATGTATGTGCATCTTCTGAGACTGTAAACGTACAATATTTTCAAACAACCCTTTCTACATCTACTGCACACTCAATGTGTCAGCAGATCTGTATACATGATCATTTTAAACAATTTTCCTGGTCGCGTTGCACGCCAATCTACTCTATAACACGATCAAAAAATTATTTAAAACAATTGTGCATATACATCTTCTGAGGCAGTAAGTGTGCAGTCCTTTTAAACAATCCTGTTTACATATGCTGTCCATTCACTGGCACATGAAATGCATGTACACAATCGTTTTAAACAATTTTCTTGATCCACTGAACAGAGTAAGATCGAAAGAGAGCGAAATTGACAGAGAGTAATTATTCCTATAAAAAAGGAGAAGCAGCTTTCCCGAATGAAGAATACCGTGTGAACAAGAATCTCCTCTTTTTCGAAATGAAAACTTGGCTTTTCCCCGGAAAAATGTTCGACGGTCCGAAAAAACAACTCGTGCATCAGCGGCGCGTCGAAGCGCATCGACCACGAAGCAGCACATCCCCCTCTTCTTTTTTTTTTTCGTAGTTTGCATTCTTTTTTTTTTTTTGGCGTGTGTGTGTCTCTCTCTCTTTGTCCAACACAGAGAGCCCAGCCACCTAACCCCTTCCCAAAAAATAGAGCTGGACTGTGTACTAACTCTTCTCCCGAGGTGTTGCAACGCGGTATCGAGCGAGCGAAAATCCGCGCGCGCGAAGAAGATAAAACGTATCTTCAATATACATATACATACATATATATACATGTATATATGTATATGTATATATATACACATATACATACACACCCGTGATTCCATGGATAGAATTAGCATCATTGTTTATTTCTCAAATCTGTCCAATACAAAAATATTACAATATATATTTATATATAAATATATATAAATATATGTATATATATTTCTTCGGTCTCTCCGTCGCTTACCACCTAGTCATTATTATATTATATAGGAAAGTCTAATTGCTAGATACATTTAAAAAATGCGCGCGTGTCTGTGTGTTTTTGGGGTTTTTTCTGTGTTGGAATAATTAATTTTCGGTAATTTGCGGTTTGGTAAATCAACCTTTCCCGTGCAGACTGACTTAGTAGGGCGTTCAGTATGGTTTATAGTTTAGTTTCACTCGGTACGGAATATAAACAGAAGATGGTTAATCGGTTGTTTGCAATGCAAACGGATTCGCGATTTTTTATATTTTCGACTGACACTAATTTGCAACGGCCTGCGATTTTCGCGAGATGGAAAAGTCGTTCACAGAGATCTGGCACAAACATGATGCAATTTGAATCATATTTTACTGTGAACACGTGTTCTGTATCTTACAAATTTGAATCGAGTTTAATTGACTCGACTACATTCAGAATCAAATTTAATTTACTCAAATGCACACGGAACAGAATTCAATTTATTCCGATACAATAACAAGAATAAAAATGTATAAAAGATATGTGGCCGAAGCAGCAATGCAAACGGATTCGCGATTTTTCATATTTTCGTCTGACACTAATTTGCAACGGCCTACAATTTTCGCGAGATGGAAAAGTCGTTCACAGAGATCTGGCACAAACATAATGCAATTTGAATCATATTTTACTGTGAACACGTGTTCTGTATCTTACAAATTTGAATCGAGTTTAATTGACTCAACTATATTCAGAATCAAATTGAATTTACTCGAATGCACACGGAACAGAATTCAATTTATTCCGATACAATAACAAGAATCAAAATGTATAAAAGATATGTGGCCGAAGTAGCAATGCAAACGGATTCGCGATTTTTCATATTTTCGACTGACACTAATTTGCAATGGCCTGCGATTTTCACGAGATGGAAAAGTCGTTCACAGAGATCTGGCACAAACATGATGCAATTTGAATCATATTTTACTGTGAACACGTGTTCTCTATCTTACAAATTTGAATCGAGTTTAATTGACTCAACTACATTCAGAATCAAATTGAATTTACTCAAATGCACACGGAACAGAATTCAATTTATTCCGATACAATAACAAGAATAAAAATGTACAAAAGATATGTGGCCGAAGTAGCAATGCATTAAATCGATTGCAGAGCAAATTTTGCAAAAACATATACGAAATCAAGAAGGTATTATTGGTAGATGTGTCCTACAAAAGATGAACATGTTGATTATTCTGCGAGCTATTCGCCAAGATTGGTTCGTATTTCCAGCAGCGTTGGAGATGAACCATGAACGTTTCCGGCTGAAGACATTGAACGCGTCACCGAGACACCGAACAACATAATTCAACGTCCCACTTCATGGACGCGATACGGAGTTGTGATACTAATTGTGCTTCGACACCGATAGGCTCCGAGCAAATGGAACTCGAAAATTTGAGCGACGCCTTCTGACTAGCGCATTGCTGTGCTCACTGAGCGCATCTGACTAAAGCTACACGCGTACAATCTTTCATCTATCACAACTTCCGGAGAATGTATCCCGACAAAAATAGAAAATCGCTCAGAGAACTTTAACTGGAAGCTTGAGAATTTTTTAAGCCTATGATCTTTGAAGCTGGCGAATTTCTGAAGCTTAAGATCTTTTAAGCCTGAGAATTTTCAAAGCTTGAGTTTTTTCAAGCTTGAGAATTTTTTAAGCTTGAGGTCTTTAAAACTTGAGAATTTCTCTCCTGCACCCTTTGAGAAGAACTTGTAGAAAGAATATTTATGATGGAACGTATTTCTTAATGCAATTAGACTTTGTAATTCAATCCCTATATAAGTCAAAGCAATGCAAAATCTTTCGCAACTTTAGTTCAACGAATGGTAGCATAGAAATTCCAAAACCGTCTCGTCGATCGCTATAATCCTTACCGATCGGTATCCCGATGAATACAAAGCAGCAATATTGTCACAACCAATGAGAATGGAAGTTGAAAATTGCATGGCATCTGTTCAAACTCTTCGAATTCCGATCAGAACCTTAAATTCCATGGGAAATAATAAAATATCTAATAGAATTTATAAGTAACACGAAGTTGTAGAATTGTTACCGACTTTTTTCAATGAAATCTGCGTGACAGTACCATGTAACCGCCTAATAATTTCCGAGCCTCGGAATCGGGTCGCCGCATACAAGACTCCAAGATTAGAAGCTATCTTCGCCGCGTAGGGTCGATTGAAACGATAAGAGGGTTTAATCGCATGAAGGATCTAGGCAAAAGTGCCTTCTAAATCGAGTCCAAGTTTCCTATCGTTGCAGCTTGTAGTACACGTGTAACCCTTGCGGATGGGCGTTCCACCGCGGATCGATCGGGAGGAAGAACATTTTCAAAAAGACTCACGAGCGGACAGGAAGCACAAACCTGGCACCGCCTACGGAATGACCAACCCGGAACCGTTCCAAGTTTCGGAGGTCATTGCAGACTGTCGTTGAATCTGTTCAACGAATTCGCATACCAGAAACCAGAAAGCTCCTTCGATCGAATATACTGCTTCACGAATCCTTCGAAATCATCGTACTTCGGTAAAATACAAAGAACAAAACAAGCAACGACGAGCCTACTCAAAAATCTCCTCCATTCCTCTTCCCTCGCTACAGTTTTTATTTTAACTGAGAAAATATAGTATTTCATCGATAATTGTCCACAACACGGGTCTGCGGAGGGACAATTATGCGCGAGGGATATCATTGTTTGAGGTTTGCCGAATCCGAATTTCCAACTTCTTTATTAATCATTATTTTTTTATGGGACTTCGATGGCCATATTTGTGGCATTTTTCTAATAAAAATGATACCAAATATGATATAATTCCGATGATATTTACTTGTGTGATCGACGATTTTTAATTGTCTATAAATATCATCGGAATTATATCATATTTCGTATGATTTTTATTAAAAAAATGCAGCAAATATGGTTATCGAAGTCCCATAAAAAAATAATGAATAATAAAGAAGTTCGAAATTCGGATTAGTGTGGTCTCACCGATATACCCGAGCCGCATGATGTCATATTTCTCGGCGACCGTGGCCTCTCGAGCTTTACGGCCCCTCAAGGGGTTACACCTCGCACTAGTGGGGATATCTCAGGGACAATTATGTCGGAGACATTTGGGACAATTACCGATGAAATACTGTATGACGAATTAACCGTTTGCTGTATTGTTTTTGTCTCCGCAGAAAGCTTTTCAACAATTTGCCGAAGAGACATGAAAATTTATAATTTATTTTGTATCTCTGCTGTAAAAGTATAGAATTTTTATTTCGATCTAGAAGAAAGAAAATATATATATATTTTGTTGGAAATCTTCATCGAAAGTCAGATTTCTTATTACACAGCAAGAGATCATGTTCCTATTATTGTACAGTACTCATTCTTTATAATGTATGTACAGTGGCTCACGAAAGTATTCGAACGCCATTTAAATCAGAATAATTTGTTTAAAATTGCACAACTCAACTTGACATTTTCTTTCCCAATTAGGAGCATTGATTTACTAAATGACGTGCAAAAAAGATTTTGAAAAATTGCAATAGGTAGGCATTACATAAAAAAATAAAAATGGCACTTTTTAAAACTTTTTTATTCCAGCCCGTAATGAAAATTAAAAATATGCGTCTTGTAGACCTATGTTAGTAATACACATGCTGAACATTTCGTCGAAATCGATGAATGTATACACGAGCTACAAGCGGTTCAAACGGATAAAAATCGCAGGTTTTCAGAACTTTTGGTCAGATTTTGTTTAAAATCCACAGATTCTTACATCTTTCGATGCGTGTCGTTTTTTTCTGCGTCGACCGATTTCGATGAAATTTTCGGCACTTGCATAACTAACATAGGTCTATAAAACGCATATTTTAAATTTTCATTGCGAACTGAAATAAAAAAGTTTTAAACAGTACAATTTTTATTTTTTTCATGTAATTCCTACCAACAGTAATTTTTCAAAATTTTTTTGCATCCCACTTAGTAAATCAATGCTTGTAGTTGCTAAAGAAAAAGTCAAATTATTTGGTCCAATTTTAAAAAATTTATTCGAATTTAAAGTGCGTTCGAATACTTTCGTGAGCCACCGTATGTATGTAATAAAGTTACTATGTTGATAACAAGCAAATTTCGTGTACCAATTGCGAGGATGAAGCAACAGATATTTTCTTTGAAATTCTCAAAAGAAAAATGAACAAGTTACTCTTTAAATACATATACTGATTACACGGATATCGTGGTGAACCACAGGAAGTATACTCGCGGTTCCCCGAGTCCGATTACGTTATAATTATACTTCCCCAGGAACATAATCGCGATCAGCCGAGCATCTTTTCCGCAATGCTTTCGTGTAGAACGATATTTATACGCTATGAACGTCAGCAAGGTAAGTCATACACAAAAATAGAAAGAGCGATGCTGTTGAAATCGAGACAGTACCAATATCTAACGCGTGAACTGTCGAATCGAGACTAGACTTCTGCCGCTGTCTTGGGAAACTGAATCTTTCAGGAACCGCGTGAGAAATTACACAGCAAAAGTCGATAGAGTTCGGCTGGATAACAGATAGAGTCTCGTGTACATTTGGCACGTGTACACATTGATATCCTGGACAAGCTCATACATTTTCGAGACTTTAAATTGAAAATTATGCAAGAAATTGGAATTTCTTTGTAAAATTCTCTAATTAGCAATTCGGAATAAATACAATTTCTAAGAGAGTTAGATTATTACTGCTGAAATCTAATATGGCTCCACTTCACGGAAATGATTTAACACTTTGACTGCCAATCGAACAACCTCAAAAATTTCCTAAAATCAAAATAATTTATTTAATGAAATAAAAATTGAAGAATTAAATTGTATAATACTGATTAGTCCTTCAGTCTTATTGTATTTGTTATGTCCTTACCAAAATTGGTATAATGAATTATTGAAGTAGATATTAATTTTTACAGCTGGACAAATAATTCCGTCACCCATATATGGATGACACGGCAGTCAACGTGTTAATAGAATTGAACAAATCTCATACAACCATCCGCACTCCCCTGATCCGTATTGCTTCTAACCTTCGCTTCGCAAGGTCATTTTTTACAGTATTCCAAGGTCATTTTTGAATAAAGTACGCCATATTTTCTCTTAAATGTACTTGTAGAGCATGAAAAGACGAATCCAACGAGTATAATGACAATACCCATTTCGATCTTTAGTCTCACTTGATGGTTAATTGGCTTTACAGACATAAATAACTCGAGAATAAATTATCGAAAGGGTATGATCATATGGTAGTTGATGAATTCGTCTTTTCATGCTCTACAAAAATATCGAAGGAAATTTATAGAATACCGCACAACGAATGTACAGTTCGCGAATATTTGGACTGAATAAACGGTTTTTAACCCTGCATCTGGCGGAAGAATAAAAATACTTGTTCAAAAGTATGACAAAACTTCCACGCGTCTTATAAGTTTAATCCTCGAGCATAATTTCGTTTTAAATATTTCTAAAACTAGCTTGACACTATTTGGATGCAACACTTTATTAAGGATTCCAGTGGGACCAGAATGTCTATATTTCAAGGATTCATCTGACAAAGATGTAAAAGTGGAATCTAGCTTCGAATATTCACCTATCGATACACATCTTCTGTTACTACCCGCGATCGTCTACAAAGGGATGAACGTCATCGTCGGGCCCACTTCGTCACCTATCTCCTAGGACCCCAGCAAAACGAGAAAACGGTAGAACGAGTTAGGAGTACGATGGAAGGCAGAATGATTCGCCAGTTTTCGGCAACGATTGAAAGAGCCTAACGGGATTAAGACGAGCGTGTATCCAACCGGGAGAGCTGCAGTTCAGGGAACACAGCGGCGAGTAGCAGTGTCAGAATGGTGGCAGTTCAGCGATCTTAGGGTCTCTGCACACCCATCCGGGGCGGGCCGGACCGGGATTTAGGTAGTTAGTTTAGATAATTTACTTTAACACTAGAAAGACTGAAACTTAGTATATACCTATATTGCCCAGAAGCAGTCAAAATGACTGCATTGTGAAAGAATAACTAATGTGTAAAGAAAGTTTAAAATTAATTTTTAATTTTTTTTATATTATTTACAGTTATATAACAAGTTATTAGTAAATACTAACAAGAAAAAAAATTTACTTTTCCTGGGCATATTGATGAGACTTTCATTTTCATCATTGGTGATCGACTCTTCTTCTAGTTGAAATTAAAAATCAGTCAAAATGACTTCCTTGGGCAATCTAGTGTTAAGGAGCTGTGGAGTCCCTGAAAACATCTTTTTTTGTGCCATGCACAGAGGGAACTGTCAACACGCGCTCGAAAATGCAAGAACTATGGCCCTTCGGTCGCGTGAGGAAAGAATCGGTACCACACCGGACCAGAAATCCCGGAGACCTCTGCCTATACCAAAGATATGTAAAAAAAACTCTCCCGGACGGGTCGCACCGGGATTTAGCTAGTTAGTTTAGATAGTTTACTTTAAGGAGCTGTGGAGTCCCTGGAAACAGTGTTTTTGTGCTATGCACAGAGGGAACTGTCAACGCGCGCTCGAAAGTGCAAGAATTATGGCCCTTCGGTAGCGCGAGGGAAGAAGCGGTACCACACCGGATCGGACATCCCGGAGACCCCTGCCTATACCAAAGAATATAAAAAAACTCTCCGGGTCCCGTCCCGGGACGGGCCGGACCGGGATTTAGCTAGTTAGTTTAGATAGTTTATTTTAACTCTTTGGGGCACGCTGGGATTAAAAGTGTCCCACCTTTTTGATGCACCGTAATGCATGGTGGGACATTTTTAATCCCACCTCGAAATATTGCAATAGCTGCATGCGCACAGGTTTATATTTCGTTTTGTTTACGTAAAGCAGTTGGTAATATCTTCAACAAATGTTACAAATGTATTCACTTGTATTGGCAACATTCAACATGCCAATACAGGTTCATCAATTGTTGCAAGCGGAAGATTTATTGCGACAATCTTCTTTTCCTGGTTTTATGTGAAAAATTGTAGAAGTTAATTTTTATAAAAATTAGTTCCATATAAGCAACTGAAGAGCTTTATAATAAAAACTAAAGCTTACATTTGTGGTGGTGGACTATTTGAGTCCCAGCCTATAACAACAAATTTAATTAAACTATTAGTATTTTTTTATGTTTCTACTTTATATGATACCTTTATTAATAAAAATATACCAATTTTGTTTCATTTAAAATGCAATAAAATTTCTGTGCAAATCCTGTGCCGCAAAGAGTTAAGGAGCTGTGCCATGCACAGAGAGAATTGTCAACGCGCGCTCGAAAGTGCAAGAATTATGGCTCTTCGGTCGCGTGAGGAAAGAATCGGAACCACACTGGATCAGACATCCCGGAGACCTCTGCCTATACCAAAGCTATGTAAAAAAACTCTCCCGGACGGGTCGCACCGGGATTTAGCTAGTTAGTTTAGATAGTTTACTTTAAGGAGCTGTGGAGTCCCTGGAAACATCTTTTTTGTGCCATGCACAGAGGGAACTGTCAACGCGCGCTCGAAAGTGCAAGAATTATGGCCCTTCGGTCGCGCGAGGGAAGAATCGGTACCACACCGGATGAGAAATCTCGGAGACCCCTGCCTATACCAAAGCTATGTGAAAAAACTCTCCGGGTCCCGTCCCGGATGGGTGTGCAGAGACCCTTATGCGGTACCATCGGTAGCTGACCGGCTAGCCACAATGGGCAGCTGCACGGTTTGCGAACGACAATCGTGCGCCCGTCGCACCCGGACAAACGTAACCCCGATGGCTCTCGCGGATCGTCATCATCGCCACCACCGTCATCACCAACGACACCAACACCAACACACCGCTGGAGACGATAAAGTACCACACTACCACCGATCACCACCGCCCGTTCATCCCCTTGCTACGAGAGCATTCCAAGGGCTCGGAAGGTTGCAAGGGCGGAGGCATCCAGCAGGGGCAGCTGGAAGTCTGCTGCTGCCTGAACTTGTCTGAGGCAACCCCCTCTCTCTTCAGTGAGAACCACCACTGGCCAACACTGTAACAGAGAGAGAGCGAGACAGCGAGCGAGAGAGAGCGAGAACGAGCGAGAGATTGACAGAGAGAAAAGAGGAAGAGAACAAGGGGGATGAATGTTAAGGGTGAACACCTGCGGAACAGCTACCTCATGTTTCGATATCTTATACAAATCTCAACATTTCGGACAAATGTTTCGTCTGCATGGTAGCGGCAGTCTCGATCTTTGTTTCCGAGACACGAGAAATTGTCGGCACCGATGAATTTTGTATATACAATTATTATCTTCTGTTCAAACACGGAGTGAGCTAAACCTATCAAGCATTAAAAATAACCTGATAAATGTTGTCTTATAAAAATGACAGCGGTAGATTTAATTAGATTGTCCAACAACAAGGAGATTGATTCTAATGCATTTTTACAGGTATTAATAATTGTAAAATATAAAATCGGTCATTCGACCGTGGTAGGTTTAGTATTAAAGGTCCCGTGCACAACTGCACACGCGTGACTCCGAGAAACGTCTCTTATAATTATTTAGTGCAAGCTTCGCCGCAGCGAGGATTACTGGACCTAATCCGAACCAACACCAGTCACTTTTAATCGAGTTACAACAGACATTTCTCGTAGTCTCGTAAACGCAGTTGTGCACAGGACCTTCAAGTTCGCTCTATCCTCGGTTCTGAAGTCCACCGATATTAACACGCTGTCACGGAAGCGCAAGAACAAACAGAAGTCACTGTATGCCGATAGTTCATCGCGAATATCTCGGAAACTGAGCGAGACCGTCGCTGGTGCGCCAAGGAAAAAGTTGCTGAAAATATCGACTTCTACAGGATACGCAAAAATCTATTGGTAGCTGTTCCGCAGGTTCACCGACTGTCGATTAGCGTGCGTGGAGGGAAAGGACACACGATAATTAACAACGATCTCGGAGACTCAACATATTTGCATACACCAACATGGATCATCGCGTTATGTGTTTCTCCGCACAACTGCTCTGTGGCGCGAAAACGGAAGGGAAAGAGAGAGAGTGAGAGAGAGAGAGAGAGTGAGAGAGAGAGAGAGAGAGAGAGTTTGCAGGGAAACTAGGATAAAGAAGATCGGGGAGTAGAGCTCCTCTCTTGTGTATTTCTAACCCTCTGCACTCGGTGAAGCACACACGCAGGCCAGTCAGCGTTAGGTCCGTGTAAGTATGTCTGTCTCTCTGTTTCTGTGTCTGTGTGCGTGATGTGAGCGAATGTGCGTGAGAATACAACGGGGAACAACCGCGTTCAACTGTCACAGAAACTGTTTCGGGACTAGCTGCTAGTTTTCCCTCGCGGAGGCCGGCGATTCTCCAGCGACAAGAGAGGGAGCCAACCCCCTCGGATATGTTTTCCCCTCGTTTGCAGCCAGGTGATACGTTACGATGACACGGACCCTAACTTTTCAACCTAACGGCCTGGCAGAGTATTAGTGATGGGAACTACACGAATTTATTGATCGGATGATTTAACCACTTTCTGTTACACAACTTCCAGCTTCGAAATTCTAGATTTCTAGTCCCTGAACTTTTTTGCTACGTGTAGATGGTTACAATCGATTATTCAACCCTTGAAATGGAGGGACTTGGACCTATTAGGACCCAGAGTTACAAACGTTCTGTCTAAAGTCTAAATTTGTAGTTGGAAAATTGTTGGTGCTAGAGTAGTCAGAGATTTGGGTCCACTTTGACCCATAGCTCCACCTAAATTCTAGTTTTCTAAACCCCGGTTTGAATCATTAGTTCGCATTGAGTCCAATAAAAAGATTAACGCTGATCTTGAAGAAGTAGGATCCCCTACTTCGATTGACGTCAAACAAAAAACAAAGATTGACGATGAAATATTTCAATATAAGGTAAAGGCACCAGTAGTTGACCAGTTTTTAGAAAAACAAAAAATAAGGTTATTATAAGTTCTGCACTTTGGATGAAAGCGAACCTCGGATGACACAATATCTGTTGGTTCAATTTTAAAACAATTACATGCGAAGCGAAGTATGCATAGTAACAACGGACGTCTAAATTCATTAAGGTAAGTAATATACCGATATATTTCTATTTCCTTAACGTTTCTGTTAAGAACATCTGTACGGTTCAGGTAAAAAATCCATACGTTGTGAACTTTCCGCGACTGAATTATTTACTTTTTAAATTCCCGCAGCGTTTTATAAGTGATAAATGCATCGTTTCTGTTATTCTAACCTCAAAATAATAGTTTATCGAGTGGTCAAATTCTGAATACTGTTATTTGAACAATTTTCAGAAGTTTACCCCCCGATAAATCAACGTCAATTACTAATGTGACTCATTTAAATTTGTTTACGATTTATAATGTATCCATTTTACATCTAAGATTGTTAGGAGTACAAAACATAATTCTAAATTTTGTAGCATACTGTGTTTTAGAGGATGACCACATGGTCAACTACTGATTGCTTCCACGGTCAAATATTGACTCGCAACGTCTACTCTGTTCCGGAATTGAATTTGTTATAGAATTGATTTGTTTTATTTCTTACTTTCTCCTTTAATTGTAATCTGTGCTGGTAATTGTTGAAACTAAATGATACTAAAATGATTTCTAACATTATTGCTTTAACCTTCTTTCTAGTATAAGTAGTCAACTACTAACGAACAGAAGGTCAATTACTAGGTTTTTCATTTTTAAGAGTGGTCAACTTCTGAAGCAATTACTGAATTTTTAAATATGTTTTTTTAAATTTGTGTAACTAAACTTTTTTTAAAAAACGGTCTTGTTACATAATTTAGAAGAGTTAAAGAGTGTCTTCAGGTATCGACTCTCGCTATTTGATGATAGAGTAAGTGGTTACTATTGTTCGCGTGGAAAACTTTTCGCGACTGAATTATTTACTTTTTAAATTCTCACAGCGTTTTATAAGTGATAAATGCATCGTTTCTGTTATTCTAACCTCAAAATAATAGTTTATCGAGTGGTCAAATTCTGAATACTGTTATTTGAACAATTTTCAGCAGTTGACCCCCCGATAAATCAACGTCAATTACTAACGTGACTCACTTAAATTTGTTTACGATTTATAATGTATCCATTTTACATCTAAGATTGTTAGGAGTACAAAACATAATTCTAAATTTTGTAGCATACTGTGTTTTAGAGGATGACCACATGGTCAACTACTGATTGCTTCCACGGTCAAATATTGACTCGCAACGTCTACTCTGTTCCGGAATTGAATTTGTTATAGAATTGATTTGTTTTATTTCTTACTTTATCCTTTAATTGTAATCTGTGCTGGTAATTGTTGAAACTAAATGATACCAAAATGATTTCTAACATTATTGCTTTAACCTTCTTTCTAGTATAAGTGGTCAACTACTAACGAACAGAAGGTCAATTACTAGGTTTTTCATTTTTAAGGGTGGTCAACTTCTGAAGCAATTACTGAATTTCTAAATATGTTTTTTTAAATTTGTGTAACTAAACTTTTTTTAAAAAACGGTCTTGTTACATAATTTAGAAGACTTAAAGAGTGTCTTCAGGTATCGACTCTCGCTATTTGATGACAGAGCAAGTGGTTACTATTGTTCGTGTGAAAAGCTTCTCTTAACTGGTCAACTACTGGTGCCTTTACCTTATCTCTCCGTAGCTACCATAAAATCATCGAAAGCATCCATGCTGTTAGAGTTCAAGAATTCCGCAATCTTGTCCATCGTCGACCGATTATTAGCTGTCGGCAGCTGGTAAAGGATCACAATTAGTATTCCTCGTTAGTCGATCGACAGTGTGGAAATCGAGAATTTAGTAAGAGAACGATTGGTATTACACAGAAGAAGCACCGCAGTTTTTAATTCTGGCGATATCAATTGGAAAATCGATTCTGTTAGCGTGTCGCCATTATTTCGACGGAACACGAGCGAAGAGAGTCGTAATAATACGTTTTTCCGTTTCATCGATTCGGTGGATCGGTTCCCGGGGGGTTGTAAATTGTCTAAACCGGAAAGGAAAGACACGAATCTCCAGCTGTACGCGGCTAAGTGCTTGTCGGTAAAACGTATTCGATTGTCCTGGAATATTTTCGCCCAGGACTACCTTACGGGAAATGGAAACAAATGATGATATGCTAAATATAATTCCGCCGTACCACACGGCGAATCTATAAATTGACGTTGGTACTTGCGAATGCCGGTCTCGCGTTACGCTTATCCATTTTGCCAGCGATCAAAGGAACTTTATAACGGAGAGCCAATAACGAGAGTCAATCGATCGTGTAACCAGCCTGAAGAAGAAAAACGAACTGGGAAGTTTCGGAGAACTTGCCGATATCGCAGATAAGAATGATTCTACACGAACAGATACGGAGGAATTTAACAGCAAGAAACTGTTACGAAATTGCTATCCTTCGTACGACTTCAGAATTTTCAACTGTATCGGATGAATATGCGCGGTTTTACTCGAGTATGAGAACGTTGAGCCTACTTAAGGGATGACTGGTCCCTATCGATCCTAAAACAGCCCTTGGAAAAACATTGTATTTGGTCTCGAATGTGTTAACACAAAATACATTTTTAATGCAATTTATTATCTTTGGGCTGAATAAAAAGTTTGTGGACGAATTGCGACAAACGGGAGATAGATAGAAATGTATATCTTTCGTTAATAATTTTTATATGCAGGAAAAAATGTATGCTTGTATTGATCCTCTACTTTTTTTCAGTTTTAATTATACGAGTTTCAAATTGAACTTTGTCTATTTCGAATACGTTTCGAAAGTATCCCAGATTTCAGTAACGAAGCTTCCTATCGACCCGTCGCAAGTTTCCCTAATAATTCTGAAGACTCCGAACCTTTTCGGAAAAACCATTCTCCCAGTCAAGTACATAATAACCAGGACCTAGTACAAGTTCAGAGAAGTTCTCGCGATAATATTCTCGCGGCGTACAGGCTCGCATTCGTGGAGAATAATTTGCACGAGGCTGGGTCGGGGGCCTGCGCACATTGTCGGCTTGCTAATGCTTCGAAAAACAAGCATTTCGACCAACTGTCCTGCACAAGGCCGGCCGAAACGCGCCCAAAAAGAAACCGGTACAATCTGGAACAAGCTGGAATAAACCCCAGTGAAATACAGAAAAATTTGTTCGAAAAAATCTAATTCGAACCTTTGATTATCTTCAATGCGAAGGAACGACTGAAACGCTAGACAGCACAGAAAAGAGAAAAACCTCTTTTCCCAAGAAATTCGAACCTTGCTAGATTATTTTCATTACCAAGGAAGAAAAAGTCCAGGCAAGACGAAAAACAGAAATCCTGTTCCAGATTCATCCTCGGTTGATTATTTCGAAGGAAGAGAAACTCCAGGCAAAGCGCAAGAGAAAGATCCGTTTTCCCAAAGCATTCGAAGCCCGATCATTTCCAGGAAGAAACTCTGGTAGACGGAATCTCCAAGGGGATCGAGAGAGCCGCAAGTTGTGACAAGCTCTACCTGCCAGACAGGTAGGTAGGTTTAGTTTCTGGTAGCAACAATCCAGGGGCTGTTCTCCTCCATTGGCTAAGCTAGCGGAGTTTAAAGCGAGCGCGAGAGGAAAGGTGAAAGACGAAAGCCTCTTGTCGCGTGTACTCGAGAAAACGAAACTCTTTGCAGTAGGTACACCTCTCCCAACGGTGATCCTCTTATTGAGTACCTCAGTCGTCGACTCTCCATTTCAACCGTTCATCCATGAAGCACGGCCCTAGCGTAATAAGGGCGAGAAGATATGCCTTTAAGGAGCTTATCGCGGAAAGGACCCCTGCCCCCATCCCTCGGAGTTTCTTCGTCTACCGCATTACCCCTTTCGCTTCCACCGAACATCCCCTCCGCCTATTTTTCTCTACATTCCACTCTGTGGCTCTATCTTCTTCTAACTGCCTCTCTACAGCTCTTTCCTCTTCTAACTTTCTCTGCCTCTAGCTCTGGTTATCTTTCTCTATTTTGCTTTATTTAGCTCTGTCTATCTTTTTTTACGTAGCTCTCCCTAGCACTGCCTGTTTCTATGTAGCTTCCTCTAGCTCCGTCTATCTTCTTGTATCTAACCCTGTCTTCTCCTATCTAGCAGCGTCCTCTTTTGCGAATGGATCGTCTTTATTCGCGCCCACGAAGAAATATTAAACAACCGATAGCCCCCGCGAACAGAACTATAATACCCTGTTTCGTCCTCGGAAGCCACTTTGTTCGAGATCGATGGACGCGCCCAGAGATCCAGAAAGAAGCGATCCACCAAGGCGGAAGTAATGGTATCGGGGAAGAGAGAGAGAGAGAGAGAGAAGAGAACACGGTCGAGCGAAGAGCGGGCTCGAGATGAAAATGGACGCCGATCGGGAATAAGAAATCGACCGACCAGGAAACTATTCGAACGCCGGAGAACCCGGATGAATGGAGCTGCGAAAGTGTTATGAATTCGCGACGGAGACTGATCAGTTTCAGTGGACAACGAGCTGTGTCTGTACGGCGCGATTTTATTGAGAGAATTTTACTCGAGGCACCGAGGATGCTCGGGAAATTCGAAGAGAGACTTACTGGACCGTCCTGGAGAGTTTCGTGAAATTATTTCGTTATGAGATGTCGTTTCCAGGAGTAAAATGAGGGAGGATTGGTGACACACGGGTGTAATGATTTCTGGGGATATATTGTACGGAATCGTGGTTTGTCTAAATGTTTGGCTCAACGGGGAGAATCATCTACAATTTACAGTGAAGAGCAAAACTGAATCAACACCATTTGAAACAGCATAACTTTTTTAAAATTGGTACAGATGACTCGAGTGTTCTTGAGAAGTTGAAAGGATTATTTTATTACAAGATGAGTAAAAAAACTTTTGAAAAAAATTGCTAGTAGTCGGAACCGCGGAAAAAATAGTAAAAGTTGACATTTACGACTTTTTTATCAGGGCCTGTATTGAAAATTTAAAAAATTGATAATGTTCACTCAAATAAATTATATATATGCTGAAAATTTCATCGGTATTGGTTAATTGGTTTATGAGTTATAAACGATTGAAAGTGGTAATAATTGCAGTTTTTCACGATTTTCGACGATAATTTCAGTTATAAGTCGAAAATCGTGAAAAACTGCAATTATTACCACTTTCAATCGTTTATAACTCATAAACCAATTAACCAATACCGATGAAATTTTCAGCATATATATAATTCATTTGAGTGAACATTATCAATTTTTTAAATTTTCAATACAGGCCCTGATAAAAAAGTCGTAAATGTCAACTTTTACTATTTTCTCCGCGGTTCCGACTAATTGTAATTTTTTTCAAAAGTTTTTTACTCATCTTGTAATAAAATAATCCTTCCAACTTCTCAAAAACACTCGAGTCATCTGTAATAATTTTAAAACAGTTATACTGTTTCAAATGGTACTGATTCAGTTTTGCTCTTCACTGTATATCAGTCGCGGTATTGACGGATTTTTATGAACGATGTGAAACACTTTTCTCGCACGTATAATATCGATAAAGCATGAGAAACATTAAGAGCGTACTTAGAACTTTGTATACTGGGAAATACCGGAATGAATAACGATAAGGGAATCGTTTGATTATATTCTATACGTGAGCGACGCGAGAATGTGTTGCGTTATCAAATCCAAAAATCAATCCCAGCGTTGATAATATTATTTCTGCATGGATTATGAAACGATCACACGATTCTCTTCAAAAGCCAGACTAATTGAAACGTGCTGAATTAAAATAAGGAACTCTGATATTTTATCTGAATTTTGTGACTGTATCCAACAGCCGAAACGTTCGAATAACCAAGAACTAAACTGCGAATCTTCATAAAAATTAAAATTTCCTACTCAAATACCATTTTCATACTAGAAACTAATAATTTTTTCCATGAAAAAAATTTGTACAATCACTTCGATAGTACAGTTCCCGAACGGTTTGTCGCATAATTTTCCAGAATAAAAATTGCGAAAGATCGCCAGCTGTCGTCGCGACACAACCGAGCTCCTCAACACTAGGTTTACGGAGCACTAAAATTGATTATTTGACATTGCTTTATAAAAATAATAAAATTGTATTTACTTAGATCTTTAGCGATTTTTATTGTAATATGTACACAAAAAAACTGAATCTATGTAAAGAAAGTACATGGTACTCCCATTTAAATTATCCCGCGCACACATGGCGCGGTAGTAAACAGATCAGGAAGACATAATACGTTAATGAAACAATATAGATTATAGATAGAAATGAAGATTGTAAATAGGGAAAGGATAGTGAATAATTTAATGTCGTTTCTCTTTTACAGGTAAGCCTTTGTAAATAATTGTAAATAGGAGCATGAATAATAAAATCAAAAAAATCTCTTTTACAGGAGAAACTCAGTTTTACGATTATTCTCGCCTTTACCCAACCATCGAGAAATTTGAATAACATTATATCTATTTAATAATTCCTCACGAATGCCTCCTTACACTCTTAACAAACGTAGATTAAATATTTTTGAATCCTTCGTTTTGACGGGCCCCGTAAATCTAGTGTTAAGATGCAAACCGACGTTTCGCGGGCCTCGCGACGCCGCGAGAAAGACAAAGGGCGAACAGTTCTCCCACGTAGATCGATTGCCCGGGGTTCGCAAAATACGAGCAAAAAGAATAATTACGCTAATGAAGGGGTAGGGGGCGGGGGTAGAGTGAGGCACTCCGTAATTAAATGCAACGGTGACGGGACCGATGGCCCACGTCGTCACGGACCGACGCAAAACGATAAAATGCTTTTTATCGTTAACCGTGAGAAGCCCTTTGACCAAGACCGGAGAAAGTCTCGTTATACTAATTTCCATTTGGCTTCGCCGTACCGTTGCCTAGCGCTAAATGTACGAGCCCATAACCGTGCTTCCGACTTTAAACGTCGACGGCAGTTTCTCGTCGCCGGCGTCACCGTCGTGCGAGAGAACCAGCTTCTTGCCGGCTTTCCGGGATGTGACAACTTGTCTGCTCTCTGACGACTAAGCATGAAGGAGCCCGAATGTCGCTGGAGAAATTCACGGAATTCATCGCAACGGGCACCCCTTGGCACACAGTCAATAATGAATTACCGACAAAACGTGCACTTACGGGACCGACTTATTTCGAAGCTGTTCATTTGAATAATGGCTCGTGGCAGACGCGTCAAGGCGACGCGAAACTGGAATTTTTCGTCTCGAGCTCTGCCAGAAACTGTTCCCTTCCGTTTTGCGAAAATATCTTTCGAAAAGAGGGCTGCGAGCCTTACATAAGACTTTTGGATTGCTCGGAGAGCAATAATCTAGAATGAATATTGTTCGTGAAGTGAGGCAGAAGTTAGTAAATGCTACCCCCAAATTGTTTGAAAAATTGTTGGGAAACTAAGAAATTAATTCTAACCTTTGAACAGTTATAATCAGACTGCGGATTTTATGTATTTATGACAAAAAATGAGTGCTTGCAATTTAACACTAGAACTACCGGACACGTCATAATGACTTGGTTTCTAAATTTTTCTTTTACAAATATTGAAATTATAAAAATGTTTTCCGGAGTAATGTTTTAGTCAACTTCTCTATTAGAGTACATATTTAAACAAAAGTTGTACGGAAGTTGAATAAATGCATTCTTGTCCTTATTAGAAGACAATATACACCAGTCGCGTTTCACGCTCGGTAGTTCTAGTGTTAAAACAGTATAAAGATTGAGAGCATTTAGAAATATCTACGAAATAGTTCCAATTTATTAAAATTATCGAAGAAAGGAAGAAGAATGCATAAAGTTCAGCAGTGTAGTTATAATTAATATTTTAGAGAAACTCAAATGTTTTGGAGAAACATTTGGAAACTACGAAATTAAAAGAATCTTGTTGTTCCAGTCTTTGAACTCCGATAACTGATACTTCAGTCACCAAGCAAGAAAGAAAACTAGTTTCATGAATTTCGTAAGAGTTGGTTTCCGACTACAGCGTTGTAAAAAACGATTTTTATGAATTTTGTTCACAAGGTTTCTCGATTTCAATCATCAAATGCACGTAATGAGGACAAATGTACAATCGAACTAGTACCAATTATAATACCTGCAAATGAAGCAACAACCATTGCAAAAAAAACAGTGTAATTCACAAACCTATCGATACCAGAGTCGCCATACGTCTACTATCAAACATATCCTCCCTGAAATCACTCGAGACCTACAAAGCGCTAACAGAGAGTTCCAGGAAACGCACTCACTATTTCATTGGCTTCTAAAATAGTCTCCATTCCCACCTCCGTAAAGACACGCCCATCAACCCCACATTCAAATCTAAATGCTATAACACGGTATACAGTGTTTCATCGGTAATTGTCCCAAATGTCTCCAACATAATTGTCCCTGAGATATCCCCACTAGTGCGGGGTGTACCCCCTTGAGGGGACCTGAAGCTCGAGAGGCCTCGGTCGCCGAGAAATATGACACAAGAATTTCCAACTTCTTTATTATTCATTATCTTTTTATGGGACTTCGATGACCATATTTTTGGCACTTTTCTAATAAAAATGATACTAAAAATGATGCTATTAACACGTTGAGCCCGGCGCCGAATTTGCTGTCCTTTCCGTGAGCGATACAATGTTGTAGGGTATCGCCGAAGGATAAAGAATTCTTCTTTGTCGCGCTATTTTCGACATCTTTTAGGTGTATGTGTGATTATGTTCACTATATTTTCGTATGATGTAGAGGAAAGCGACTTACGTACCTTCGAGAGGCGATCAGTTGGAAAAGACCTACCGAAGTTTACAGATTGTTCGTAAAAAGAAAGTTGAGTTTAGTTCTGAAAATAATGAAAGACAGCTACGAATATTACCAAAAAAGTTGTTACGTATTGTAATATGTGTAAAGATAAGCCACGTTTTTGTTTAGAGTGTTTCAATAAATTTCATTAAAACTACATTTGATCACATTTCATTGAGACTATATTTATTTTTTAACTTTAATACTGTCGGTCCCACGGACAGACGCCAGTCAAACGAAAATTCTAGTGCCGGTCCTCGGGGACCGGCGCCGTGCCCAACTTGTTAATTAAAAAAATAGATATGTATATATAATCAGAAAAATTTTGATCAGAGAAATATTACAAATATGATGGTAAAAGTCTCCTAAAAGATAAATTAAAAATGAAAAAGTGTCGTCATTGCATTACTGTTGCCTCACCGATGTTATGTACATGACCTATACATAATAACCATACACCTGTATATGATCCGAATTATATCGTGTTTGGTATCATTTTAATCAGAACAATGTCACAAATCTATTAGCAAAAGTCTCATACAAAAATAAGTAATAATAAAAAAGTTATTCCTTGGTAATACATTGTGACCCCGACTGCGACTCTCCGCGTCTCTTTCTTTCTCATACGCTATCCTTCCTCGCGCCCGAAACTTTAATTGTCTATTACACAAGTAAATATCATCGGAATTATATCATATTTGGTATCATTTTTATTACAAAAATGCCACAAATATGGTCATCGAAGCCCCATTAAAAAATAACGAATAATAAAGAAGTTGGAAATTCGGATTAGTGTGGTCTCACCGATATACCCGAGCCGCATGGCGTCATATTTCTCGGCGACCGAGGCCTCTCGAGCTCCATGGCCCCTCAAGGGGGTACACCCCGCACTAGTGGGGATATCTCAGGGACAATTATGTGCGAGACATTTGGGACAATTACCGATGAAATACTGTATTCCATTGGCTTCTAATACGTCTCCATTCCCACCTCCGTAAAGAGACGCCCATCAACCTCAGCATCAAATCCAAATGCTATAACACGGTATAGTTACAGCACGAGCTGTACCGAAGAAATTCTGTAGATAGTACATTACAGAAGCTATTTCGCGACTCATTGTACCGTCGAACGACTTTTCCATCAGGATCGATCACCGTACATAAGGGACGAGTTTACGAGCTGTTTCTAGTTTTCCCGATTGATCTTGGTTTAATCGGCCAACATGTCAACTCGTCGACTCCTGCACACGCTCGTCAATCGCGAAATCCGCTTATCCGTCGCGACACGGGAAACTTGAGCGGTGTGCAATAATGCTGCGAGCGACACGGCCGGATCGAAACGTTGCAAATTTCACCGCCAGTTTTCGCACAGAGTTGATAAATACGCGAGCCCGATACCCATGGTCCGTAAAGCTGCTAGAACACGAGGCTAGCCGACAAGAAATTTCGTATTCCGAGATCTTGCTGTTTTTTTTCGCAAACCATATTGTTCGTTGTATTTGCTCAAAGAGCGCGATTTTTAACCGCGTGGAAAAATATTGTTCGATAGAAATTGTTTCGAAGTAAGCCTTCGGAAATTTGGGAAAATTTATCTTTCGCTAAAACGAGCGAAAACAATTCGAGTTTGCTATACGAATATTGCGAATTTGATGGGGTGCAAGATGCAGTAATAAATTAATTGAATCGAAATGAATTGGAACGAATGCCGCTTTGGACGAAACTGCACGGATATTTCTCTGATTTAACACTAGATTGCCCAAGGAAGTCATTTTGACTGCTTTTTAATTTCAACTAGAAGAAGAGTCGATCACCAATGATGAAAATGAAAGTGTCATCAATATGCCCAGGAAAAGTAAATTTTTGTTCTTGTTAATATTTACTAATAACTTGTTATATAACTGTAAATAATATAAAAAATATTAAAAATTAATTTTAAACTTTCTTTACACATTAGTTATTCTTTCACAATGCAGTCATTTTGACTACTTTTTAATTTCAACTAGAAGAAGAGTCGATCACCAATGATGAAAATGAAAGTGTCATCAATATGCCCAGGAAAAGTAAATTTTTGTTCTTGTTAATATTTACTAATAATTTGTTATATGACTGTAAATAATATAAAAAATATTAAAAATTAATTTTAAACTTTCTTTACACATTAGTTATTCTTTCACAATGCAGTCATTTTGACTGCTTTTTAATTTCAACTAGAAGAAGAGTCGATCACCAATGATGAAAATGAAAGTGTCATCAATATGCCCAGGAAAAGTAAATTTTTGTTCTTGTTAATATTTACTAATAACTTGTTATATAACTGTAAATAATATAAAAAATATTAAAAATTAATTTTAAACTTTCTTTACACATTAGTTATTCTTTCACAATGCAGTCATTTTGACTGCTTTTGGGCAATATAGGTATATACTAAGTTTCAGTCTTTCTAGTGTTAAATGCACATTGTTAACCCCTTGCTATTATTTTTAGAACCTCTTTGCGTCTGGCAACAAATAGAATGGAAGAATGACCGATGAACCGAATTCTCTCGTTTCAGCGATCGTCCCGAATTTTTGACTGTTTCCCAAAGCAAAGCAAACATGGAAAAGAACACACGAATGTCGAGTTAGCTGCATATCGAGTACAAGATTAGGCTAGCTCGACGCCATTCGAATCTGCACAGTCTGTATCTCGGGATGTTTCAGTTTGATATGGCCCATCAAGTTATTTAGCCGAGTTCGATGGCACCCGCACAGTGGGCACACATAATTCCCTGCATTGTGAGTCAAGAAATGACTCTGTGTATCGAACACGACCTTATCGCACAGTTTGCATTTGTAAGTGTCTGTGAGTAGTATCTTCTCGAAAAACTCCGACGCTCTCACTTTCTCGGTGCTTGCACTCGGCGTGCACGCTGTCACTTCTGTTGTGAAAACCTTTGTATCTGCAAAATAGAGAAAAGAAGTTGCATATGAGAAAGGCCCCTCAACGTTGATTGGCTCCATTTTCATCCTCTCCAAAATCCTCATATCCTTTTCCTTTCCGTCTTCTTCCAGTTTTCATTTTTCTCTCAGTTTGTATCTTACTTTCTTTTGTCTCTCCCTTTTGTCATTTTTGTTGTTGCTTTGGTTTGCTTCGCCTTGATTTTGCCTCACGCTGCGCAGAAAGGGTTGATCGATGATTCATCAATCGCATAGGTTGATCGGTCAGGTGTGACAGAAATCGTCGGGAAGATCGTTGGTATAGTTGGTGAAGTAAAGGACCGTGTCGTGTGTTCAGTTGATAGTTTACGTTTTACATGTTGTTCTTTATTTATATTATATTCTATGTTCTATGTATATGTAATATTATATCATCGAGATTATCGATCATTGTATTAGTCGAGTATTGTACTTAAAAGGAAAGGCACCATTAAACAAAACCCCTCTATGAAAAGTCTGTTCTTGCAACAGCCTTTAGGCCTCAGAGACTAGTTTATCATTGACTATTTTGATTTGAGCCGACAACGCGAGCTATCGGTTTCTGACTCGTCTTCTTTCTTCTCTTTCGTGTTTTCTTTTTTTTTTTGTCGTTTCTCTTTTTTAATACTCAGTCTTCGACGTCTTTCACAACCTATGATATATATATGTATATATATTGTATATAAATAGTATAAAATTATATAATATAAGATCTATAAATATGCGTATAAATAGTCACTTAATACTGATCACCTCCATCTGTGGAACAAGACTGGCGTTACTATAGTTTGCCACCGGGCATGGAACTGGATGGAAACACCCTAACGATTCTAGTATAGTCGTTCATATTCGATTGCGTCGCGTGAAATTCCCGAGAAAAAAAATTGCAGCTAAGGAAAATAACTAAGGAATCGTTCCTTCAGGTTTTCTTGTTGCTAATTTGCCAAAACTGACGCATAAACACAGTCGGGCAATCGATTGAATCTCCCCTGAAGTAATTAAAATGAATCAAACGCACCTCAGATCCATTAAAAACGTTCTACAGTCATTTACAGGTTGTTTCAATTTTCCAGTAGACTCGAGAACTCCAAACGGAGATTACAATTAACACTAAACACAGCTACAAATTGCAATTAATAAATTCCTCAGTTACTAAGAGGTGGAAAAAAATAATATAAGAAATGAAGAAGAAGTTATTGTCTTTCAAGAAGTGTTCGAATACGAGTCACTAGACTCAAACTTCGGATTAGTTAGAATACACAATTTTAGAAATCTTTAAATAAATTAATGTTCCATCAAATTTGTAAAAAGAAAACTATGATTAAGTCACCGAGTATCAAAATTGTAATTTGATTACCCAGATTCCAGCGATTACATGAGATGAACAACTAAAGTGTCTCGCAAAAAGTACCACCAGTAATATGTTTTAAAAGATTGATAATTAAAGCAGAGGATACTTCTAAACATGATTAATTATGAAATTGTAAGAATGGTCCGCTGTTCGAGGATTAATGCTCGCGTTTCCCGAAGGATCGAATGGAACGATGAATAACTCGCAGGATCGTTCTTCAACGAAAAAGCAAAAAATAAGGACCGGTATGCATTTGAAGGGGCAGGAAGTTCGTGGCGCAACAACCGAATATTAACGTCGAACAATTCCGCGAGTGTTCCGGGTCGTGTGCGAAAAACGGGTTGCGCGTATCTCTCTCTTATGCAAATCTAATCAAAGGCAATATCTCGAGGTTCTTGCCCGCGAAATATACCGCGGGCTGAAATGAAGGTAAAATTCAGTCCCATGCGCCGTAACACAGAGAGAGGGTTGAAATCTCCTCCCCCCTCTCTTCTCTCACTCTCTCTCTCTCTCTTTCTCTCCCAGAGTTTTGTCGTGAACCGCGCGAGCACAGAGTCCACAATAAACAATATCACCTGCCGTAGACAGCGGGAGAATCGGGGAGCAAAAAATATGCTATCCGGTTAACACTATTTCACGGTATCCGCTGGAGGTAGTATTATAATACATGAACACAGTATACAGCAGACTCTCTCTCTCATCCAAGCACGCAGATATTGTTCCTTTCTTTGTACTCTCGAATTTATAATTACTCCGTGAGATCTCTGCACAGGGTGAATCGCCTAACTGTATCACCGAAATTTACATATAATCTACTTGTTGCGTCGGAAAATGTTTCGAACAAAAATGGTTGGGCGTTAACCGGTACGTACGATGGAATAATTGATTTTTCTATATTTTACTTTTTTATCGAAATGCAAGGGCGATCTTGAGTTTTTGTTTCGTAACGTGTAATATTTAAGTATGCGATTTGAAAGCGTATCGAATGCTAAGTGAAAAAGTATTAAGGTATGTGAGCTATTACAGTAATAGTCATCGAGATACCGTATTTCATCGGTAATTGTCCCAAATGTCTCCGACATAATTGTCCCTGAGATATCCCCACTAGTGCGGGGTGTACCCCCTTGAGGGGCCGTGGAGCTCGAGAGGCCTCGGTCGCTGAGAAATATGACACCATACGGCTCGGGTATATCGGTGAGACCATACTAATCCGAATTTCCAACTTCTTCATTATTCATTATTTTGTTATGGGACTTCGATGACCATATGTGTGGTATTTCTCTAATAAAAATGATACCAAATATGATATAATTCTGAAGATATTTACTTGTGTAATCGACGATTAAAGTTTCGGTCGCGAGGAAGGATAGCGTGTAAGAAAGAAAGAGACGCGGAGAATCGCAGTCGGCGGCACAGTTCAAAGGCTCGCGCGTCCTCACAATGTATTAACAAGGAATAACTTTTTTATTATTACGTATTTTTTTATGAGACTTTTTCTAATAGATTTGTGACATTGTTCTGATTAAAATGATACCAAACACGATATAATTCGATATACTTCGTCACCAAAACTTACTCCATCGTCAATTAAAAAAATAGATATGTATGTATAATCAAAAAAATTTTGATCAGAGAAATATTACAAATATGATGGTAAAAGTCTCCTAAAAGTTTAATTAAAAATGAAAAAGTGTCGTCATTGCATTACTGTTGCCTCACCGATGTTATGTACCTGACCTATACATAATGACCATACACCTATATATGATCCGAATTATATCGTGATTGGTATCATTTTAATCAGAACAATGTCACAAATCTATTAGAAAAAGTCTCATAAAAAAATAAGTAATAATAAAAAAGTTACTCCTTGGTAATACATTGCGAGGACGCGCGAGAATTTGAACTGTGCCGCCGACTGCGACTCTCCGCGTCTCTTTCTTTCCCATACGCTATCCTTCCTCGCGCCCGAAACTTTAATCGTCGATTACACAAGTAAATATCATCGGAATTATATCTTATTTGGTATCATTTTCATTAGAAAAATGCCACAAATATGTTGGTGAAACTTCCATAAAAAAATAATTAAAAGTAAAGAAGTTTTGTCATTGGATTAGTAGTGGTCTCACCGATATACAATCGGTCACATTAATATTGGGACACTTCTAAAAAGGCAGCGACAGGCATCGAAAGATGTAAGAATCCTTCGATTTATTACAATTGAAGGCCAAAAATTGTGAAAAGCTGCAATTTTTACAATCTTTAAACGGCTGCAGCTCATTGCAACCGATTTTGGTGAAATTTTCAGAGCGTAGACAGTTGACACAGATGTACAAAATGCATTTGTTAAACTTTCAATATAGACCCACATAAAACGATTGTAAAGAACAACTTTTATTATTTTCTTTGTAATTCCAACTAATTACAATTTTTAAAAAATGTCTCTGTTGTGTCATGTAGTAAACTAATTGTTCTAACTTCTCAAAAAGATCCCAGTCATATGGTCCACCATTAAAAAAGCTACAGTCTTTTTAAAAGCGTCCCAATATTAATGTGACCGACTATATACTCGACCCGTATTATGTTACACTTCTCGGCGACCGAGGCCTCTGTAGCTTCACGGGCCCTCACGGAGTATACTTCGCGGAAGAAGGGATTGTTTTGCGACAATTATCGTACAGAACCTCTCGAGCTCGGCTGTCCTTCTCTACGTTCGGCAAACCTCAAACAATGATATCCCTCGCGCATAATTGTCCCTCCGCAGACCCGTGTTGTGGACAATTATCGATGAAATACTGTATTCTTTAGTGAATATTTTATGGAAGTACGATGAATATTTCGGCAACTATTAGTTTTTCAGCCTATATACTTTTTTAATCGGCATTTATTACACTTGCGAATAGCATATCTAAATATCACAAAAACTCACGTTTATATCTCGACAAAGTATGAAGACATCAAATAGCCAATGATCAAATTGCATGTCTTATTTGATACGGAGGAACTCTTTCTTCGAAACTTTCTGTTGTGCAACGACTAGGTTACGAGTAAATTCAGATGGTACAGTTAAACGACTCAACCTGCATAATTACCCAAAAATCTACAAAGACCCTGACCTACAATCATGAGATACGGCCAGGAATCCATCGCTTATAAAGGTAAAAGAAAACTGAAGACAAAACCCTTAAGTTAAAACTAGAAACTAAGACGCACGACAATAAATAATTGGCTTTCCGTAAGGAGAATAATTTAAACGAGGGAAAATACGATTAAAAGTAGCGAGCGCGACCCGCTCGATTAAATGAGTGCCGAGTTTACGGTCTCTCGACGTAGGAGCTCGATTATAACACTAATCGCCCACGTATTTCGGGTTTTCTCGGTTTTTCGATGTTTCTTTCCTTTTTGGTTTTCTCGATGTCCATTCTCGGTTCTTTTTTTTTTTTTTTTTTTTGTTTCGAACGGTTAAATTCGAATAGATTTATTCGGCCGATTTGTTTCGAGCGCGGCCACGCGCAAAAAGCCTAGGTGAGGTAAGCCGGTTCCGATTTTGCTAAAAAGTGCTTGTGCTCGAGACGCATGAACGGCGATATCAACGATCCTTCTCGTATGCCGTGCTTCAATTTAATATGCCTTTTCAGATTGTCGGACCTCGTTAACGATATCATGCAGATTTGGCACTGATACTTATCGGGGAAATGCGATTTCATGTGCTTTTTTATGTTGGCCACGCTCTTCCCGCAGAGCTTACAGCTCTCCGCGCCGAGAGCGTTCGACTGTTCTAACTTATTCTGACTGTCTTTACTTATATCCTTGTCTTTTTTGCTAGTTCCGTTCGTTGTTCCTGGAATCACAAGATCCCGAATTCAATAATTGCTTAGCAGATCATCAGCGGTTACCGACAATCTCTACTAGAAGTTCATGGTAAGACAATGTCAATAGAAGGAGACAAATATATCAAATTAGGAAGAAAACTAGAAGAAAACAAACAAAACTGTGTGATGGTAACACCTCTTGTGGAAACGACACATATTATACATATATAAATGCTCCAGTCTACAAAAATCGATCGACAAACAACTGTCGATCATTGAACTCTTGGTTTGTCGGGTGAAAAAATCTCAAAATCTTTTAAAGGGTGAACTCTCTACTTTTACGCCCCTGATTTCGTATTTCAACCCTTAAGTGGTACAGCGTTTACTATGATCGCGAAGCATCATACTAGGATCTTTCTAATATTTTGTATTAATTGTTTCAAATACCTTTAAGTATATAATTTACTACTAAATAGTCCGAATGTTCTTTAACACATTTTTACAGAATTAAAAATTAATTGTTATGTTAGTAGATTGAGTATACAAAATTTCCTTCCTGCGAAATGGAAGAGTTTGAAACAGTAATTAATATGAAAAATATAAACTTCTCAGTTTTCGTTTTATTAAATAGATTGCTTCGATTTTGTGTGATTGTTGAGTGGGCGATCAATGTATTAAGAAAGCATAAAAATCATCTTTCGTGTCACAATCCCAACTGAAATTATTAGTTTGTATTATTAGAGATGGCATTGAACTTGCTATTGATGTTGAAGGATCTATTGAATAACCCTTAACTAATCACTGGTAGATAATGTGTTAGAAACTCGAAAATAATATAAGCAACATCCCTAAATTCTTCTAATGTCTTTCCAGTTCTGTATTTGTTCTATTTTTGTCATAAATGCATAAAATTGGGATCTATGTCGAATTTTCTCGAAATATATTAATCTTCGTGAGGACGCTACTTGTGGGACAGTGGATACAAATGTATATATATGTATAATATTGTCTCAACTCACTCTTCTACGTCAAGTCAAATAGTTGCAGAGAATAGAGGGGATTCTCTCGATGAAATTAATCCAATCAACAGTGTTTACGAAGAGCACCACACTCATAATAAATAGTACGTTTCCAGAAAAGATCCTTTACAAAAACGTACGAATGCCTACTGGTACCAAAAAATAAAAATAAAAACGATAAATATCATGTCACGAATTAATACACAAACCAAAAAAGCGCACACCTACTGTTCGTCAAAATCATCATCAATATCAATAATCCATGAAATAATCAAAATCAAAAAAGTAGGAAAGTAAGAAAGAACAACAAACCGCAAGGCTAGCACAACACGTCGTCACACAACTAAATCAACGATCAAGAAGACAACTAAAAGATAAAAAAGAAGAGAACGAAGATAGAAAAAAAAGAAAAGAAGATACTCTGAGCAAGAAGATGAAGTACAAAAGGACTCGTGGTGAAAGACCGATACAAAGTGAGACGCAGAACTTTGTCAAACTTCGTCACACCTTGTCAAACTTTGTCGAACTTACGGAATTCACGAATCGGGCTGAGAGAAGAGAAGAGAAGAACAGGAAAATCAAGAGGAGAGAACGACATTGGGAAAATTGCGGAATCGACGAATCTACGCAGAGGCCACACTGGCGATTCTTCGTTTTACTTTTTCATGTAACTAAAATCTGCCAGATCGAACGACGAGAGCGAAGATAAAATACAACGTGTCCCGTTGACGAGAAACTTCGATTTTCCAGAGAGACTCTTGGGGTGTTCCCCAAGAAAATTCGCCTCGAGATCGGCGTCTGCTGATCTCCGGTTGCATAATGGCAATTTTTCATTAAAGTTGCGAGATTCGCGGTCGATTGATCGATTGCATAACGAAGACTTGCGGCCGACGGAGTATTTTGTTGCTAATGTCTCCGTTTCCTGGTGAATGTGTGTGGGTTCAAAGTAAACAGCGCAAGAGAGACACGTGAGAATGTAAGATTAAGATCGACCAGGTATTCGGTGATGTAAAAGACAGTGGCAAAAAGGTAATTTGTAAGAGGACAGAGAAACAGTGTTTGTAAAGGCATGCATAGAGCATCACGCGGTAGTGATATAATATATATAATATCTAATATACGTATACACACGTCTATATCATAAAGAAATATATATATATATATATATATATATATATATATATTTGTATGTATACATATACAGGGTGTGGCATTTATCCTGGCCACCTGGAACATCTCGAAAACTAAATTCCGGAGAAAAAATGTTTCAAATAAAAAGTTTGTCAATAAGGAGCTGATGCAGCAGTCATATCCATTTGTAATTTTCATAATGTTTTCAAGGTCATTTCAAGGTCATTCCAAGGTCAACTTTATTTTTTCAAATGGAAACATATATTTTTCATTACAGATTCTTAATCTACGACTTGAAACAAATAACTTTTATTTGAAACGTTTTTTTCTTCGCCGATTATTTTGTATAATATTGATTGATAATAATACAGGAGAATTGCAACTTAATTACAAGAAAATCAATTTAACAAGTATTCAGTAACATTCTAATGTTATTTGCATTGCATGCGAGAGAATGTGTAATTTTATTCCAAAGAAAAGAGAGTAAAAAAAGTGGTGTATCCCTGCGCGTAATAAGCAGGTTGTGTACGCTCAGCGTTGTATTTCTTTGCTAAGTTTTATCTAATTGTTTTGCCTGTTTCAATATTTAGCTATTATTTAATTATTCATTTAGATGACATGTTTACTTGATACTATTTTAATTGGATATTAATTTCATTTATCATAAATAAAATGATTTTCTCCGTTAAAACGACATTGTGTATTTTTTCTTTGAAAATTCAATATTATACAAAATAATCGGCGGAGAAAAAAGCGTTTCAAATAAACATTATTTGTTTCGAGTCGTGGATTAAGAATCTGTAATGAAAAATATATGTTTCCATTTGAAAAAGTAAAGTTGACCTCGGAATGACCTTGAAAACATGATGAAAATTACAAATGGATATGACTGCTGCATCAGCCCCTTCTTGACAAACTTTTTATTTGAAACATTTTTTTCTCCGGAATTTAGTTTTTCAGATATTTCAGGTAGCCAGGATAAATGCCCCACCCTGTATATATGTATATGTATATATACGTATGTAGATATAAAATTGGAGAGTCACGTGGCACAAATATATACACATGTTTCTCACACATACGCGCGCACGCATACAGAGAATCGCATTCGTTCTGCACACACGCACATGGTTCCGTTATATCCCGGGCCTTGTAAAACAGATCCGTCGAAATGTATATATGTATATAATGTAGAAAAGGTATAGCAGAAAACAACAACAAAAATAAGGGTATCGAACACATATACAGGGAGACCACGTACGCAATCACCGGCCACACACCATCTCAAAGATTCCAGGCAAACAGGAGTACGGTCCATTTGCTGATACCTTGATTCTTGAATTTCTCTTTTATTTTTTGGACCGAAATCATCCTCTTTCGATTAATTAATAAAATTCGCGACGAGAATTGTGACATAGCAAATGCACGATACCATCACCACAACACCAAGGATAATAAATGTCTAAAACCAATTGTATATATTTGTGTGTTTGGTATGCTCGTATGTACATAGGGGCACGCGCGCGCGTACACGTATATACATCGATCAGAAGAGAGGATTTTCTATGTATGTAAATATGGAAAATACACATCCAACAAGAAAGTTTTGTTTCGTGTTGTTTCTTTTTTTTTTTTTTTTTTTTTCTATGAAAAACAAAAAGTAGTTTTACCACTCACTACGCTTGCCAGACTCGGAAATAGAGGGATGCTCGCTTCGTACGCCTATGTACGACTCGACGCGCAAAAATCCTTGCAAACGTGCATGCACATCTCCCTCGATTTCTTAGACGTAACGTCGTTCCCCGTGCGCCGCGAATGTAATTGCGAATTTGCATGGGGGTGGATTTTCGATGGAAGTTCAGAATAGAAACACTTGTTGATTCTGGGACGGGCCACGCATCAATTGATGAAACATAGAAGCCACCGCTCACGTGTATAACTTGTTGCGCATGTCGCGACGCGTTTTCCTTTCGGAAAGGTTAATCGACGGGCAAAGGGAAGTACGTCAGGTCTAAATGGAATTTTGATTGCAATGACAAATGTATGGAGGTCTTACCATCGAGTCCGTCGAGCATTTCTGGAGGATTATGGTGTTCAGACGGTTCAATTCCTGACACGCTATCGCTTAGCGCGCCCGTCGTGGCGCCGCCCTCCTCGCCGAGCACTCCGACTGGATGGCCCTGCACAGAACATGATCCTTATGAATTAGGATTGTTTATGATAGCGATCGAATGGTCGAGGATTCAATCTATGCGATGTTCGATCTTTTAATTGCACGAATTATCCTAAATTTTGTTTAGTATTAGACTAGTAACCAGTTATCGAGCTGTCCTTTTGGATTTATTGGTTTTGGGGGTTGATTCTTCGCACAGAGTGACATCCTTATTAATTATGGTGTTCAGGACCCTCGAGTGAAGCAATTACATTAAAGCCAATACAAGAATTAAGCCAACAAGAATTTTTATTTGTTCAAAGCTATAGCATGCTGTTATAAATTGCTATTAAACTAATCCATTCCTAATCCTATCAATAAAATTATGCAAACTTTGTTTTTTTGTGAATAAATGGTTAAAGCTTCAGTGCTATATGAAACACAAACGTAAACCAACAGGTTTTAACGATAGGAGTACAGAAGATTTTGAATAGCAATATTTTAAAATAATCATTTGTAATTGCAAATACTATCGCGTTTTAGAAGATTGTGCAATCAAACTGTTCAGGAATTGGTTAATCTATGAAGTTGGCCATTTTCTGCTTCGTTTTAGTTTCGACTGAGTAATCATCATGTAATCTTGAAAATGGAAAGTATTTGCAAGCATAAATATTCATGTTAGAATATAGTTACACGTCTTCTCTACCTTTTTCTACCGAATTCTGTGAGTCGATAGTGGCTTTCTTTTCATCGCAAGATAATTTAAGATTATAATTTTGGGATCGTCCATAGGGAAAATCACACGAATTAACAAGAATTCTTAAATAATTCATCAAAACTATCATTTGCAATATTCGTAACTACTAGGAGCATTCTTCGGTAAAATAATTAATATAACACAACAAGAGTATTAAAAAATTTATACGAACAACACAAAAAAAAATTTTTATCAATTTTTTCGATATAATTGTCATTACCATCTCGCTCTACTGTCTAATAACTAAAAAGCTATATCTATCTAACAACTATGTTCATATTTTTCAACAGAACCGCTCACTAGGTACGCATAACACAAAATACATTAACAAATTAACAACTCACACATGCAAATAACAGAATAAAATTTTCAACAGCCGCTTTTTATTTGCTATTTACAATATTAACTTAAATAATAACAAACGATCGAGGAAATTAAGTAACTATTACTCCTAAATCTAATCGAGTTCCTAAGTAAATATATTACGAGACAATAACAGTATAACTTTTAATAAAAATATTTAGATTTTATTAAAATTCAACGCAGGAATATCCATCACAGAAGCACATTAATTAAAAAATGCACATGCTTTGGCAATTCTTTTATTTCTAACTGTATTTTGGGATCAACAATCTTGCAATACTTTGTAGGTAGTATTTTACAGAAACGTTTGTTGCCCGAGGAAACACTCGTACCGATTTTTCTTTATAAATCTACATTTAAAAAATATTTACTTCTGCAACCACACGTTTGATTTTACAAAATATTTCTCAACGTAATAATAAACATTTTTATAAAATGTCTTCATCATATAACTCTCATTAAAATATCTAAAATGTAAATAAAAACTTCTAATCTTTCTATATTAATTGCAAAAGAAGTAACAGAATGCGTGGTAATTAATTACACGAAAGAACATGGCGAAGTTTGCTAAATAAACGTATTAAAAAATAATGCAATAAAATTAAACGAAACACTCTTGTGTAAACATAAACTTATCTGTTAAAAGAAAAAGCAAATCAAGATCGTAATATCGTTAACTTTTTTTATACGCATTTAAATAACTGGAAATGTTTGTACGAATTTGTGATAACAAAAATAAAATTTATATTTTTATGCTACGAATTGCATATGCATCTAATGCATTTCTTAAAATAAAAGCAAGCATAGAAACGAAGAGACTGTTTACAGAACTTTTTCAACTAATGTGGCACAAGCATGCTAAGAAAATGCGAATAAACTAATTATATACAGTCATAAAAAATCAAAAACGCGAAACGAGCAAACATACAAGATAACAACTGACTGATTAAAAAGTGTAGATATTTCTGCAACGAACGAGAGTATAACAAAAAGACTTTCAAATACTTGATATTTAATGAAATCTTGTTTGAGCAAAGTTGTAACGAAGGTGCAATTACAATGTGATATCAACAGGTTTCCATTATACAAGCGTAACTTGCTTTCGCTTCGCTTTCTTTGGCAAAGCACAGATTGTGTGCTTTACATTTATCGTGGTGGTTCACTATTTCGAGCCTAAAATTACCATTACCAGCAGCAAACGAAGTACGAATTTCAGGAATCGAATCACTCCATTTTCTACAGTATTTACAGAACATGAGGTTAGACCTCTCATCGTATTGGAGCCACGAATACATGTCTAGCCAACTAACTCTGAATCTACCAGCTTTTCTACTTTGAACGGTACTACGCTGTGAAACATTGCTCAGGGTAGATTGTATCACTGACATTTCCTGACAGTGGTTCACTACCATTGACCTATGCATGTTAACATCTGTTTGGGTGCTCTTAATACTTGTATTATCCGACAACAGATTCAATAATGATTTCAAGTTACTATTTTTGTGCGAATGCGGTTTATGAGACACAGACTGATTTTGCAACGATTTCTGAGAATCTCCGTTAGATTCGGACGTGGTTCCTGACACATTGACAGACAGAGAACCACCAGCCATGATAGCGCTTTCACGAGAAATGTGTACAACAGCAGAATCTGGTTGATTTTGGGGCATATTGTGTATATCCATAGTTTCGTCACTCTTCCCATCTCTCTGAACTTTCCACTCCACACTAGTCTGTCAACAGAGAAGGAAAGGATATGTGTTTAATCAACACATTTTTCATTTTGCTGTTTTAGCATACAAGAAGACAACTTTTCTCTTTAGCGTCTGTATTTTAAACATCCCTTCCTTCCTATGTCTGTTCGGACTAAGCAGTCGTAGGATAATAACAGCGAATCAATTATGGGAACAGCAACGAAACTATATCTTTGATACGTAATATTTATCTGTGGTTCCATGAATAGCGTGGAAAGCTACGCATAAAGGTGTATCTTTTTATATAGAAAAATAACAAAAAAGCAAAAGTAACCCGCTGAAATAAAACAGTGCATAATGAAACAAATGAATCCAGAAAAAATCTACTCTGCTACTTTAATACACACTTTTAAAAAACTACTGAAATAACTGAACCAACTATGCCCAAAGTTGTAATTAAAAGCTATTAATTTAATGAAAAACAAATACATTCATGATAGAAACACGGAATTATAAATTACTTTCTACAGTGAATTATATATCCATTTCCAGTTAGGTAATATAGTCTACAAAGAAAATAGGTAATTGGCATGCAAAATATAACTATGTTTCCACTACGATACAAAGTAAAAAATACATATGAGAGATCACTTACTGGGAGGGAGATGTTGTCATGGAAGTCTAAGTGATGATCTAACTCTTGCTTGATAGATGGTTGTGGCTGTGATGAAGGAGACATAGGTCGACCACCATCTTCCATTTCGCCTCCCAAGGCATTATTTAACTTTGGAATCACAGGAGGACTTGATTTGTAACTACATTGTGAGGATGCCTGGAAACAATAAATAAAAACCGCACAGATTTTAAATGTACTAAAACTATTCGTAACATGTATGTGGTACAATCAGATTCGAATTTGATTCGTATGAACTTTTGATGTGATCAAAAGTTTTCCTATGCCCTAATGTTTATTTTGACCTATACATCATCTTTCGTTATCAATTCGTTACTAAAGCTTTCGAAAAAGTGATAGAAATTTTTTTTGGAGTTTTTCGTGTTGTTAAAATCTATAATGTATGATAATATACTATAAAAATTGATTGGTGTTTCAAAACGCAGATTAGCTTCTGCTTCATTTCTCAAGGTCGCCAAAAGATATTTGGAAAGCTGTGCAATCACATATACATGTAATGAGTGTAGATAACGAAATACGATCATTATCTCCGAATTTTCGGCGGTACGCGTAACAAAATTTTGTGAAATACACATGTGACCACATGATGACACATACATGGCATATAGATATGCGTGCACGCACGCATGCACGAAGCCACGCGGCAGCATATGTTTTCAAAATAATAATCGAAAAACTAAAAAACCGATCAAAATTAACATTGTAGTCGAGATTTTCGTGTATCAAAACATATAAAATTTCTAAATACATTCTACAAAAATAATAAATAACGATAAATAAAATATGACATTGATTTCTAACATTTAAAAAAACATTAAAATGTCTATAAAAATGTATCAATAAGAATTACAACTACATTCTATGAAAATATGATTCATTGAATGATTCTGCTTGATTTTAGTTACATTGCTTGATTCTATCCTGTTATTATAATTACAATGTAGCAAAGGAGCTGATTCATGGAATGTGCAATATTTTGCAAAGTGACAGTAAATAAGAGAATTCATTTTACTCCATTGTAACACATTTTAAAATATTTTGTGACAACAAATATTAATAAAAAATAAATAAAATCTATGCTTGAAAGAAAAAGAATTTTGTGATATTATTAGTATGCAAGAAATGAATTTGTATGACAACAAATGAAGTAATGTAGCGTTACAAGATAATATAATAGTTTCAAACAAGATGCAATATATTGTTTTTGTACATTGTACTCCAAAATGATTTAATTATAAAGAACAAGAGCAGAAAGGTTTTAAACAAAATGTACTAGTAGGACAGTAAGAAAATATACAAGTGAACTGAATAAAAAAAGTGTGAGGAGATAGAATATAGCAACTAGAAATGTAAATAGGAACATATGATGTTTAAAATTACACACCTGAGAATCGGACATGAATCTTTCACTGGGTGGACCACTAAGGGAAACGTCATAGCTGCCCGAAGCCTTTCTTTTCCTCTTTTCAGGAAGAGGCTGAAGGTTAGGCGAATCGGTATGCCTAACACCAGTTTGCGTTTCAGGCTCTGGCGATGGGCTTTTCTCTTCTGCCTTGTTATTTACACTATTATCGGTGAGGCCTCTAATCTGTAATGCCTCGGCTGTTTTAAGGAACATCGGTAGTAGATGCTGACTAACGTTAACTTCTCCCTTATACATAAAGTGCAGCAACGCCTTCATTTCTGTGTCATTGACATCCTTCAGGAATATAATTGGATGGGGATGGGTATTCTGAAGGAAAATGCTCTCGAAATATGGACTGCATGCAGAGAGTATCGTCTGGTGTGCCTTGAAAGTGTCTCCGACACACGCCAGGGTTACGTCGCAGAGTGCCTCTCTGGCAAGCAACGAGCTGAGAACGTCTGTGAGGTTGGCTGGATGATTGTTCCACCGTAGACAATACTGTTGGTCCATCTTGTCTATCTCCAATCCCGACCCTACAACCAAACTAGCTGCCCTGAACTGTCCACACTAGGAGAGACTTTTGATCACCCTGACTACAGAATGACTCCCTAACCCTTAAAACGTTAACTCACGCGCCTTCTCCACGCACACTCTTCTATATCGACTTTGACGATATCTCCACGGAGATTATATCGCAACTCTAGACCCACACAACTTCCTCCGTGCTTCTGCAAATGTGCCACATTGCAGTATAACTGTAAAACCCTTCAGGGTTCACGCGTCGCTACTATACGTGCCGAAAACATTTTTTTCGCATAACCTCGGCGACAAACGAACTATGTACTCCGTTCGCGATTTCACGTCGACGAACGTGCCGAAAATCGAAAGAAGGTTAGAATATTAATTGCGACGCAGTGTCACTCACGGATACGATAATATCCAATATCCGAAGATAATGTTTTCGGCAATGTCAATATTCGCGAGGCTTGGGCGCCATTGTCGGTCGGGACTCGTCTAGCCACGAGCCTTCCTCGCGAAAACTCGATTTGTTGATGCTCGATTTCTAACCATTCAAACACGCTCCACACGCGGCTTTATTTACCTAAACCCAGCGCCAGCTAACTAACGCACCGTACACACTAACGACCCGAGTTTGTTTATCGTTCCCAACGATTACTCACCTTTCGCAAACTTTTTGCCATTACAACGCCACCCGACCCTTAACGTCCACTGCCATACCAATCTGCCAATGCCTACGGCCTTATTTTTAAAATACTTTTGACCTTCGTGCATCTGCCGTGGGGAATGGCGGGAAGGGCGCTCAAATTCAAACGCGTCTAGACGCGCGTTACCGCTTCTTCCAATATTTTCTATTCAATTCGAACTTTTCTTTCATTCAAATTATTGCAACTTTGTTCCGATGTAATGGTAAACATTTTTAATGCATAAAAGTTAAGAAAACTTACAAAAAATTGCCGTTTCGTACGATTTTATATCTTCCTCTATAGAAAACATAACCTTTACCGCGAATTTTAAATATTCTACGTCGAATAAAATTGTTTGAGGCAAATGTTAATGAAATGTATGAAAAGATATAATGTATTATTAGATTATTATGCTTCGATAAATATTTATAAGATTGTACTTAACCTATTAAGGTTGTAAGCAAGTTATTTGTAAAAACATGATAATATTATAGATCATGTAAAGATGAATGTAGAAATAAATAAATAAATCGTTGAATTTATTTGTTATCTTTATGTTTCTATAAAAACCATGATAATTACATTACAAATATGAACAATATTGCATACAAATTCTATTTCTACACATTAAAATAGTTCATCTAGGAATCTAAAATATTTATAACGTTTAGCAAAGAACTATAAAAAATTCTATAGTTCATCTAGGAACCTAAACTTTGTATAATGTTTAGATAAAATTATAAATATATACAACCATTACAGAAAATTTTATAATTCAATAAACAATCACCAGAAACATGTTGAATTATACTTGTTATATTAGACCTGATATTGAACCCTCTGCAATATGTAATCATTAAAATAGGATTCCAATAGTTTAATAGAAATATGAATAGTATTGTATATAATTTCTGTTTCTGGACTTTATAATTTGTATAACGTTTATCAATGAGTATAAATAAATAAATAAATCATCTCGAAGCCTAAAATTTTACCTAAACTCTAGGAACTTAAAACACGTTTAAGGAATCATGAGAAACATGACAAATTTTATTATACTTGTATCCAAACGTGAATATCGATTCGTAGATGCATTCTACAATTGAACAAAAAGTTGTAGAGCTTCAGAGAAGTGTTAACAGATCAGATATAGAATCCTTCGCGAAACGTACTTTGTAAACGCGTAAAGTTTCGAATTCGCCTCTCCTCCGTTGCATTATCTCATCGCGCTGAATCAGATGGGATTCATGGATCCTTTCTGAGACGGCAAGAAAACTTTCACGATGCTAACAACATTTAAAGGTACAGCAAAAGAGTAAAGAGAGCTAACGAAAAGCCCGGTTCGAAAAATATCCATATGTGGATCGCGACTGCATCAACGAATGCGAATTTTCTTTTTTTCACGATTGGAAACAAGAGCGGGTGTACAGCTTTGCGTAATACGAGAAGAGATTACGTTGTTCCCGGAAAATCATGGAATGCAAAGGGGTCGTTCGGCTTCATTTGACTGCAATAAACGGTAATTCACACAAATCGCGAGCTTTCTGATATTAATTTCGGCCGGCCGCGAGCCGGACGATAATCGTGTTAACCATACGAAATCAATAGGTAGCAGGAAAATTGGAAAATCTCCTTAATCGGTTTTCGAATATGGATTTACCAGCTTCGCCTGACCATTAACAGATTTAATCCGCACTTTGATTGGCACTGCGCGAAATTACAATTCACGTGCTTGTTCTCCGGTGGAAGATACAGGGGCGTGATCGTAAATAGGAATCCAGCGTGTTAAACGGACAACGCAATGAGCATAATTGGATTTATCTGGGCTGTGTTTCTCAGGGTTTAAAACGACCCGATCATCGTTATCAATGACGAGCTAAAACGGCTCAAAACTATCCTGTATCCTACGAAAGAAACTTTGTATCGATGATTTAGCAAACACGAACTAGAAATTGGTATTGTTTGAAAACTATATCGGAATTCTAACGATTAAATTCTCTCAACCTACGATTCGATATATTCTAAATAATACCAGAACATTTTTTCCCTCCGTTTCCTATTCCGCGGTGAAGCAACCAGAGCAGAGAAAAAACGAGTATCAGATCGGATTTGCCAAACCTGGCAAAGTAATTACCGAAAGCGCGTAGATGTAAGCTGTAACCTATGTATTAACAACTGCGATTCATCGAAGATAATCTCAGCGATGCTAGACAGAAAAATGACGAAATTCGTTGTTGGACGAACAACGCTATCAACAGCATTCTCCGGGGATCAAGTAAACGATTACGCAACAAACGCGAACCGGTTTCTCGAACAAGTTCTTCCTACTGTTCCGATCGCCTAAGAACTTTTCTAGACTAGCAACAACGACATATTAGCGTATGTGTCTTATTCGAGCCGGATGCAACAGAAAAAGTCGCGAAAGATCAAAGATCAATGTTAAGGACAGAAGAGAAAGATGCATGTAAAGAGAGTCTTATCTATCGTTGGCAAAAGGAAACACGGACCTGTAGATCCTCCACGCAGCTGGGTTACCGGCGAGCATCACCGTTATCTGCATAATTATCTCGCGGCGGCCTTGACTGTTCCATGGAGGAAAACACGTCGAACGTATCGGGCCACGACACGTTTCTCTTTCCCAGCAAGAGTGCCAGGAAAACTCGCTTTTTCCGTCTTCCATGCAGATCTTCAGGGACGATCTTCGCGGCGATGCACACCGGAAGTGCAGCGGTGCCACGCGCGGCCCGCGCATGTGCACGATTTTTAACGAAATGTTCTCGTTATTCGATAGAACGAAGCGTCGCGAATTTTTCCGACAAATTCTCCCGTTATCTCATCGAACGCACTTAAATTTCTGGCAGCATGCACACACGCAGACATATGCATATACATATATACATACGTGTGTGTTGTTGTTCTCTCGAACCAAAGCGGCCGGTTCGTTTCGCAAAATTTAATGCAGAAAGTCCGCAAATATTTTCTCGATAAGGGACTGCAGCTGCACTCGGCCATGCACTTTCCCAGCGACAATGCGACAGTGTATCTCGGAAGGAGGTACTATCTTTCGTTCTTAAATTGCCACAAGAAAGAACGGGCTTACATCGACGCAGCTGTGCGTTTTATAAAATTGTTGTGCAACGACCAATCTTCGGTTATTCCGAACATTTTCCAACGATCGAACGCGGGACCCGATCGATGGATCATTGTGCGCATTTAGGAGCCGGACGGAAGGATATGGATTGTCCGCGATCTTTTCGTAGAAATCGGCCATAAATGCTTTTCGCGGCCGATTTATGTGCCCGAACCCGAAACCGAATGGAAGCATAGGCGAAACGTGACCTATGAAATATTTTCATAAAGGTGATCATTTTTTCCCTGTAATCTAGGCGCGACTCGAAATGCCGGGCCGCTATGCGCTCGCGATAAATTATGAATCGCGTCCTCCTGCCCCCTCCCGCTTCCCCCTATACTGTCGTGGTAGATTAAAAATTAATCTTGATTTACCGTTATTGCATTATTTGTCCACCAGCGGGAGCCACGTAAGAAAGTTATGGTAGTTTGTATTTGCACAGGAGGAAGAACCGTTTTTTCGCCCCCGGATGCGAAATATCGGGCAAACAATCCCAAAACCCCGTGGAAATTCTAATAAAGAATGGTCCGCATCATCCGAACTTTTATCTCCGAAAATTCTCGGTTTCGCTTAATTGTTTTCCATTACCATGTAAAAAGATCGGCGTGCTTAACTTTTGCAAAACCTCTATGCGGTCTCCCCTCTCCGGTCTCCTCCCTCGCCCCTCCCGCGACAACCCCTCTCGTGGTTTATCCGGTTCCATTTGGTTGTTCCACGTTGTTCCGCGTGCGAAAAATTATGAATATTTTTCGCGAATGCCGATGATGTTGCTATAATAATTACCCGGCTGAAAGGAGAGCAACTGCGAGGTTTGTTTGTGTAGATAAAAGTTAAGCCCGCGTTGATCCCGAATCGAGCCAAGCCTTTCAGAATTATCTTATTTCGTATTAGCACATCCAATCTTACAAAGCTAATAGTATTAACTATGTTGATATAATATACGTACTTTATAATTTATCTAAAATTTATTTGAGCAAAGGTCAGTCTTCTTCGTAATGCTAGATTATACAGTATACACTATTTGAGTCTTGATAGTCATTATGATTTTGAGAAGGAGTACTTCGAGGTTTATATTCTACTGAGGAGATTCTTTATTTAACACTTTATCTAACTGAAAGCCTATTAACTCCTTGCCTGTACAAATTATACTGCTATTATCTTGTCTATTAACTTCTTGCTGGATATCTTTATTCTTTATAATTACACTGAGGACCGTTATAGAAAATAAAGATTGTTCACATTGGATACCAGAGATAGGAACCAAATAAACATTTGTTCTTATCATTAGTGGGTTTATCAAGTTGTATGAGATAATATTTTAATCTTTCTACTGTTTGAAATTACATCCACCCACTTTCGTTATAAATACATGAAATCCGCTGTCTATTAATCATTTCACAGAAAAGAACATAAAATTGATCTTTACTGTACGCCTACGTTTAATATGATACTTCAATGTTAGTTACAAAAGAATAGAACTTTATTTCATTCCTTTATTTTATTTAGTAGGTTCTGTCTGAAGTTTTCATCACGAGTTTGATTAGTTATTGCACGGCAAGGGGTTAACAGGATTTTTAATCACTAAATTGTAGGTGAAGTAAGCTAGATCATTTTCTTTTAAACAATAGTTCCGGAAGAAGCTGCTGCGTTAAAAATCATGAATTTAACTTGCTTTACACTAGCGTCTCAGAGACAACAATCCTGATCATTTTTAACATTCTAACCAACTATTTTAACCATTTTTCATTGACTTTGAAGCAACACAAACTATTCTCCATCGACGTGCATTTAAAGCAGCACCCAAAATGGGATAGTACATTTTTGATCGAAAACCTTGGAGTTGAATCGTAAGGCAAGGAATTAAAAGGACCATTATGTAAAATTGTGTCCGTTTCAACGAGTATACAGTTGGTCGTTGCAATCGAAACACTGAAAATCTTAATCGCCAACGCGGTTAAGAGGAATTGCGGAATTTACACGGTAACTTGCAACAATACATTCGCGAAAATTGACAATCGCGCGGGCGGGCAGCGTGTTTTTGTTGGCGCCCGGGACCAGTTTATGCTTCAATTGGACGCTAAACCAATAAATGCAGTCTAGTTTGCAGAGCACATTATTGAAATCCGTTAAACTATCCGGTTCCGCGATCAGTTATGGAATTTATTGGCGGACTCACCCACGCCTCCCTTACTTCCCCGCCCGGGCCTATTCTCTTCTAAATTTTACATATTTTCTACAATCGATCGCGCATCGCGGCCCTTGTTTTCCGAGCCGATTATTAGACTGTGTTAAAAACGAATGTTAAAATAGAACATTCGAGTACAGTTTTATCGATGCAATTTATCGAAGGGTGACCGAGCTCGAGTTTGACGCTAATCACGGGGGTTTGAATCGCTGGAGAGACAAAAGAAGAGAATTGGCTAGAATTTAAAATCGTGGATAATAAAAGATGATTCGCTTTCGGGATTTTGCGTGGGCATGCTGATTGTTCCGCGAAAGAGGGAAGTGCACGCGACGCAGCACACCTCTGGATCCCGCGATCGATGGATCCCGTTCTGGTAGGCCGTTATCGCGGGAACAGCCTCCCCACTCTTATCGAGTCGCGTGTCGCGTGTCGCCAGGAAGGCCGAGCGAGCGCTCTCGGATTGAAATCGACGTGAAACAAACGTTTCCCATATGTTTTCTTCTTCCCCGTGTGAGAACGCGAGAACGAATATCGGAATCTGAACAAAATCGACACGCCGGTTCCGTGTGGTTGCGGTGTTGGCGCATCGTTACCTGGTTTACTGAAATTCGTGAACATGAAATCCTGTCGGCCTCCCGTAGCCGGCGACGCAGATCAGGCGAGGATCCCTTCGATCCTCCTGCGGAAGATCTTCCAGGTGGTGATCTTCCGAGGACGAGATCCTCTCCGGACGGAACAGCTCTCTCTTCCTCACCACCGAGATCCTTTTGTCAGTGTGCGCTTGTATGTCTCCCTTGTCCGGCCCAGTCACGGAGATAGAACAGCGATCGTCGACCGCACGTTCATAGACAGTACATAATCGCGCACACGAGAAACGACGACGAGGACTTCAATATAAAAACGGCACTCGCAATTATTCTGAGAGAGAATTAGGACTCTTGCGTCGCCCTCGTCATCGAACGCGTTTTCGAACAGAGCATCGATCCAGAGAGAGAGAAAGAAAACACACAGATGTGTATACGTCGATCCCGGAAAATGTTCGGCACTCTCTCTCTCTCTCTCTCTCTCTGCGTATGTATGTTCTTTATAGAATCGGGGATCGATCTGTTTTGCCAGCAGATCGAACTCGAAGGTGTGTGCGTGCTCACAAGCACGATTGTCTCGCGACGCGGCAGCGGTAACGACGACGACGACAACGTTGGTAGATGAACGCGAACGGAACTCCTCCGTCAGGGAGGAACAACAAAGTGGCGTGTGTACCAAGTTGGCCGCGGAGCGCGACTGAAGCTAGGGGTGACACCGATAGAGAGAGAGGGTGGCGTGGATGCAGGTCGACGTGTACGCTGCACGGGCACATCCCCCCTAATGAATGCACCAGGCATGTGCGACGGATTTTATGTTCGCCGCCGCCGCCGCCGCCACCACCACCTCACTCACCCCTTCAGCCTTCGCCGCCACTACCACCAACCCCGAGAATCGGCCGCCACCCCCGTCGCCCAACCTCCGCCACCTCGCCACCATCCCCTACCAAGCCACCTCTTCCCTTCTTCCTTCCCTCTGTCCTCCTCTTCCTCTTCCAACGCTTCCACCCTTCCTCCTTCACGCAACTCGCTTCTCTCGCTCTCTTCATCCCCCTGGTTCTCTCTCTCTCCCTCCTCTTCGTCCCTCTGTTCTCTGTCTCTCTCTCTCTCACTCTCACTATCTTTCTCTCTTGCTCGCGGTGTCCTGGACACTTCTTGCGTCTCGCTTTTTCCTTCGAACGCAATGAACAGCACGGGGCCACCACCCAACCGAGTCGCGTTGAAGCCCGTTTTCGCGCGCGGCACACTCGGTGTGTTGCACTCGCTGCAGCGCGAGCATCAGACGCGCGCCGGTTCCCGGGAACCAAGCGTGGGCGGTTTTGCCCCGTTTGCCAGAACCCTCCGCTCCTGGGGCGGCTGTGCCCGGTTTTCGCCTCCTCCTGCGTGCCTGCGGACGTACCCTGAACCCGCGATTGGTACGCACAACTCACCCGCCCGTACGCGAATATCCTCTCCTGCACCTGCCACGTGTCTCGCCCTCTCCGTCTGCTCTACCTGTATCCACCCTTTACCCTCGCTGTTCGACCGTCACCTTCCCTCCCTCTCTCTCTCCTCTTCTCTCTCCCTCTCCCACTCTTCCTCTTTCACTCCCTCCCTCCTCCCTCTCTCTCTCTATTTCTCTCTCTGTCTCTCCCTTTCTGTCTCTCTATTTTCGGTGGTAACTCATTCTGTCACGTGTTAACCTCTCTGTCTGGTCTACCTATTTCTATCGCTCTCACATCTTCAGTTTCCTCCCTTTCTGTCTCATTCTCTCCCACCCCCTCTCACTCTTTCCCCCTCTCTTTCTCTCTTTCTCTTTCTCTTTCTAATGTTTCCGAATTCTCTGTTCCTTTTTCTAGTGTCATTGGTTTTCTCTCTGTTTCTCCCGGGTTGGTTCTCGTTCTTCCTCGCCACGGACACCCTCGTCTCGTTCTCTCTCGCTACAACCCTCCAAACCACTGTCCTATCTGTGTTCGAAGTTGACTATTGAGCACATCGCCGAGGTTCGGCTGCGGTTTTCGTTCTCGAGTTCCTCGCACGCTCGTGGCCGAACGAAGCGCAGCCGATATTACCGTTGGATCCTCTCGTCCAGATCCCTTCCATTTCCATTCCATTCGAGAGACAAGGGACCGTAGGACCAGGGATCCACGGACCCCCAGTGATCCACGATCCAAATGGTCCAACAGTGTTTTGTACTGCTTACGCTCCTTTAACACAATCAAGTCGTTTCGGGTTAAGTTAGACAAATTATGGGGGGAATCGGGAAGATTGATGGTCGACCGAATCTGAATAGCGATGGATAGGAAATAGTGTTGTAAGTATGACGTGTTGTAGGAGAATCGTCAAGATTTCGGACCGTATTACATCGAAACCTCAAGGCAGTACAAATTAGGAGAATGCACAGGATTCGAAACAGGGTTTTCTAAGTGTTACGAACACATCGTGTTATAGAAGAATTGTGGCGTTTATGCATCGTGTTACATCGAACCAACAACGCGCAAGGGTTGCAACGTCCGTCGTAACGTGTCCGTCATTTCAACGCTCGTGCGACCCCGGCCCTAAGTTTCCCTGCTTCATCCCGCGGATGAATACGGATTAAAACGGACACTTAAGTACGGGGCGCGCAGATAATACGAGCATTCCCTTTTCCGGTCACGGAATTCTATGCCGCTAATGCAACCCCCGTTAAATCTCGTCTCTGTTACACCAGGAGGAGGAGGAGACTCTTTTTCTGAAAACAAGGTGACCCGAAAAGATTATTCTCGTGACGTACACAACGTTATCCAACGGTAATTCGAACTTGAGCCGGCCGAGCATCGCGACGTTACAACTTTTAATGCTGCTGCTGCTCCCCGGAGTTCTAGACCCTGGTCTTATCAGAGCAGGCACGTGAGATCGAGCGTGATACGTGTCGCCCACGATTTAAGATCGATACACCGAGACAGAGAGAGAGAGAGAGAGAGAGAGAGAGAGAGAGAGAGAGAGAGAGAGAGAGAGAGAGAGAGAGAGAGAGAGCTGCATTGTTTTATAAAAGGAGAATTGCGCAGGGCTCGACGGCAAAATCGAATGTTAATAAGCCTTCAACGCCACCGTCGCTGAGCGCTAATGCCACAGCCACGCCAGACAAGCTGCCCGGTTATTAGTAGTTAGCTACCCTTCGCGTGCCGCCGCTCTGCACGAGGACCTTGATCTAGGACACGCTGCTCTTACGACCTGCACTCAAACCGATGAGGATAGGTTAGGGTTAGGGTAGGTGGGAGACCGCCAATCTGGAAGAACCGTGATTTAAACGCCACCGTCGCGTTGCACTGCATTCTTTCGGCTGTTGATTAGAGGCTCGAGACGTCGAGGGTTCGAGTTGAATTAACGTGTACATGCGACTTCGGGAAGTGCTAAGATTAAATGACAAGCTTAACCCTTCGGGGACGACAATGAAGTGTCAGTTTGTTCATGTATTGTCTACGTAACACGATGTTACAGGTGTTCCCATAATCTCTCGATGATTTAGACTTTTTAATATTTATCCTAGCTATCTTGAAATTGAGAACACATCACATATAATCATCTGACCTTCTGCAATCAATTTTGAGATATTCCTCAGAGACGGTAAAGGGTACTGATGTCGAGTCCGAGGGGTTAACTGACATTTCGTCCGTGTAACGTAACGGTTGATCCTTGATTCGATTGTTAACGTTCACAATGGATCGCGAGCGCCGTCTGCAGCTTATCAGATTGAAAAGATGGTATTGTGAATTCTCTTCGGCAATGAAAGGACAGGGGACTGTTAAAGAGTAAGACTCCTAAATCCCAGAGTAAAACCGTCGTCGCGTTGTGGCCGAGGTTGGATGTCTTGTTTAAAGGAACCCTGCTAACTGGCTGCATTACAACGAAATTGAAAGAGACCTCTGCTCCAAAGAACGAACCAACGAAGAAGAAGAAGAAGAAGAAGAAGCAGAGAATACCGGACTCGGTCAGAAGAGAGAGAAAGACCGATGTTTCGTTCGGGTGAACATTTTTCGTTTGATTCGCCCAGGGGGTGGAGAAGAAGGAGGGGGAGGAGGCGAGTCGAGGTTTAATAAAGCCCGCGCTCCTTTTCCCACGCCGCGTTCGAATAATTGCTAGCTATTAGCCGTCAAGTGCAGGCTTAGGAGTTTAACAAGCCGTGAGAGTACATGTTACACGGGACAAAGAGCGAGAGGTGTGTATGCACACGGAAGCAAGAGGCCAAGAACAGTTTAGAGAAGGATTTCGCCGAAGAAGGACGGGCTTATAGGGTCTGGGCTACTAGCAAAAGCAAAAGGATCTCTCACCCAAACGCGACCAACCCACACAACCCCCCAAAACAACGACAACAACGACGACGACGCGTTTTGTCCGCAGTCCGCCACACGGTTTTCCTTATTTTTTGCATCCCCGTCCCAACAAAGCAGCAGCCATCTTCTTTTTCCTTTTGAACGATCGTCGCGCGATTCCGCGATGCAACCTGCCGGCAACTTCATGGTTCGCTGGTCGGTCCAACGGGCGCAAAGTCCCGGCGACGATCAAGGAACGGAAAAAAACCTGTTCCAACCGCCCGAGTACCGAAGGGTGCGAACACTGAAAGGTGAGGGGATCGGGGGAAAAACAAGAGAATCAAGATGTACACGAGCCGTGTCATCTCTCTTCTCTCTCTCTCTTCTCTCCCTCTCTCTCTCTCTCTCTCTCTCTCTCTGGTCGGGGTGTCGCGTTGTGTCATTAACGAGGTGGCAGGAACCTGTATCATCGACGTCTACGAACAATGGACCGGCTCGACCCCCCCTCCCCCCGCTCTGGTCTGTGTTATTCGAGCATCTAGTTATACACAGTTATTCAGAAAGAGCCCTGTGTTGTCTGTATGAAGTGTGCCTCACTGGTTAAATAATACCGAGACCCCGGCGCAATAACGATTTCATCAATTTATTGCGTATCATCGATTGAACCTAACGCTGGCTCTATTAATTCACCGACGCTGGGCCCAGAGGGCATCAATTTGTAGCCGTCGGTTTGCTAACAGCTTGCACTTCACTAAATTACGATCCCACGGTAAATCGAACTGCGACGAACCTCGATCAACCGACGCGGTATCGCGAAAAATTGTAAATTTCTTTTGAACCATGAAGGGTTACCGCGACTTCGGACTGTTGGGTTCTTTCTTCGCGGTCGATATTATAGACGTTGAGATCTTTAGGCGTTTGTGACAAAAATCAGTAGATGAATTTCGAAATAGTGGGACGATTAACCAATTACGTACCGTGATAGAAAAGGAACTAAATATTAGGCTGTTCCAAGTTTCTTTCGAAATTTGAATGCTTAACCCTTTGCGCTCCGAAGTATTTTAATTCCATGACCAAACTTTTTTTTTCGATCAAGAATATTTCCATTCTATATGATTTTTATCATTTTGAAGAAATGGAACTGATATAACACTTCATAGAATACTTAAATGTTTGGTAGCGAATTTATTGAATATCAATTTAATAATGTAAACAATATTTTGAATAATGGTATAGTAATTTTTAGTGGTGCCTCAGAGTCACCACTGGAGTGCTAAGGGTTAATATTGTTAACACTAGAAAGACTGAAACTTAGTATATACCTATATTGCCCAAAAGCAGTCAAAATGACTGCATTGTGAAAGAATAACTAATGTGTAAAGAAAGTTCAAAATTAATTTTTAATATTTGTTATATTATTTACAGTTATATAACAAGTTATTAGTAAATATTAACAAGAAAAAAAATGTACTTTTCCTGGGCATATTGATGACACTTTCATTTTCATCATTGGTGATCGACTCTTCTTCTAATTGAAATTAAAAAGCAGTCAAAATGACTTCCTTGGGCAATCTAGTGTTAAATAACACGAACATATACAAACAACACAATTATCTGTTCCTTAATATTTTATTATTTTCTAAGCTTCCTTTTACTGGGCGCAGTAATTGAAAGCAAATGAACTTTTTGGTCAACCAACTACATTCCGAGCGCCTCCATCCCCAAATGTGGATATTTTCTGAATTGATAACAATAATAAATTTTTCAAATTTCATTCAACTTGAATACTAACCGACTAGATCAAGCATTTATAAATAAAAATTTGGCACTAATGGATTCAGTGAATTTGTGAACATCCGCGTATTATTTTCATCTTGTAGAGATCAAGGGGTTGAACGTGCACATCGCGAAGGAAACTTCTGGGAAAACCAGATTTCCTGCTGATAACTTACTGTCTAATAAACGGTTCGCAATAATTGGAAGATTTTCTCTCCTGCTCGAGGATGAACATTGAACATTCTTCGTGAACGTAAAGGAATGGGGCGGGGGTGGCAGGGAATACAAACGGGACAGAGAGCGAGAACGTAGACGCAGAGGAAGAAAGGCGAGTCGTCGACATTGTTGTTGCCTCGACAATGTAGCCATACGTTTGTATCGGGAATGGGTATCGCTCTGAACTCGTATAGCTGCTGCGTTAAACTGCGAAGAAAACGAAGCAGCACAGTGTGCCCGGTCGTCGTCGTCGTCGTTCGCATGAAAACTGAGGTGATTTCGCGAGGATGAAAGAGGGCCTTGAAGGCGAAAAGGGACAGGGAGGTGAAAAACAGGAGGATGAGAGAGGGTGGAACACCATAGCCAGAGAGAGAGAGAGAGTCGTCTATCGACCACTCTCACTTCTCTCGTCATCTTCTTCCTCTCGGCGTTGTGCATCTCTCGGTGGCCTCCCGGTCTTTAGGAGTAGATTCCTGGCAATCAACGGGAACGAAGAGAACCTTGGGCTCCGGTAGAGAAAGACAGAGAATGAGAGAAGGGGTAGGGGGTGCAAGAAGTCGCAATAAAATTGACGATCGGAGAAAAGAGAAGTTGTTAATTTCCTCTTTTCGGTTACTACGCCTTCAATCTCGTTGCTAATCCATCATCGCCTACAGTCCGTGCTCTGTGCAGACACGACTTACGTGTAGTCCCGTTTTACTTTAAAAAGAGATCTCGAGAATATTAAAAGTTTAATACTTCGTGCTACTCCTACAACCACGGCTCAAGCGGCTGCTGCTACTGCTGCTGCCGCTCTTGTAGCTTCTCAACGTCGACAACGTTCCTCTTACCTGTTTCGATAACTCGACGAAGATTAATACGCAACTGTTAATTAATACCGTTAGATATCTCGGCAAAGTTCGCTTCTATGGAGTGTATCTTACCATGTCAAAGGCTGATGAAAAGCTTGTACCGGGAAGTAACACTTCCTGACAGTGAGTAAATGCTTGTGGATCTGATCTTACGAAATCTTCTATGCTTGTCGAGCACTTTCATTTTTCAAGCTGCAGAACAATTCTGAAGAGTCTTTTTATTAAGCTAGTAATGATACTTTTTCGGAAAATGCTAATAACTAAAGCTAAGTTGAACAAACTCATGGAAACGTCTTGTTTCACGATACTTCAATCTACTGAAGTGTTTGATCCAACTTGCAAAAGGACATATTTTTCTCTGCAAATATTTATTATGTCACGGCTGTTTTCATTACAGCTACGCTTCGCACACCAGTTACGAAGAAATTAAACGAACTCACGGGAACATTTTGTTCCAAATACATCAATTAGGAACCGAAGTGTTTGATCCAAGTGTAATGATTCTATTGAACTTTATTATTAGAGTAGAAGACTTGTTATAGAAAAAGAACATAGCTTAGTGAAAAAGGAACTTTAATAATAAATATTAAAATGACAAAACTTAGTAATACCAGGTATGTCCTGTCGAAAGCTACTCTCTAGTCGAACTGCTGAAAACCAGCAACCGTTAACACTTTGCCGTCCGGCGACACCACAGTGGTGTCGCGCACAAAGTATTGCTCAACGGCCGGCGACACCACAGTGGTGTACTGGACGCGGCATAGTGTTAATTGCGCATTATTTAATGCATTCAGGACATATCAACGTTTCAATACAGAACGCAAGAGTCTCCGATTTCGTGATTTTTTATTGAAAGTGTCTGCTGCTCTCATGAGAGCTAACGATGACATTAGTAAAACTTGAAAATTTATAATCACCCGATAACCTCAAGAAAGGCCGGCGCCAAGCGAAGAAATTTTTACGAGACGCGCGGACGGCAAAGTGTTAATACGTATAGAGGACCTTTTTTAATTGCGCTATAACTATGACCAGGTCAGAACGCGGTGACCAGGGAAAAAGGTACACTTCCGCAGTTCCTGAGTTTTTCCCAAATCGACATGTAGTCGTTATCCTAACATCTTTGGATTTGAGTTTTATTTCAACAGATTCGATTATAGATCTTTATGCATTTATAATGGGATGTGATGATCAAATGTTACAATCACATGCCAAACAGTAATGATATTTTAAGAATATAAAAAACTATTGTACCTCAAAATTATTAACCCTTCATGGGCCATCTGGGCCATTTATGTCCAGAGCGAAATGTCACCCTTGAATTTCTCGTTTTCCAATATTTATTTCTTCTCCATTAATGCTTTAAAAGTATTCTAGGATTTTTTTTAATTTTTTGAAAGCCTGCAACAAATAACGATTAGTCGCAAACGTCAATGATCTAAAACACATACAGTCACTCCCATTAATATTCGTACACTCTTAAAAAGACGATAACTTGTTTAATATTGGACCACACGACTTGGACTTTTTTGAGATGTTAGAATAATTAGTTTACTACATGACGTGAGAAAGAAATTATAAAATAATTGCAATTGGTCGGTATTGCAGAGAAAATACTAAAAGTTGTGTTTTACAATTTTTTTATGTGGCTTATGTTGAAAATTTAAAACATCCAGTTTGTAGATCTGTATCAATTGTATAAATTTTCAAATTTTCATCCAATTTGGATTACGTGGAAAACAGCGACAGGCATCGAATGACGTAAGAATCCTTCGATTTATTACAGTTTAAGGGCGAAAATTGTGAAAAGCTGCAATTTTTACAATCTTCAAACAGTTGTAGCTCATTGCAATATTGCTCATTGAAATATTCAGAGTATATACAGCTGACACTGATCTACAAAACGTATTTGTTAAATTTTCAATATGCACACATAAAACAGTTATAAATAACAACTTTTAGTATTTTCTTTGTAATTCCGACCAATTACAATTTTTTCAAAATTTCTTTCTCTCAACGTGTAGTAAACTAATTGTTCTAACTTCTCAAAAAAAATCCAAGTCACATGACTCAATATTAAAAACGTGATCGTCCTTTAGAGTAGACGAATATTAATGGGTGTGACTGTATGTACTTGCACACAGACGGTTAACAAAAGATCTGTGTAATTCCTGTATCTTGCAATCAATGCAACCACTTTTAATTGCACATAAAAATCTGCAGTCTAGCTCTCCACAGACTGCGTTTACGGGTAGAGCTAGGTGTCGGATTTTCCAGAAATTGCACAGAGCAGTTTAATTTTGTTTAACCGATGATCCGTCCGATTGATTTCAAAAGGAAGGCCGGTGTCGTGTAACAAGCTGTACCATTTGAAAAATGGAAAGTGAACAGCAAGAGGCCTTCAACAAGCGAGCTGGAGCTGAATGGTTCCGCGCTGCTGTATTCCTGGTGCGCCGCGAGAGCAATGTTTGTCTGTGCGGGTACCAGTCGAGCAATCAGCGAATGTTTGCAGGCCCTTCCCAAATTCATTAGCGCGCGCTTTTCGTGCCGAGCCGAGTGAAAACATTTCGCATTTCGATGGCCGTGGCAACGAACCAACCCGTTCCCGTCGATATTGGTACGTTCACGACCGGAAGAAGCTTCCCGAAAACCTAAGAAATACTAGTCTCGTCAGTTCTGCCAAGATTCCGCTACAAGTAGAATCGGTCGATCATGCATAGACGCACCGGGCGATATTCAAGCTCAATTTTCACGAATTCGAAGACCTGTGTGCAAAAATTTTATTCCACATTTCTTATATAAAATCAGACCCTTTTCCTTTATTTCACACGGGTTGTTTTTACAGAGGCAGTTTCCGCTAATTATACAGGCTGATGGATAACTGGTGGCACAACCTTAAAGGGGACGATTCTGAACAGAAATCGAAAATGTAGGATAAAATTTTTCCATACAATGCTTTCTTTTCCAGAAAGTCCGTTAAGCGTGTTCAGCATTTGTAAGTAGAATCGGTAAGCCACCCACAGACGCGTCGGACAATTGAAACTCGATTTTCTCGAAAACGAAGCCTCGTATGAAACAATTTTATTCTACATTTTAGACTTGATTTTTCATGTAGAATCAGTCCTTGTTATTGTATCTCGCAAGGGATGTTTTTAAAGTGGCAGTTTGAACGATCAATTAGAAAGTAGTGGGATTACTCGGTGGAGATTAACAAACTCGTAAACGGCTGCTCTTCCGGGTTCGCGAGATCCTGTGTGCTCACAGAACGAAGAGCAATAATAAAAACCGGGTGGACGACTGATGGTGGCTGCGGCCGGGTCGGCTGAATTCTACAGGAATTTTCGAGCCTTCCCCAACGGGTAATAACGAGGATTCGGCCTCGTTTATCACCACTTGTAGCTCTATCCCAACCCTGACCATCCGTGCCTCATTCTCTCGCCCCGGTGTTTATAAAAGGAAGGAAGCAGAGACCCGACTATTCCGCTTTCAAGCCAGCTGCTCCGGCTCGCGACGCGTGGCCCCTTTCAGCCCCTTATTTCCAGACACCATTTTCAGTATCATCGTCTCTACCACCCTCGTCAACACCTCTACTACAGCCACGCGTCCAAAAGGATCTGTGACCGGGGAAGCTGACAAACGCTGTTTCTCTCTCTCTCTCTCTCTCTTCTCTCTCTAATGGGTGCATGTAACCTTTGTATTTGGTTACGTGAGGCGAATCCGTAACCCGAGACCAGAGGCGCCTTCACACGTTCCTATTCTACTTTTGCCTGGCCAACGCAGCTGATTCCCCTTATCTCTCGACCGCTTTACATCCAATATATGTGCATGCGGCTGCCGGAAAACCGGTCAAACTGCTGATACATTCCACGAAAAATAGATTTGTAATAGTTCTGATATTTATTTAATTTCAAATGTACCTTAATTCTTTGCACTTGAGACCATTGTAACTTCAAATCTCGAAAATATCATCGATTTTAGAAACCTTGTAATATTTAAATTGTGGTCATTTCGTAAAAACAAATAGTACAACCATAAGCGTGGACTCGTTTTAAAGCTTAAAGCCACTTAAAGCAGTGTTCATTTTCCTCTAAGATATTTACATTTTCTAAAAAATGCTGCGAATTCAAACGTCTCTCCTAAAAGAATCTTCCACAGATTTGAAGATTGAAGCCTCCTCTTTATAATCAAACCTTAAAAATTGATGTACAATTTGTTTTCACTGTTTTATGAAACAAAAACGTGGAACAAGTTCTTGTACTACTGTAAAGTTGGCGGCACGCCTCCAGTTCAAAGTTCGACAAGGTTTATTATAAGGTTAAGGTTGACAAGGTCGATTAAGGGCTTGCTTTGAAAAGGAAGCTTGAATCTTCAAATTCGTGGTGGATTCATTCGCGAAAAAAGTTTTTCAACATTTCTGCAGACATTTCAATTTATCATAGTTTGTCTGTGCAATTCCAGTGAATTTAAGCAGTTCCACCTGTTATGTCGTGTCAGTGCTCAAACAGTAATTTGTGAGCCGCTGAGATACACACCTCAAAGAGAAGTAAATTAAATAAAGAGATAATCGGGTTTCGGATAACTAAGTAACTTTTAATAAAAAATGTGAAAGTCGGTATAAAAGAGACGGTATAATAGCGACGGATAATTCACGACTGATCTCACAACTAACGCGTGAGAAACAAGTAACCTCGTGGGGTAGAAAAATCCCTCCACAAAGTACAAAATAGTGGGGGCCCCAGCCAATGATATAATATTTGGGAGGCTACAAATGACCTCCCAAAACAAGGGCAACGACCATAGACGAAATACGTCGTAACGAGTGTCGCTAAACAGACGACACTCGGTTTCCTGCAATTTCGTCGGAAACCATAATTTAGGCTTTGGGCCACAGGCCCCCCTTGGTGCTAAGCGTGGGCCTACGCTCACGGACTTAAGGACTGTGCATTATGCTGCGGGATTGAGGCGAAAGACGGAAGGGGTATCTACTTGTCGGCCATCTTGGATGGCAAACACTGTGGTGCGCTCTATAGGCAGTGTTGGGATATGGTGCAAGATTTCACGCGCATGCGCGGCGATTTCAGCGTCAGTAAAGTAAGATTCTCGATAAAATGGGGTACCTTGAGCACCCAGTAAAATTTTAAAAAATTGGTATGATTTGATTCTGAAAATGAGTGTATAACATGTGTATTTGTGTATATTTTGTAACTCGTAGGACACGTCCTGAAGTCTTTTTGTCCGGAATAGATTGTTTCGAGACATTCCCGCCAATATAACTGTCACAGGACTCCACTACCTCTGTCATCATGATATAGATACATTACTGTTTTGGCCGCGCATGCGCGTGAAATCTTGCACCATATCCCAGCGCTATCTATAGGCAACTTTAAATACTAGTTGCGCGAATTTGCAATGCAATCATGAGGGAAATAGATACACATAATTTATTTATAAATTTATATTGGAGCCGAATGTGCAATATTTTATATATATACAGATATATATATACAAATACACTTGTTATGCATTCATTTTTCAGAATCAAATCATATCAATGTTCCCGCAACGTTATATAGATGGCAACACTAGTTTTGCCATCCAACATGGCCGCAGTCTACCATCCCTCCCCGCTCGCGGCACGACCCCTCTCACCCATAAACCCACTTTATGCTCAGTCCTTTAACCCCTTACAATGACGGGCATAGCCCGCGTACGATGGTCGGGCCAAACCTAAATTTTACGGGCATAGCCCGCGTACGATGATCGGGCCAAACCTAAATAAACAAGTCGTGCAAATGTCCCGAATGCTGCGCGAGCTTGTATACAATTTCGGCCCAACATCTTCGAATCTAAATCGTAGGTTAAGGGGTTAAGTCCGTGCCTACGCTACGTCAAGTGCCATTGAGAGCTGCACGGCTAGGCTGACTTTCCCATGGCCAGCTGATACTTTCCAGCCGCACCAGAGTCATAAAACAATAAATTCGTCGGAAGACGCTAGAGGACCCCTTCGACAATGGCACTGTTCAAAATCGACCGTAGCGTAGACCCAAACCGAAATACGAGCCGGCCATACAATAATCACGTCTCAACACCACCTTTCATTCAAGGGTGAGTAAAACGGATGAAAAACATCGTACATTGCACAAATATACATTTGTGACGTTGTGAAGAGGAAGGTTCAATGTTCCCCGCAAGACCTGGAGGCTCTTAATTCGCAGCCTGGCACGAGTATAAGTGTGTCCCTCGTTTTGGTCCGAATGAGGACAAGAGAAGCGGTGATCGCGCGGAAACCGTTCACCGCGAGTTTCGCGCTGGTAACGTTTTCCCCTTCCGAAGCCGGAGGAAGCTCCGAGAAATCTCTCTCGTCCTGTGACGGAAAATGAAATCTGATATCGTAATTCCGCGCGTTTGTGTAACGCGACCTGCCAGTGGAAACGCGCACCGTGCTAGAGCGAACGATACCCGCCGCGGCAGTCGCCCTTTTTCAAACCAGCCTCGCTGCACTTCGTGAAATGAATTTAAAGCGACCCCACGACTGTGCACTACCCCATAGCTGCACACCGGTGAATACCGTAATATTAAAACAGAAACCGGGGCCGCGTGTCACGGCGAAATCCAGCTACGAACCGCGTTAATGCGAGTATACCTAATGGTGCCAATACACTGGCAAGCAATGTGCGACATTTTTTAGCGAAAGCGTCCAGCAAGTTGCGAGAAATATCTCATGTTAACCCATTAAGCACCATCACTTTTTCTAAATTTTTGCTCTGAATTGTTAGTATTTATATATTTAAGACAATTTATGTGAAAAATGACATTAAATTTGAAAAAATTCATTATGACGTTGCTTGGAATGTATTTAGTTATTTGTATGCCACTCCTTGGCGTAATCCATGTGCATGATCCCAATTGGAGATCATGGTGCGTAATAAGTTAACGAGGGAACACACTACTATCACGTAATTTCACATGAAATTCTTAGAGCGTGAACCAACACAGATTTCTAGATATCCGTATTATTATTTCCTCCATATGTAACGCAATAGCACACGACTGTGTTCTTACCTTTACTCGCCAGTGCATTCGCACTCTAATAATACTGGAGCACGAGCGGGAAAAAAAAAGAATCCAAGCGAGGTATTGGTTACAGAATCAATTTTCAGTGGGAGCTTCAAGATGAACGTAGGAGGAAGAGGTGAGTATGAAAATTTGAACGTCGACGCGTGTGAAACGCGTTCCGCAAGAGCTAAGTCCGTTTTAGACGTTGCTTTTTCTCCCGTGGACACCGCAGAGAACGCGTTTGGCTCGTTTGCTGGCCGCTGCCAGACTTCTATGCTTGTCCGTTCGTTATTCCGTGAATAAATAATTGAGCGTGCATGCGCGCGTGCGAAAGCTTGATGAAAATTTCAATCGATGGCTTTTCGTCCGTTCACCGCTTCAAAATTATTCCGTGATCTCTTTCTCGCAGCCCAATCCGGTCTAGACCCTCTCTCTCTTTTTTCACTCTGTTTTGCTTCATCCCTGACGCTTTTTGCGAAAGAGGTGACAGTTCTTGAAGAGTTAGTGAAAGCGGCCTAGAGAGGGTGTCAGAAAAGACTCAAGACGACGTCATTTGTATAAAAATATTCTTCCTTACTATCAGTCTCATAATTTTAAACTCGTTTAAATGGTATAGCCGAATTACGAAAGAATGCGCGAACATTCTACTTCACATCACAAACTGTATTCGACTGCAAAATCGATGTTTCAAAAATTCCGGAAACCTAAAATTGGTGATTTGATATGGAAGTGATAACATTCTTAGAGGCACACAGAGTAGATTAGAGTCTATTAGCTAATCCCAGATAGCGTCCTCTAATGCAACGCTAATCTGTGAAAGCATACTTTTCGTAGAGATAAGACTGCGTGGACACTCTGTCATGTATTTTCATTTTAACGTGGAAGTAAATAAACGTTGTTGTTTCCGAGTGATTCAGAGTCTGTATCTCTCTTTGCTGGATGCTACGCCCGGATCCTGTATCGAATTCCAGAAATCTCGTATAATAGTCAGCCTTAGAGTACAAAGTGTCTTTTCAACCATTTCCCAGAGATACGTTTATTCTTATAATGCCAAAGGATTTTAAACGGGTCGCTGTTGCAGTGCGGATCAGCGGACCAGCTGAATCCCATCGCAGAGCGTGCTAGTTGCGCCATTATCATCCGTGTAAATTCCATTTTCATCGGTCGCCAGAGCTCCGCCGATTGTTTTCCTCGTATTCGCCAAAACCAGGAAATACTCGAGCGATTCGTTTCTAGCCGGAACACTGAAATGCGCGAGAAGATCTACCGTCTTGGTGTGCTTCTCCGTGTGCAAGGCGCGTCTTTATTTTCTCTCTGTTCAACTTGCCAACTTCCAGCTCTGTTAGCTTCTTCTTGCGCTTGCGTACATGGAACAATCTCTCTCTCTCTCTCTCTCTCTCTCTCTCTCTCTCTCTCTCTCTCTCTACGCACGTATATACGTAAACATACAGACACAGTGAGAATGTACACGTGCACAAGGCATGTAAATAAGCGATTTCGAGTAACGTGAGGCATGCGAATGTTGAATTATCCAGCGGATCGATCATACTTTTGTTGCATATTACAACGGTGAATCCTGGAGAGGGGGGGGGGGAAGGTGCCGAGGAGAGACCCCCGGGCAGGAAGTACTAGTCGAGTGATAGAGTTGAGTGCGGGGAATTTTTATGGGTAAATCGATGTTGCATGCGGAAAGGGCGAAGAACGAAGAGGGGGGGAAGGTGCGAGAAGACGAAGAGCTCCAGGCCTGACTTTGGAAGAGGACAGAACGAGCAGCGGTGACGAAGAGAGAGAGAGAGAGAGAGAGAGAGAGAGAGAGAGAGAGAGAGAGAGAGAGAGCGAGTGAAACAGACACCAGAGCTGTCGGTGGGAGCAAGAGAAGCTGTGCCACAGAGTGACCGAGGGGAATGCGACCCAAAGGAGGAAAAGAGAGATGTTGCGAACCTTCGGTGAAATGTGCGAACGCAAGAGCTAGCAAGAGGCAGAGAGGTAGTGAGGCAAAGGGCGCTAGAAATCTGGGGCGGGGATAGATCCGGGGCTTTTGCGCTGTGCACGCGACCTTGAATGCCAGCCAGCCTAGACCTTGCTACAGCTCTTTCGCTCGGCTTGCTTAGTCCAGAGACCACCGCTCTCCGCTGCTGTAGATACTGTTGTTTCGAGCGCCACGGCCTAAATCCGATATCTCTCTAGCCTGCTGCTGCTACTTCCTCCTCCTTCTTGCCTCACCTTATCCTACCAGTCGAGCGATCCCGGCGATTACGTAAAAGATGAAAACACGAATTATCACCGACTGGATCACGGGTAATTCTGCATGGACGGCGTGCAATTATAGAAAAACCGAATACGAAGGTATTCGAACGTTCTGTTGGCTTGCTCTTTTAGGCGACTTTGAAGGTCTACAGGTCTTCCAGATGGATGGACTTCGTCGGAATCTCAGGAGAGCCTCTAATCGCTGTGACTTCGACCTATCTCTCTCTCTCCGTCCATAGGCTTTTTGTTTCAATCATTTGTTGATTACTCTATCCGTCTCTCTGTTCATGCAAAAACAAGAACTAATGTTAAATAAATTGTAAGAATCGTTCGATCGAGTTTAAAAGTAATAAAATGGTACCTTGAACAGCTTTTAAAAATACTGTGCGAATATAGATGTGCTATCTGAAAAAAGAAGTAGAAATGACAGCAGGCTAATCCATTATTCATGTGCTCGGTTGCCATAGTCCTAGTCTTATGGCTGTAGGTCTGGCACTAAAACATTTACAATGCAGCAAAATATGATGCGTTTCCTGCGCAAATATTCAGGACAAACGTCGAATTGCAGACTTTCTAAACATGTATGTTTTTCTTAAAAGTCTCTGGAGAATTTTGTCATGATTATTTACTAAATCTTTAAGCGCATAAATTTGTGTTATTAATTTTTCTTTTGATGTTTAATTTTATAAGCGTTTGACTAAGGCAGAAATATCTTTCATGAATATCCACAGTCTAGTTCAATTTTATCTTTTGTATTTTATAAACAGGCAATAAGCACCAGAATTAATAGTTATACAAAATAAAAATCGTTTGCCTTAATTTCAAGATACGGGAGCTGCAGAGGCATTTATTACTTTTCTAAATAATTTTATACAGCTGAAAACTGTGCAACAGTATTTTTAAGTAAATGTTTTTACTGTGTAGCATTCGATCTACTCATGTTTATCATAAACGCATAAAATTTGCAGTATAATTACAAGTAAAATGAACAAAAGTGTTACTACTTTTGCTAGTCTTGTATTCGATGATTTTGGAGAGTTTGCAAATGAGTAGTTCACAGTAGTTTGAGTCTGCAAACCAGTCAAAATATAGCAAACGAGATTCGCAAGCCTCCTGCTCGCTGGAGCGATCACGATGGGTGGGATCATAACGGACCTTCGGTCGCGACCGCGCCTAGAATCCAATGGATTCAACATAACTTCGCTTATCCACCTGCCTTTTTATATTTTCGCAAATTGCGCAGTTCTTGAGGATCGCGGCGGCATCTGTCTTGAGGATCGCGAGACTCTTCTAATCACGTGACTAGGAATGCACCGGTTTCACGCTAGGATCTACCGATCACGAACCTAACTAACCGGTGTTTCTCGTAAAACCGGAAAAACAATCTTCCTAAATGTCTTGTTCCACTAAACAACATTTACCTGCAAAAATTAATTAAACTTAAAGAAAGAAGACTATGCAGAAAAAAAACACAAACATCTATTTTCGAGGTATCTCACACAACACAACTTTAATTAATTCCGCTCGTAATGAGACGCAATATGTACACCACAAGAGTACGTGTATAAACAACAATAGCAGCCGGTCGTTCATAATTAACACGTTCATAACGTGAAACGTAATATAACTGCCTATTTGAATTAGTTATGCGATAGTATAGAACGCGCGTAATGATTCTTAAATTCTTAACTAAGCGGAATTGATCATGCAAACAAACGGCGAATTCCCTTCGGAAAAACATAATTATCAGCATAATTTAATAATACTCACATTATCCTTGATACTTCCTGCTTCTTATCCATAAATTTCCGTGGACACTTCCACTTTGTTCTGTAATTAACAGTGTAAACATTTCACCGATTCAAACTTCACTACTTTCCGCACGTCACGTGACTTGCAATGTCAATCGAAGAGGTTCAGTTCTTGGCCACTTTGTTTACGTGTTAATCAAAAGTAAATATAACATAATCGCATTCTTAACTAATAGAAATTTTTAGTAAGCGTTTATGTTTATCCTGAGATTAGAATTCACGTCTCCGCGGGTTGTGTAACAATGATTATACCATGATTACTGGAAATTAAAGTGCAAGGGCACGGACCGCGTGTGCCGGCACTGTTACGATTCAAATGTGTGACGATCGTGTGACTGTAGAATTGTGTGTCGCGTGTAAACTTCAAACAGTGCGTTGGCTCGGATTAGTAGTGCGTGTTTGAATTATCCGACTGCACAAACAGGAAGATTCTGTCGAAAAAAATGTTCGTAAAACGGAACGAAAACAAACAACCAAAGAATTATAGTTTTCCTTCGACGAAATTAAGGAACATATATTGTACACATTGCAAATATCAGTTTTTTCTACAAGGTAATTGTTGACCTTCTTGAATTACACGTGTACCGGCTTTCTTGTGTTTCTCTATGTACATACCGAACGTGCTAGCAACAAATATTATTTTACAACAATTCGAATCGTTTCAACTGTTAATTTTGAAAATTCGCTTCTATTTCCGTTTACACGTTATTGTAACAGGCTTGTAACAATGCACGAAAAAAAAATTGAATTGCATGCCGGTTTGTATTAAAATCATTTAAAACGAGGATACAAATAGCGTAGAGGTTAGAATAACACTTGAGGTTGTAAGGATAAATTTCTGATTTTGTATAACACTTGTAATGTTTACGTTCTGATGTATTGTCTGCTACAAGGAAATGTTTATTTGTATTTGTTTCAGACTTTATACCTCTGAAAGGTACGATCCCTTTATTGATGGGATGTGGACACGTTGTATGCGAGAAGTGTGCAAATGTGGCTGTAAGCAAACCTTGCCCCACATGTAACGTAACTTCTCAGTACAAGGATGGTAAGAATGCTACGTTGCCTCTTCACATTTACACATTGGGTCTGATGGTGTCGTCACATAATCGACCGATTGACATGGATGATTCAGATATCTCTTTCACCAAATCGTCTACTTCGAAATGGAAACAACAGTGTATACAAGGTTTGTATCGCAAAAGAGGGTATAAATAAGGAGTTCCTAATTCTTAACAATTAATTTTATTTTCAGGACTGTGCCAAGAGTGTGGAATCCAGGCATCAATAAAGTGTCCGCAGTGCGATGCTCTTTATTGCATTACTTGCTATGCTAAGGTATATAATGCATTTTTCATCAGGATCTATTTTTTTTTATATTATTCTACATATTATAAACTCTTTTGGAAAATGTTAAATGCTTTTCATTATTGTAATGTAAATAAAGAATATTTCATAAGAACTTCCACAACATAAGAAAATTTAGTATGGTATAATCACCAATTTTGGTAGATAAAACTGTGCTCGCATTTGTTTATAGATCCATGGACGCGCGTTGAACAATCATTCGAAAATTGTATTGTCCGACAGTGTCAAAGATGACTCTTGCATCGTTCAGAATATCTGTTCAGAAAAATGCAAAAATGTTTTGGGATATTATTGTGATACTTGTGACTTAGCTGGTTGTTCTCATTGTATGTTAAAGACACATAACACACACAATTACGTGCCACTACTAGATAAGGTTTGTATACTAAATTCTATGGATCAAAGAGATATATTTTTTCACTATTTTACATGTACAATAAGGTATTCTTGTTTTCTGTTTACAGAATCACATGTTCCTGGCAGAGTTCCGCACAATGTACAGCAACGTTGCTATGAGACTGCAGAGGATTCGCCAGGCGCAAAAGGTAAGTGTTAACATGATCTTTGTTACAAAAAAGTCTATTGTTTCATTACATATACAGTACGAACGTGTATGAACTATAAAATTATAAATAAATAAGTTTATTCGGTACTACTAACAACTATTAACTACAAATAAACAAGTTGAAGTGTTGTTATATTTCGTTACATATTTCTAGTAGTTACATGCTGTTCCCTGAAAAGTGGAAAAGTATTCAATTAATTTATTGTCACGTACATTGTCTTTGGGAGCAATGCATGTATTATTCTTGTAAAAGATTTTCTATAAAATAGCGGAGTATATCCTGTAATAAATAATTACGCAGTACAAATATGACTAGAGGGAATGAAAATACTTATTGACATTATTCAGTTATTTCACACTTGTTTCGGCATTCCTGACGGCTTTTTGCTTGCTTGAACGATTAGTTTTGATGTCACAGTTGTATTTATATGCATTAGTGAAGCAGGACAATTTGATTTTATTAGTACAGAGATCTTTCGTATAAAAAATTCCTCTTAACATACGCTAAATATAAATCACACACATGGAACCTACATTATACATATTGCACATTTTTAAATTTCACAAAATCCGCTCGCACTCAACTAGGTATAGTATACAATTTACAAATCGTTGCTACAACAAACAATGGCAACTAGGATCGATCCGACGCCCGATTGAATCGATGAACATTCGAATAATTTAACTACTAGCTATGTATTCGTTATTCTTCTTCTTCTTTTTTCACTTCCGATTTGTTTTTGAGCTTCTCGTTTTCCTTTTCCTTTTCCTCCTTCTTTAATTTCTCCTTCAGCTTCGCCTCCATTTCCTTGAATTTTAGTTCCAAGTACCGATCTACTTCTGGCCCGGTGAAGTCCTCGGGAAACTTCGGCATTACCGGCAAGATATACTTGTAGAGTCGTTCGTTTAGCACGTATAATTGCGTGGTCGTCTCGCACTTTACGTTGAACCACCAGTCGCACGTTAGGGCCACTTGGCTGAATATGGTACCGTTCGGGCACAAAAACGACGATTTCCCACCGTTCAGATCGCAGTAGTGCCATACCTGCAAAACAGACCAGTTAAAAACAGATGAAGTTACAATTCCATAAAAATAATCACCACTGAAGTTGCAATGCTTCACGATAATAGCTTCCCGATTATTTGATATTCTTGTAGAGCATCAAAAGACGAATCCAACGATAATTCAATAAAAAGAATCCATAAAAATAATCACCACTGAAGTTGCAATGCTTCGCGATAATAGCTTCCCGATTCTTTGATATTCTTGTAGAGCATCAAAAGACGAATCCAACGACCAGCATGACCATACCCTTACGATCATTCATTCTCAAGATATTCGTGTCCGAAAGTAACAAACCTAACTCAGAATTCACCTTTCAAACATAAATATCTCGAGGCTAAATTATCATATTGGTATGTTTATGATACTCGTTGGGCTCGTCTTTCCAAGCTCTATCGAAGGAAATATATAGGATACCGATCAGAAACATACAGATGACCTTGAAGTCTTTTAAAAAATGACCTCGCGCAGCAAAATTTAGAATTAATACAAATCAGGGGAATGCAGAGTATAGAAGTTTGTATAAAAGTGTATAAAAGCTGTCCGAGTCTGTTAACCCGGCAGCGTCCACGTGGGGGTCCAGCGGATCCCCACCGTTGAGATATGCTATCTATTTCTCATATTTCTTTCGCTACAGTTTTGCCATACAATGTAGCTTCTTAAAACTCGTTACCGGCTGTATTGATGTGTCGCCGACTTTGTTTTGTGCGCTCAAAATGTATTTCTACAGTTTCGGCTCTCTTTATGTATATTAGCGAGTGTTTCAACCGTGTGTTCTTGATATTCAGTATTTCAGTTTCGATTGAGCTTTCTTCACAGGAGCATCGTTTACTTACACAGTGCAGTCAGCTTATTCTTGTTTTTGTATCACTACAATTCTTACTATACTTTCTTTATATTTTGGTAAGTATTTCTTTCTTGTGCGTGCACCTTCCTGCAGAAGGCATAGATGACTACTCTGATAACTAGTTTGTATATGGTGTATATATATTTTATACTGTTATTTTAACAAAAGTATAAATAAATGTTACAATAAACATAAAACATTAAGTATAAATATCGCTTTTCACTGGGGGTCTATGAACACCCCACGTGGACAGTTTCGTTTCAGAAGTTCACGTGGGCCCTGCCGGGTTAAGAACTTAACGCTATAGGAAACCGCGTTCCCAGAACAATTTGTTATACCAGTGTGGAGTCAACATCTCCTAATAAAAATCACACCCTCGCTACATCGTACCTGGCATGCAGTTTCGGGATCCCCGAAGAACCCTTTATACCGTTGTTCCTTGCAGCTGAAATTGGTTAGCGGTATGCTGGAATAAGCTGGATAATCAACGTGAGCTTTCCCCTGCGTCGCGCCATACTTTACGGACGTCTGCGATACGCTATGTTTCGGCGTTGAAATTTTATTCGGCTCCGTGTAACTGTAAACTGAAGTTTCGGTAGTCGCCGTGCTCGTAGGAGGAGCAGGAGGACGAGGAGGAGGGTATTGATCCTGCTGCAGCACGTCTTCGTTCAGATTTTCCGTGATCTCGTACGAGTTTTCGTTAGGTCCCTCCTCCGTGAGTTGGTGATTCACCGGGGGCCTAACCGTGGGTAGAAACGCCTCTTTGTTCTTCATCGGAGAATCCTGAACCACGGGGATGTAGTACTCTAACAGCTTATTATTCAGACTGTTCGCAACGTAGCCGGGTTCGGGCTTGTTTAGCTGGTCTCTCATGAAGTTTGACTCTAGCTTCTGGTTATTTAAACCGTCCTCCAAGTAAGCCAACCGAGGTGGCAGAGGTGGCAAAGGATTTATCTCATCTTCGTATGACGTTACTTTGTAACGCTCTGGATCATCGGTTAAGTACAGAGGATTAGGCGTGACTTGGAATCGCGTCTCGGTGATGACTTTAGGCCTTGTTTGCGGACGTTTGACGTTCGAAACCTTCAATCTCGGCGGTGGATTTATCAATGGGTTCAGCGGTCCTTGCTGGACTTGTGGGAACTCTTCTTTCTTTTTATTGTGGAGGATGTTGAGTATCTCTGCCAGTGTCCTCAAGCTGTTGTCGATGTTGTCTCTGCTCAGTATCTCGGGGAGACGTTCGCTAAGGTGCAAACTCTCCACTATCTGATCTAGATTTACATTCGGATTTCGGATTAATTGGGGACCCGGTTGATTCTCCTGGACTGATTCTAGCTGCGGCATTGGAACTCCTTGGAAATCCTTCCCGGGATAATGAACTCCATTTGCAATTGGCCTGACGTTATAATTCAACGCGTACTCGTCCCGAATGTTAGCTACGACTGGATTAGGCTTGGCCAACTGTTTTCTGGGCGAATGATCTCTGCCATTTGTCGCGTAAGGTCTTAATGGTCTCGCGTTCGTGTAATATCTATGCTCTTTGCGTGCGAACTGGCTCGGTGTAGGTGTCGCGTCAGGGTACGCTGATTTCTGGTGTTGATACGTTTGATACTGAGCTGGATAATCATCGTGACCAATTTTAGCGGTGTATCTAACAGGCGCGAAGTAGTCGTTGTCATTTCCTAGCTGGCGGGGGTCGTATTGTACGGAGGGGACGAATTTTCTGTCGTGACTCTGATCGTTTAAGCGAACGTTTGCTTTTCTAGCGTTGGGTAGCCTGGCGAAGGGCTCTGGGTCATTTCTCATCAGGGCATTGCTTTGATACTGCTTCACCGAGCTCTGCGGTAACGGAGTTTGTCCGTTGACGTAGTTGCTGGCGATGTAGAATGTCATGTAGGGTATCAATCTTCTGTATCTCTCCTTGAACTCCGCTAGCGTTATCTGCGGAAAGGATTCTTCATCCTCTGCTGGTTGGGTCGAGCTCGAGTTCGATGAGGATTCCGCGCCCGTTCTCAGAGATAGCCCTGTAACAACATCAAACGTACGTCACTAAACATCGTTAATCCACCGATTATAATTAAGATCTTTATGCAAAACAAAAATTGTCCGGGTCAATTGTAAGAAATGGACGTTAAATGAAATTTCCTCTTTGAATAGTTTTAATGTGTCGGGAGTAATATAATCACGTCATATAGCTGCTTAAAATCTGCAGTTACAAGGTGCATATTGTTGTCCTTTCTTGAATGACAACTTATGGGTTTTCTTCAATATCGTTGTAGAGTGCGAAATGATGATTCCAACGACTAAAATGATTATACGGTTACGTTCTTTCAATCTTGAGATATTTGTGCTCGAAAGATGACCTTCTAAGCTAGACCTAACCCACAGCTTACCTTTCAGACACGAATATCTTGAGATTGAATGATCGTAATTAATAAAAATATATGGGGTTACATATAAAAACTACCGATGACATTTACGAAGGTAGCTATTTTAGATGATCCCGTTTAGCTGAGACTTGAGATACTTAAGACTAGGATAGGTAGGATAGGTAGGATAGGTACTGATATTTGGTCCCCTCAGGGTTTCAAATCCATTTTACCATTCTCTCCCTTCTTCCACTTTGTCCACTCTCACCTAACGCCAATGTTCAGCCTATTTCAGCCTACTTTTCAGCGGGACCTACTGTTTATTACGGTGGGTTCCGAATCAGCAATGGTCAACGACGCAGTATAATATCACATAGAAGAATATTTCCAATTGGTGACGGCGGTGGGATTTGAACTCACGACCACATTTTGTTTATAGTCGCGCGCTCTATCCACTGAGCCGCTGCACGCCCAGATATTTAAGACTAGGTTTACGGAGAACTAAAATTCATTATTTTACATTGCTTTATAAAAATAATAAAATTTTATTTACTTAGATTTTCATCGATTCTTTATTGTAATATGCACACAAAAAAATAAATCTATTTAATAATTCCTCACGAATGTCTCCTTACACTCTTAATAATCGTAAATTAAAAATTTTTGAATCCGCCATTTTGACGGGCTCCGTAAATCTAGTGTTAAATATGGTTTAAAATACCGCATTAAGGTCGATTCATACTCATCAGTTCAGTGCCGGCTCACTGGTTTGGTTACTCTGTCTGCGTATCTGGTTTTTATACATCTGTCTCTCTGTCAGTGCCAGTGAGCCGGCACTGAACTGATGAGTATGAATCGACCTTTATGGGAACCGTGTCGGATCAAATTCAATTTACCCCATGCGATATACTACCATCCCAGTAAACCGTCGTCATACCGTCGCACAGTCCGACTGTAAAATCCTGTAGAAACGACTGCAGTGGCGAAGCTCGAGATCGGTCATTTGATAAATGTATCTACCGTCGAGATTCCTCTGGATTCAAGTGTTTTCGAGTGTCGCTCGCACCGACAGCGAGACTCGAGGGTGCCGGTAATCAACGTTAGGTGAACGTGTCGTATTACGACGACATTCCTCGTTGGCTCAGGGGAGATGATAAAAATCAGACGCAGGGGGTAAACCAGTTCCTTATGACCGCATGAGCAACGTTTCCTAATCGGGCTTTCGAAAAATCACCGGCGTGGCATCGTTATGTCGCTTCCTTCTCGTGTCTCGATCTCAATCTCGATTCCCTCTCTCGCAAGCGAATACGTGCGAAGTAATGCGTGCACGTTGCACTCTCCCGCTCGGTTGAAATTAAATTAGAAGGAAAATATTCGGAGAGCCGTCCACCGCTTTTGCACGTGCACCCCGTGATAGCAAGAATAAAGGCCCCTGGCTACGTGTACGTATGTATGTACCGTATACATTCACATATCCATACATCCACGTATGCATACCGGGCGCAGGAGAAGCGCATGTGCGCGTGCACTCGTGCAGGATATATTCGCTCTGGCACGTTCGAGTGCTGCAACCACTAAAAACGTACCAATCCTCCATCCTCTAGCTTCAACCCTCGACCCTACCGACTCTACCTCCCCCTGTTATTCTCGTTCTCCTGGATCGTACAGGACGGTTCAATCTTCCCCGTGACACCAGTCGGGCTCCATCAAATCCGATCGATTTGATAATTATGCCATGCTACGCGATACACCTTTTCCGCATTTATTTCTGTAGACTCGAATCGGCCGTAACCGTTGTTGTACTTCCAACTGATATGGGAAAACAGGTTGAATGTATCTAGTAAAAAGTAATTTATTCGACGCTCTGGTTTCTAGAAATTCGAACTTTTCACCTACGCGTACGCTAGATTAAGGCTGCGGTAGCAAAACAATTGAATCTGTCGATTCTTAGGCAGGTCACACTGTTTTGAGACGTGATTATTGTATGGCCGGCTCGTACAGTATTTCATCGATAATTGTCCACAACACGAGTCTGCGGAGGGACAATTATGCGCGAGGGATATCATTGTTTGAGGTTTGCCGAACGTAGAGAAGGACAGCCGAGCTCGAGAGGTTCTGTACGATAATTGTCGCAAAACAATCCCTCCTTCCGCGAAGTATACCCCGTGAGGGCCCGTGAAGCTAGAGAGGCCTCGGTCGCCGGGAAGTGTAACATAGTACGGGTCGAGTATATATCGGTGAGACCACTACTAATCCAATGGCAAAACTTCTTTATTTTTAATTATTTTTTTATGGAACTTTCACCAACATATTTGTGGCATTTTTCTAATTAAAATGATACCAAATGTGATATAATTCCGATGATATTTACTTGTGTAATCGACGATTAAAGTTTCGGGCGCGAGGAAGGATAGCGTATGGGAATGAAAGAGACGCGGAGAGTCGCAGTCGGCGGCCTTCCTCGCGCCCGAAACTTTAATTGTCTATTACACAAGTAAATATCATCGGAATTATATCATATTTGGTATTATTTTTATTAGAAAAATGCCACAAATATGGTCATCGAAGTCCCATAAAAAAATAATGAATAATAAAGAAGTTGGAAATTCGGGTTAGTATGGTCTCACCGATATGCCCGAGCCGCATGGTGTCATATTTATCGACGACCGAGGCCTCTCGAGCTCCACGGCCCCTCAAGGGGGCACACCCTGCACTAGTGGGGATATCTCAGGGACAATTATGTCGGAGACATTTGGGACAATTACCGATGAAATACTGTATTTCGTCTATGGGCGTTGCCCTTGTTTTGGGAGGTCATTTGTAGCCTCCCAAATATTATATCATTGGCTGGGGCCTCCACTATTTTGTACTTTGTGGAGGGAATTTTTCACCCCCATGAGCCGTCTTTACTTCTCGTGCGTTAGTTGTAAGACAGTTGCGAAGTAGAATCCATAGATACAACATCTCTATTATACAGCCCTTCATATTTGGTTTTATTAAAGTTATCCGAAATCCAATTATCTTATTACTTATTTACCTCTCTTTGCTGCGTGTTTCTCAGCGGCTCACTAATTATTGTTTCAGCACTGACACGACACAACACACTGCACGCGTTCCTTTCTTTGGGAGTCGCATGAATTTGCCAGAACGCTCTCATCGATTGTGCGAATTAACTCTTATGTCAATGATTCTCTTTTTAAAACTTCTTTAATACTTTTGTTGATCAATAGCAAGATTATTACACATATTAATGTACATTTGAGGTATTCAAATATACGTTGAAACTATTTATAGTCTGTTGCAACACAGTTACACTTTAGTGCAACGTCATTGAATGTTGTTAGAGGAGATGTTATCGGCGCAAGGTTCGATCTTTTTGAAATTCAACCACAAATTTGCAATTTAATTAATACCCAACCTTTCGATCCAGGTGTGGATCATTATCAAGGGAATATTGCGTCTGAAAAATTATATTATTTTAGTGCAAATACATCGGGATGTTAATATTCACCATCTTGAAGAAAACCAATAATGGAAAGACAAAAAAAGTTATTTTCAAAGATAGACTTACCTGCTGTGCACTATTTTTAATAAAGCCGGTGTTGTTGAATTTCAAAAAGATCGAACCTTGCGCCGATAACATCTTCTCTAACATAATTCAAAATTCGATCGATAGAAATCACAATTATGTCATTGAATGTCGTGGACAATTTTGGGATACAAATAGAATTCCACCAGCTAATGAAAGTCCCGCGAATTACGAATAATCGTAAGGGTGTCTTCCTCGCGTCCCTTTTGATTAGTTCGCCGCGTGTTGTCTCTCGCGGTAGAACAGAAACGTTCGCCGCGGTTATACTATACCCGTGGACCGATTCGCGTGCCGGCGTCAGTCCCGCTAGGCTTCCCGTGAATTTTTATAAACCGATTATTTAGTGGCGATGTAACAAAGTGCGGAGAGCCTGGCATCACGGAGAGAAAGCCTCGACAGTATCCGAGCGTGGCACATCAAAGGGACTCCGGAGCTCTCGGTGCTCGCGCGTATCTCTGTTCCTCGCACACAGCCACACACAGACACATATACGCGCTCGCAAACATGTATATGCATATATACATACACACACAGATATATATATAGAGAGATATACACACCGTTCCCGACCTGGAAATCCAATTCGATTCTGCATGAAATGAGTCTGGAAACTCTTCGCGTAGTGCTCGCGCGCGGTGCCGCTTTATTAATCCTGTCAGTACGGGAACGTGATTGAAAAATCCGCAAAGCGCGTATACTGTAGCCCCTAAGAGGCGCTCGTCCTGAAAATTTACAAAGCACCGGGTTTCCCGACGCCTCTCACAGGACGGGGAGAGGGATGTCTCTGTACATCTGCATAAAGATGTACACTATCCTTCAGGGCTAACTGGACCTCGGTACCGTACCATCTCTCTCTTTCTCTCCCTCCACCCCCTCTCTCTCTCTCTCTCTCTCTCTCTCTCTCTCTCTCTCTCTCTCTCTCTCTCTCTCTCTCTCGTTTCGCCCCTTTCCTTTTGCGCGCGAATTCGATTCCGACGAGAGTTAAGCCGACGTTTTAGACCCAACGCTCGCCACATCAAGCCCATTCCCCTATTTTTCCGAAAAATATTTAACCGTTCCTCGGGTTCGTCGCAGTTCCGGTTTGGGTTACACAGCAGGTAATTTCTTTGATTCTCAATTTGCCTCCTGAGACTCAAACGTTTGATCTCCTCTAGCTACGTTGTTAATCATTCAGCTACGATTTTCCAAGACAGAATCGGTGATGTCCGAACCGCTTGCGCTTATGGAATATTAATCACCGATACTGACGCTTGAATTTTTGGCGATAGAAATGCAGGGTTGACCTTTGATATTATGGACGGGGCTCAGGAAAGTTGGTGTTAAGGACTGATTTATGTTAGTTTAACTTTGTATACGTTTGTATGGATTTAAGTTTGTATACGTGGTCCATTTGAGTGTTGCTATGTTGTATTTCTTCGGCGTTCAAGATAAGAGTGAGGAAACAATGAAGACTGTAATTTGTTGTGAAACCCCTCCCACAAATATGCAAGCTAGGGGTAGACTATATAGAAGGAACCACGAGCAAACCGGTGTGTGTGCTAGTAAAAGGCAAACGGAACGGTCACTTTCTGAGGGTGCTCGTCGACTTTCGTCAGTTTGGTCAGGTATGAAAAAGATCCAAGAAATCCTGGGTGGGACCGCCACCCTATCGGCGCAAAGGTTCGATCTTCTTTAATTGTTTTTCTTAATAACTTCTTTGTAAATGAAATTAGGAATAATGTTATTGGATCTATATTTTACAAGAAAAAGTTTTTTGTTGCTTATCTTAGCTATGGATAAATTCGTGTACGACCAGTCCTTAAGAATTTTAACCATTTCCACACCAAACATCCTTGACATTGACGCAAAAAAGTCTGGTTGTTTGTAAATGTTTCGCCATCCATGATATAATTGTGATTTCTATCGATCGAATTTTGAATTATGTTAGAGAAGATGCTATCAAGTGCAATAATGAATTATTAACACTAGAAATACTGAAACTTAGTATATACCTATATTGCCCAAAAGCAGTCAAAATGACTGCATTGTGAAAGAATAACTAATGTGTAAAGAAATTTGTTTCAAATTAATTTTTAATATTTTTTATATTATTTACAGTTATATAATAAGTTATTAGTAAATATTAACAAGAAAAAAAATTTACTTCACTTGGAAAAAAAAATAATTTATGCATTATTATTTGTACATTTTATGCAAATGAAAGTGGAAATCTTTTTATGTTTACATCATCCGCAAATATACTTTTGACATTTTTCACATATATTATTTGTTTTGTTGTTGTGGCAAAGTCGTACTTGACAAATTTTGCGTTTGTTAGAATGGGTTGCATTTGATGATGTTGCAGTTGATCTTTGTGGGTCTTCACGTTCTGATGAATTTTTCTGTCTTGCAGCTCTGTATTCGGTGGAAAGCTGTTCTGCTAATTGAAACAGGAACTCTTTTCGTTGTATTTGTATTCCTGTCGTTTTTTTTACTCAATTCAATAATAAGAATCATTTGATTATTTAAAATTTCCCAAGCAGTCACAATGACTGCTTTTGGGCAATATAGATATAACACACATATATATACCGAAAATGAAGGAGGGGGAGGTAACTACAATTATTAATAAACGCATTTATATGTTGTACAAAAAATCACAAAATTCTAAGAAATTGTGTCACTATGTACATAATTGTTTTTCTAATTGAAATTAAAAAGCAGTCAAAATGACTTCTTTGGGCAATCTAGTGTTAAAACCGTATTTGTGAAAAACGTTCATCTCGTATACGACTGTAGCGGTCGACGTGTTGAATACATGAACGTTATTCCGGCAATCAGAACAACTGGAATAAAAACGTACTATGTTAGAGAAGATGCTATCGGCGCAATGGTTCGATCTTCTTTAATTGTTTTTCTTAACAACTTTCTTGTAAATGAAATTAGGAATAATGTTATTGGATCTACATTTTACAAGAAAAAGTTTTTTGTTACTTATCTTAGCTATGGATAAATTCGTGTACGACCAGTCCTGGAGAATTTTAACCGTTTCCCAAAAGAGTCTGGTTGTTTGTAAATGTTTCGCCATTCATGATATAATTGTGATTTCTATCGATCGAACTTTGAATTATGTTAGAGAAGATGCTATCGGCGCAAAGGTTCGATCTTCTTAGAAGAAGATTTCGAATGATGCTTTATTTCGGCGGATGGTTGCAGCAATGACTGCTGCGTATCGCTTTTCCGTTCGGTCCTTCGCCTTCTCAATTGTACAATAAATAAAACCGTGGGTCACAGTAATTTTACTTCCGCGCAAATCTGAATATCGACGATACCTGTGCCGCAGCCTTGAGATCAATTGTTCCCGACAGTGGTTCTCCTTTGTGCCGGCGAGATATGATTGTAGCGATTATTTGCTATCGCCACCGGCGATCGAATAAATTTTTATTCCGTTGTGCATCTCGACGACTAATACTTTTCTTCAATCATAACTGTTACTTATGAAACATTAAACAAAATTCTCTCAACAGAGTCGAGTGTTTAAGGTGCAATGTACCTTTAACAGCATCGCGTGCGAAGATTTTCTTCTACTGTGCACAATAATCCATCAAAACGGAAGACTTCTTAATGAAACCCGCCCATTCATCAGAATCACCAACCCCTTGCACTATAACAACGGGTCAGGCTCGTGATGAAAATTTCGAATAAAATCTACTAGATACGAATGTAATTAATTTCCGTGGAATCCAAGTAATATTCTATTGTGTTGCGGTCGATGTGTAGTCATTGGAGAATGCATTCAACAAATATAAATTTCCTTTTTCTTCTAAGAAATTATGAACAACAAAAAAGTTCCTAATCGTTGCAACCGCGAAAGAAATCGTAGTGCAAGGGATGCGAGAAGAATGTAGAATAAAATTTTGTTCAACAAAATGGAGGATTTAATCGATTTGATTCCACAGAAGCCGCAACGTTTCTTCCACAGCCCGCACAGAAGAGTTTCTAGAAAGCTGATGTCCGAACGGACGTCGGCGACATTCAACGAAAGTAACAATTACCGGTGATCAAACGGGGTACCTTTGGCTCCCCGCAGATTGATTACTATCTGTTTCTCTTTCGTTTCCACGATCCCATTGCGCGCGCGTGTGTCCCGCACACCGCGGTGTGTGGCAAATTGCAACCGGATTTCTGTGTTGCGCAACATATTGTAGCCGGGCCAGGCACGAAAACTCGGCGTGTCCGGCAGAATGTCGTGCCGATTCATCGGTATCTCGATACGGAATATTAATTGGCGGCTATTGGTCTCCCGGATTACGTTATTTCGAACGCACGTGACTTGGAAGCGTGACGGACAGCCGGAGAGTCGCATTGCGAGACAACTAGACACGAAGTAGACGCAAACCGAATTTCTGAAACACTATCCTTGCAGCGTTGATGTCGACCGATTGGTCCCTTCGATCATGCCCGAAAACTAATCAAAGTTCCCGCGAATAAGAATCGTTCGTTTCCAATTCGATTCTCACTCTTTGTCACCGATGCCTTTCGAGCGGGTTCAAAAATTCGTGACTTCACCCTTTAAAAACACGGAACCTAACCTTACTACATTTTTCATTATTAACTTTTTGAGATTTATTGCAACAAATAATAGGTGAAATGAGTAGAGTAGTACAGTAAATATTCGATTTAAGAAAGCAAGAACCGTATGATTTCTGGAAAACAAATGTCCCCTCCACTGCGGGACATACTCCGCGAGGGGTTAAAAAGCCCGAGTTGCCTCTGCGAGCCGAGCAGTGTAAAGGTCGGGTTATACATGTCCGAAGTTTGGATCAGACCGAATATTGTTATCAAGGTTTAAATGAGAGTGTTCGCGAACGGAAATTGGCGTCCGACTTTTCAACGATTCTTTTTCTTCGAGTCTGGGAGGTCATATATCCCCAGCGGGTGACGGCTTCCTGCTGTGCGTGTGGAACAAAAAAAAAGGTTTCTGTGGGCTTCGCAGCTCCTTTAGGTAAACTATCGGTAGCTCTCCTTTACAGCACCTCGAACGCTTCACAAGTTACCTCAAAGTTCGGACGGAAATGTATAAATACCCTAAAAACGCGTCCGATATCGGTTTAATTGATGGCATGTACAGTGACTTTTGGACGTAGGAGATGATGGCGGTCCGTGTTTCCATGTGCTCCGTTAATTTTCAGAATTCTAGTCTAATTCTTTGAGAACATATTCATATTCGAGATGTTGAGCTGTTCATGTAAACAAACAATATTTTTCATTTTTTAAACTTGTTACACGAGAAGCCCTCTTTAAAATCGTGTCTAGTGTACGGTCTAAGAAAAATGTAAACAGGAGAAATAATGCTTGCTAAGGAACGTACAATAGGACAACATTAATGCAAATGTTTCTATTTTTCATTTCTTGCTATGAAACCATTCCCAACAGATTTCTGAAGTGATACATCATGCTTCATGTGTACAGTAAAATTATATGTTGTTTAGTGTCATTTTAGTCAGAAAAATGTCATAAATATGTTAGTGAAATTTCATTCAAAACAAGTTAAAAATAAAGCAGTTGCATTATTGCATTAGTATCGTCTCATCGATTCGCTATTTTACCACGTTTTTATTAGCTCGTTTTCTTGTTTGTTTGTTTGTTTGTTCGGAACAAATCTTGCAATTGATTTTAAACTAACTTCCCGATGAGCTAGAGACTTGAAATTGGAAACATAGCTCAGAACTGGATGACAATGCAGTATTAAAAAAAAAATTTTTTTAAAAAGTCTATCCGTTTAAGAGAAAAAGCAATTAAATATTTTTACCGTTATTACCGTTACACCGCGGTCATCGCGTTCAGCGATGCCCACTCCGCGCGACAACGCTCTCTACTTTACTATGCGTACGCACTCTGACTCGTCCCCACTTCACGAACCCACTTCGCCCCGACGGAGCTCAGTATATGATAGACGATCGATAGTACATCATCGCTTTGTTTACCAAGTAAGAGAACCGTTACACCTTTCTGTTGTAATTTCATCAAAATGTTTAAAATCGATTGAAATGTACGTGCAAGAAGTAGGAGAGGAAGCCTTTTGACGTTGGGGAGCATGTATGATATAGGTAATAATAATATCGCGTGCGAGATTAGAAATTAACAAAAATCTGTGTTTGAAAGTGTCAGAAATAATGTCTACAAAAAAAAAGGAGCAGTTCGTTAATAATGATTTTCACAGGGAAGCCGCCAAATCACCAGGTATGTCATTGCATATTTTGCGTTAAATATTTTCTTGAAAAAGTTACAAAATTTGTTGAAAGTATTATATCATCGACTGACATCCATTTGAATATGTTTAAAAATTGAACTATATCAGTTTTAGTCAACTGACACTTTGAGAATATTAGTAAAACGTTAGACTGAATTTTTTTAGTAGTAGTTACATATTTATTATAAAAAATGTTTGAAATCGATTGAAAAATTTCACACACACAAGATTAAAAAGCAGAAAATAATTATTTAAACAAAAATTAATTTTTTAAAATACCGCGTTTTTAAAACGGTCTAAAAAGTATAAAATAATAATAAATAAAAAAAAATAATTTGAAAAAAATGGACTAAAAAGTATAAAATAATTTAAAAAAAACGGGCTAAAAAGTATAAAATAATTTGAAAATAAAAACAAAAGTTTGAAATTGTGAATTTTGAATAGCTGTGAAAATACTTGTAAGATTTAAAACGAAAAAATTATATTTTTTAGACCATTTTAAAAACGTGGTATTTTTAAAAATTTATTTTTAATTAAATAATTTTTCATTTCTTGCTATGAAACCATTCCCAACAGATTTCTGAAGCGATACATTATGCTTCATGTGTACAGTAAATATGGGCCAAATTATATGTTGTTTAGTGTCATTTTAATCAGAAAAATGTCATAAATATGTTAGTGAAATTTCATTCAAAACAAGTTAAAAATAAAGAAATTTCATTATTGCATTAGTATCGTCTCACCGATACGCTATTTTTTGTTGCGCCTTCGTGCGGTCCGTGTTTACACATGCTGTCCTTTTCTACGTTCGGCGCGGTGGGCGCGGTCACAAAAAAATAATAGAACTGTACGATCTAAGAAAGATCACGGACACGAGGGTTTTTCTTTGACGAATATTTCCTGTACAACAGTATTTTCAAATTCTTTAAACGATTCCACTGTTTTGTAATTGATTTTTGAAAGTCAATTCCCCACAATTATCAACCCTTTTCTCCGTATATTTGCTCATTAACACAAAGGGAATTATGCAGGGAATTCAAAATATCGTATTGGAAAATGGCGGTACAAGTGAGATCGCGAACGATGACAGTGTGAAGCGCATTTCTAAAACGATCATTATTAAAACCTAATTTTCCCTAATCGAATTACCTCATTGCCATTCCCGCCTTTTTCGATACCGAATCGGGAATTTTAAATGATGGGTGGGGCTTTTATAACGCGTAATTATAATACGTATTCTCTCATCTTGATGGCGATGCGTGGTAGCGTGGCCGAAGGAAATGCGAGCGCACGCACGACGCGACGAGCCTCGTGTGCACGCGTAACGAAGGTAATTAGATGCACGCGATGCGAAAGCGGAAAGGTCATTACACATCTACGGGTCGCGGGAGAATAGGATTTGCAATACCACCCTTTGCAACTTTTACCAAAACGTCATACTTTCGTTTATGTATCGTGGAATTCTGCCTCTTGTTACAAGCGCCTCTGTCGAACACTGTTTCATTTATATTCAATGCAATCGTGTCGTATTTTACTAATTTTACGCGCAGAGATAAAATCCACACAATACATGCCCTAAAACATCAAACAACGAAGAAATCAACACCAAAAACATATTTCCGAAACGATCAATATTGTAACCCCAAATCCTGCAGACGATATATTAGATCAAGGATCGATCAATTTAAAATCAATGCAATTTTGTAAATTTCTAACATCTTGACGAAACATCTGAAATCGCGAGTTTCATGTCTGTAAGTCGCTCACACTTTGAAAAGACAATACCAAACTCTGTTTGAAATTACGTGCACCGCGCACACATTAATTCCACGGTTTAAAAACAGCTTATATACGTTCCATTTTGTTGGACCGATTTCAACTACTCTCTCCATTAATTGCCGTTACTTTATTACCCAGCCACAACTGTATTTCCTTTGGACAATTCCCACCGTGAATCGATTTGTCAAATGAAAATTTTCAGGCAATCTATCTGCACCCTTTAACCTACTTTACGATTGGCAAACAAGATCGGTTAGTCTCGATTCTTTAATAAAGTGTTTCACGTCATACGAACTCCTGCAATATTGTAATTACAATTGACTCGATGAAAAGGATCACAAAATTAATTTAACAGATTGCCCGAGACAAGGAACAAAAATTAAAATATTCTTTATAGAATCGTGTCGATCCGTGCAGATAATGAGTGCGAGAAAAAGAACCGCGAGACTGAAAAAAGAAACGCAGTATAATTTCGCGAATATACTCTGATATTGTCCGAGTGTCGAAACGCTCATCCGGTATGCAAAGCGAAATGACGGAAGTCCACAAAAGAAAATTGAAGCCCGCCGGACGAAGACGAATCGCGTTTGAAAATTTTGCAATTTTTTCCCCGGGGGAAAGAGGGGGAGAGAGCGAGAGGCGAAACATGTGTTTGTATGTATGGAACCAGGAGGGGAACGACCATAGTATATTAATACGTGGGCGGCTGGTAATACGCATTTCTGGTTTACGGTTGACCCGTCTCAGTACGGCCGCGCTGCTCCGGAACCCAGAAAAGCGACTCTGTACCGCACGTTTTGCACGTCATTTAATTAAAGCCGGATAACGAGTCGCGTAACGACACTCGTTCCGCCGGCCGGGTTGCGAGGTATCGTTGTATTTGGGTCTCGTGGGGTTGTCGACAGTTCTGTGCGACGGGAAAACCAACGGATCTGGGTACAAGAATCCGTCGACGACGGATACCGGCGCTACCGAGTCCCCCATGTCCTAAAACACCATCCTACAACCCAAAACCAAGCCTCAACCCCCACGCAAATCATACATCTTGTTGTGCCTGTTTCAATAGATTTTTGCAATTCTTTCGCTCAGGTACTCCCCAATCATCATCCCACAACCCAGAACCAAGCCTCAACCCCTACGAAAATCATACATCTTGTTGTGCCTGTTTCACTAGATTTTTGCATTTCTTTTGCTCAAGTGCGCCTCAAACATAATCCTAAAACTTCAAACTGAGCCTTAATCCTTACAGACTCGAACAACAATGTATGGTTGTGCCTGTTTCACTAGATTTTTGCCATTCTTTCGCTCCGGTACTCCCCAATCATCATCCCACAACTCAAATCGAGCCTTAACCCTTACGAAAATCATACAACATCTTGTTGCGCCTACTTCACAAGATTTTTGCAATTCTCTCGCTCAGGTGCGCCTCAAACATTATCCTACAACTTCAAACTGAGCCTTAATCCAACTCTTACACATACCCACGGAACCCTCCTACTTTTCCTAATCTCCATACAATATTTGGTTTTTATCTGTTCTGAAAACCGCAATCAATAATATCTATCACAATCATTGTAGTAATCGCCGTATCATCCTTACACTCCCTACACTCGAGTGTGGGATCAGGACCTCCCAGGCCAAATGGAGATTAGGAAAAGTAAGAGGGTTCCGTGGGTATGTGTAAGAGTTGATCAGCTACAACCGCGAGGGTTCCGGGTTCGATTCTCGGCGCGGAATTCTTCATTTTTCCTAAGATCCCTGATCCCACACAAATTTGTTCACAATCCTGCGCAGCGTTCTTTCCTTTGTCGTAATAATATTACAAAATATAGCGCAATTTTTCATTACTTTTCTCTATTTTCAAACGCAGATAACTTTCCAACCACTGTACCAATTTCGATGTTTATACGCTCAAAGTATCGCTCGATCTGTGTTTCCTGAGTTATTTGCAATTGATGCCATCTATCAGGAAAAACGCCACGAACTTTTTCCCAGACCCAATATACCGTCCAAAACTGTCCTTACGACATCCTGCGTCTAAGGCACGGGTCCGCTAGATAGCCTTACCGATGAGTCCTCTAGCGGGCCTAGGACGAAACGCTTCCTTTTCCCTTTTCCATCTTTTCATAATTCGACTGCCGCCATAAATCTATCAAAAAATCCTTAACGAAGGACACTGAAAAATTCCGAAGAAATTGTCGGTGCATAATGCTACTCTTGATTCAGGTCTAGAAGCAATTATCATTGTGCAATGCCTCGGATGTTGCGGTTTAGTCTAATATCTAACGAGTTTATATAAGAAAGAGACACGCGCGACGTACAAATTTATTCGTTGGATAGCATCGGAGGACAGTTTCGATGTGTGGGGTCAGCAGAGAGGAGGACAGAGGGGAATTGTCGCGGGAACTGCGTTTGAATGCAACGATTTCGCGGGAAGAAGCGCGAGGTGACGAGAATTCGCGACAACTCGAGACACGGTGGTTCGTTAATGGCCGAGTGTACGGATTCCGAAGCGGGCAGGGTAGATTCTGTGTACTTGTAACTGGGCAGCAGGCGGGTAGGTTGCCATTCTTTGAGCGCGCACTATTCTCGAGGGGAATACGGAATTTCGCTCGATCGATTGATTCCACTCGATTGTGCTGCCGTACAATACAGTCTCGATTAAGCAACGAAAGGTCGGCAAACGAAAATTAATACAACATTGCCCACCGGACTCTCGGTTGTTTAACAGTGTGCGCTCACAATCTCTGTGTGTGTGTGTATGTTTTGCACTCCCTGTTTCAGCGTTCCGGGCATTATGCTCTGGCTCTGTTGCTCTCACCGTTAATCGACGTACGTATTTTTGCAAATCGCGACGGACTCTCTTTGTCGGGCCGTTACGGCCGTGATTTTTACCCCGAGGGCGAACCACTCGCGAAATTATTCGCATTCCACGGCCCGCGGCCGTCTGCCCCCCCCCCCCCCCGTCGTCTACATATATTTTCGTATATCGGTAATTGGTCAATTAACCGGACCAAATCAGATCATGTGGATACCGATTAAATAGGTACTCCAATAGAGCCTCCCGTCGAGATCTCGTGGCCAATAATCGTTCGCGTTCCACTAGACTCGATGGAAAACGCGCGAACCGCGATGGACGGTCTGTAGAGGCTAGTTAAAAGGTTTTGGCCGCGGTTCGGATAGTTTACTAAAACCCCAGAATTTTTTATTCCAAGCCGATTTCCGCTTTCACGCGAGGAACAACGAGTCGGCGATTGGTAGACTACAGATCTTTATGGAAAATAAAATCTTTCTACCTGAACTGCAACAAGCTGCTTTGAAATAAATATTGAATTACTTGCACAATATGTTTAACACTTTTATTGCCAAAGCAATGGCCTCAAACATTTCATAAAATCGAAGTAATTTATTTAATGAAGAAACTATTGGAAAATTAAACTTTAGGACACCGAGTAGTTCTTTAACCTTCTTGCATTTTCCAGATATTAATCAAATTTGGTACAATAATTATGTTAGCGTAATAATTCATTTTTAAGTATGGACAAATAATTTTGTCACCCATATATGAGTGACACGGCAGTCTACGTGTTAATAGCTTGAAAATAATGGAATATAATTTTTCCGTGATTGTAAACATATAAACGAGCAATCGCTCCCTCGATTTTTAGCCACCCTGTAGAACCGTATCAGTTTGAAGTTTAATTGATCGGAGCAAACCGCATTGCGTTCACAGTTTCACGATGGCCAATCGATAGAAGGTATTTTACTAGTCAAGCTTTCTTCGCCGCGATTTTAACTGTCGTTAATTGAGCCGCTTTCACTTTCGTCTAGCCGATGTGTCGATTTCGACTATAAATTACGTTGACAGGCTCCTCGGTGAAAATCGATTCTTAGGTTTCTTTTTCCTCGATTTGGAGAACAACGAGGAAAATGCTTGTTCCGGTTACATAGCGGATACGTTGCCTCGCGAAATTCATTATAGGGTCCAGCTTGGAATAAGTTATCGAGTAATTTTCCGTATGCCGTAATAATTAGGGATCTTTGTGCAAAATATAAATTTTCTGCGTCTGTTATAAATTATCTCTTAAAAAGACGATAGCTCGTTTAATATTGGACTATACGACTTTGACTTTTTTGAGAAGTTAGAATAATTATTTATTTATTTATTTTGTTATTTAACGTCGCTTCAACTGCCAGGGTCATTAGCGACGGGGGTGGAACAATGAGATGTGAAGGACCTACAGTTTATAAAGGTGGGCTCCGAACCACCTTGGGCAACGCAGTATAATATCACATAGAAGAATTTCCATAATTAGTTTACCACATGACGTGAAAAAGAAATTTTAAAACAATTGTAATTGATCGGTATTGTAGAGAAAATACTAAAAGTTGTGTTTTACAATTTTTTTATGTGGCTTATGTTGAAAATTTAAAACATCCATTTTGTAGATCTGTATCAATTGTATAGATTTTCAAATTTTCATCCAATTTGGATTACGTGGAAAACAGCGACAGGCATCGAATGACGTAAGAATCCTTCGATTTATTACAGTTTAAGCGCGAAAATTGTGAAAAGCTGCAATTTTTACAATCTTCAAACAGTTGTAGCTCATTGCAATATTGCTCATTGAAATATTCAGAGTGTATACAGTTGACACTGATCTACAAAATGTATTTGTCGAATTTTCAATATGGACACACATAAAACAGTTATAAATAACAACTTCTAGTATTTTCTTTGTAATTCCGACCAATTACAATTTTTTCAAAATTTCTTTCTCTCAACGTGTAGTAAACTAATTGTTCTAACTTCTCAAAAAAAAAAATCCAGGTCACATGATCCAATATTAAAAACGTGATCGTTTTTTAGAGTGTACGAATATTAATGGGAGTGACTGTATATGCATTTATGATAACACTTGACAGATCAAATGCAAAACTGTGAAAATATTTGAAGAGTCTAAAGATATTGTTGCATGATTTCCAACTCATTAAAATGATTAAAACAAGAAACGAATGTCTACATAATTTCTGTGTCTTGGAATGAATTCAGACTGGATGCATAAAAATTCGCGGTCTGTTTATAAGAATCAGGAACCACCTAGATTTGTCTTTTCATAAATTTTGATCAAATGCATGAACATGATAACACATTTTCTTCAGGCTAATAGAGGCATCTCAAAAATTCTGACAGCATTCAACCGCAAAAATACTGTAAAATTAAAAAAGAATTCACTATGAAGTCGAAGAATCATTTGCAAACTTACAACAGAAATGCTGTATAAATTTCAGGGGTTGCGAAGAAGGAAAATGTTATTTTTTCGTTTAATGCGAATTATGTGGATTCACCGGACACTATATTGTTCGGCCACAGGTCTCGTTTAGTTAGAAAAGCGAACTATTCGTAGGATCCGGATGCTCGGATCCCGCGGATGCTCCGCTATTATTTGAATTTTCAGCCGACTCGTTCATTTGGTCGAATAATTTCAACTATTCGGTCCAGATATTCAGCAAATTTAAATCGATCCTATGCGGCCGATCTTATTGGCCCCGACTGGGAAACAGAGGAAATATAAAATTAGCGATGAAACGCTTTGATAATTGGGTATTAAAATCTTGCGATAACTGCACTTTGTGCGTTTGCCTCCTACCATCAGCTCCGCGAAACACGTTGCGAGTGCCAATGGTTGGTCGGTTGGTTGGTGTGTGTTCCTCCGTTTGAAAATATTTATGGTCGCGCGAATTTGTCCCAGCGACAATATTATTCGATACGCAATTTCATCCTTTCGTAAATTGATATTAAATCAAATATATCTTTTCCTTTCGTAAATTGCAGCCCGAGCGCGTGCTTGATATTATATTTAATTATTTATGAAACACGACCACCTCGATGCTCAATCTGCCACGATTGCAAGCGGACGAATGCGAAATCTTTTTGTTTTATTCTGACCAGAGAAAATACTTACAGTAGATACGTTCCTAAAAAGACCGTGTGAAAAAAATTAATGAAAACTCAACTGTACTCGGATATGTACAGATTTTCGAGAAATCGACAATATTTAATCTGTTGTAATTTCGCAAAAAATAATCGTACAGCAATAAATTTGGACTCATTTTTTAGCTTGAAGATCTCTACTTTTGCAAACCATTCTTCATTTTCCTGTAAGATATTTGTACACGATGTAGCATATGTGAAAACGAAGACCCATTTTTTTCTCGAAAATGCTATAGATTTACCTCTGTAAAAACATTAAAAAATTTTTCTCGTGTATGAATCTTCCACAGATTTGTAGATTGAAGCCGCACCTTCACAACGAGTCGTTAAAAATCAATTTCGATCTCTTTTCACTGTTTTATGGAACAAAAACAAGGACCATATTCGATGGTGTGATGGGCGGAATTGAATGTCCCGAATTGAACAGTAGATTTGGATGCCAGCGCCGCTATCGTTCGACCGGTGTACTGTACCCCTCTTACTCCTCTTCACCCCGTGATCCTCTATGCTTCACCATGTGTTTGCGTCCCTCTAGATGGCGCTGCTTTCGAGTTGATTGGACGTCATCGACACTTTTCATTTCGTAGCGTGTCAATGACGTCCAATCAACTCGATTGAAAGCAGCGCCATCTAGAGGGACGCGAACACATGGCGAAGTATAGAGAATCACGGGGCGAAGAGGAGTACGAGGGGTACAGTACACCGGTCGAACGATAGCGGCGCTGGCATCCAAATCTACTGTTCAATTCGTTACATTTCCAGAATCCGAATACCGTATCCATAGTATATACAGGGTGTCCCAAAAATGTCTGAGTTCCTTTAAAGGGGAGGTTCCTGAGACCATTTGAAGCGACATTTTCCTTTGCAAATATGTCCGTTTCGGCTTTGTTAAGGAGTTATTAACGAAAAACACGGACCAATCAGAGCGCGACCTAGAGGCGTGTTGGCAGAGACGGCCGCGCGCGACAGAAGTCGAGCGATGGTGATACACTGCGGTCGAAAGCAAGGAACAAACAAGAGAAGAAAATTGTTAAGATTTCATAAAATCCTTCGAGATTCCTTCATAGGCTACTAAAGACTACAACATATTCAAATTTGAACTATCCGACATAGGACTCGAAAAATTTTCTTCTCTTGTTTGTTCCTTTGTTTTCGACCGCGGTGTATCACCATCGCTCGACTTCTGTCGCGCGCGGCCGTCTCTGCCAACACGCCTCTAGGTCGCGCTCTGATTGGTCCGTGTTTTTCGTTAATAACTCCTTAACAAAGCCGAAACGGCCATTTTTGCAAAGGAAAATGTCGCTTCAAATGGCCTCAGGAACCTCCCCTTTAAAGGAACTCAGACATTTTTGGGACACCCTGTATGTATATCACTGCCGCCACGGGGAGCGAGACGCGCGGGCGGGAGAAGTAGGCGTCTCCCTCGAATTTGCGTCCAAGTGAGCTAATTCTGGACATGCCTGAAATAGGTTATAAAAGAAATTACGATAGATCTCTATTGGAAATGGGTTATGAATAACTATAAAAGATTCGTAACTTTGAAAACTCTGCTTTATTACAAGCTTGGAAGGACGTCTTAACGCTTCGAAAGTCGTATAAGAAGTGAAGAGAAAATACAGGGGTACAGAGAAATCTCTGTTCCCACTTAACAGGAAAAGACCAGGGCTGCATCTTGACTCTACCCCGAGAACCCAGCTATAAACAGTCACAGGCCTATGGGCCTGATGACATCTGGTCTATTGTATCACTCTAGCTAAGCGCAGTGATTCTCAAATATAACGAGATTCATTTTTGCATCTTAGCAGACGTATTAATACAAATAATCCAACAATCTCTTTAGCGTCAATTTACGATACAATTACTGCTTATGTTCATTCAGTAGGAGGTGTTCATTCACTGGACCTGTCCAGCGATCCTCCACAGATTCTACATACGTATCTTTTTGTCCGTGTAAAGAGAGAATCGGCTGCATCAGGTATAGAAACGTATAAAATCGGCAAGGTGATCGTGCGGTTTACAGGTTGTAGGACCGATAATGCGTCGCATAACGTGTCGAGGATTCCACGACGGTGCGTGGGGTGGCGTGTTTGCGTTCGGTGTTCCGTTTCGGTGTCTTTGATAATCAAGTTGCATTCGCTCGACTCAACACCCATTGCACCGTCTGCCGCTCAGGGTAGAAATGAGAGTTTCGTCGCGTGCATGTTCCGCGAACACAGTTAGCCGTGTATCGGTAACTGGCAACATTTCACGGAAAACTTATTACACGCGAGCGAGCAGTTTCGCGCCGAGCTCTCTGGCACGGGGACAACAGAGAACGGGTGTGCCCGCTGTCTTCGGGCTTTGAAATTACAAACACGGCGACGGCCTGTCCTCTCCTGTTACGATCTTTGCGACCAGTTCATGCCATCCCGGAGAAGTGTGCGCCGGAAGTTGAAGTTCGCGAACGCTAACACTCCTCTTCTCGCAAGCGCGAGATACACGCCGGAGTATCCAGTTACAAATAACGAAAGTATTCTCACCCTCGCTCGTTGCGAGTTTCCCTGACAGTCGACCGGAGTTTTACATGGTAATGCGTTGAAATAGGACGAACGAGTCATGGCGTTACTCCTCCTATTTCGCTGAGGGGCCGTTGATTTCCCCTGCGAGGAAACCGTGATATCAAACTTCTGTTTATCGGTTTGCAACGTCGATCTTCTATAGGCGGTTACATCTGAACAAAAATCGCTACATTTTTGGTGACAAACGATAACACCGTTAGACGTAATTGTCTGTATGCTTATCTAGAAATATTTTCAACTTGTTCTTGAAGGTACTTCTTGTAGACCCGATAATCTCGGTGTTATTCCTAATGTAACAGTTTCATTCGTTTGATTCGATCCCTAGGGATCAAATTGTTTGATGATTTTGATGCCATGGGTATCGTACCGTTGTCAGAGTGTTAGTAATGCACTCGTATGTTCGGCCGTACTATTTCTTCAACTCTTGTTGTTGATGGAAATGTGTAACGTAGGAAACGAGAATGAGGAAGAGAAATATCGACGGTGAGATGGCGTTATATCATTGTTGTTTATAATTATTTTTTTTATATAACTGTTACTATAGTATTCGCGACATTTTCCTGATTAAAATGATACCCAACATGATACAGCGAAGAGCGTATTCACTTGGTTAATCCAAGATTTAGTAGAACGTCTGTTCTCTGAAGTAGATCTGACAGAATTGTGTCGATTTTGAGGGGATCTTTCGAGATAATTTTAGGTGGTCTAATAGGAATTTTTGGACGTTTGTAGGTTCAAATTGAAGCTTGTGAAAATCATACTTTGTGATAGGGGTAATTAGGTTAAAAGAGAAGTGTAAAATGTGTTCATGTCCAAAAAATGAGAAAACTCTACTGTTGTGTCGTGTCAGTGCTCAAACAGTGATTTGTGAGCCGCTGAGATACACACCTCAAAGAGAGGTAAATTAAATAAAGAGATAATCGGGTTTCGGATAACTAAGTAACTTTTAATAAACTGAATGTGAAGAACGGTATAAAAGAGACGGTGTAATAGCGACAGATAATTCACGACTGACTACAACTAACGCGTGAGAAACAAGTAACCTCGTGGGGTTGAAAAATCCCTCCACAAAGTACAAAATAGTGGGGGCCCCAGCCAATGATACAATATTTGGAAGGCTACAAATGACCTCCCAAAACAAGAGCAACGCCCATAGACGAAATACGTCGTAACGAGTGTCGCTAAACAGACGACACTCGGTTTCCTGCAATTTCGCCGGAAACCATAATTTAGGCTTTGGGCCACAGGCCCCCCTTGGCGCTAAGCGTGGGCCTACGCTCACGGACTTAAGGACTGTGCATTATGCTGCGGGGGTGAGGCGAAAGACGGAAGGGGTATCAACTTGTCGGCCATCTTGGACGGCAAACACTGTGGTGCGCTCTATAGGCAGTGTTGGGATATGGTGCAAGATTTCACGCGCATGCGCGGCGATTTCAGCGTCAGTAAAGTAAGATTCTCGATAAAATGGGGTACCTTGAGCACCCAGCAAAATTTTCAAAAATTGGTATGATTTGATTCTGAAAATGAGTGTATAACACGTGTATTTGTGTATATTTTGTAACTCGTAGGACACGTCCTGAAGTCTTTTTGTCCGGAATAGATTGTTTCGAGACATTCCCGCCAATATAACTGTCACAGGATTCCACTACCTCTGTCATCATGATATAGATACATTACTGTTTTGGCCGCGCATGCGTGTGAAATCTTGCACCATATCCTAACGCTATCTATAGGCAACTTTAAATACTAGTTGCGCGAATTTGCAATGCAATCGTGCGGGAAATAGATACACATAATTTATTTATAAATTTATATTGGAACCGAATGTGCAATATTTTATATATATACAGATATTTATACAAATACACTTGTTATGCATTCATTTTTCAGAATCAAATCATATCAATGTTCCCGCAACGTTATATAGATGGCAACACTAGTTTTGCCATCCAACATGGCCGCAGTCTACCATCCCTCCCCGCTCGCGGCACGACCCCTCTCACTCATAAACCCACTTTATGCTCAGTCCTTTAACCCCTTACAATGACGGGCATAGCCCGCGTACGATGGTCGGGCCAAACCTAAATTTTACGGGCATAGCCCGCGTACGATGATCGGGCCAAACCTAAATAAACAAGTCGTGCAAATGTCCCGAACGCTGCGCGAGCTTGTATACAATTTCGGCCCAACATCTTCGAATCTAAATCGTAGGTTAAGGGGTTAAGTCCGTGCCTACGCTACGTCAAGTGCCATTGAGAGCTGCACGGCTAGGCTGACTTTTCCATGGTCAGCTGATACTTTCCAGCCGCACCAGAGTCATAAAACAATAAATTCGTCGGAAGACGCTAGAGGACCCCTTCGACAATGGCACTGTTCCAAATCGACCGTAGCGTAGACCCAAACCGAAATACGAGCCGGCCATACAATAATCACGTCTCAACATCTACTGTAAAATCAGACAAAATACACTCGATTTTGACGGGATTCTTAGAGTGAATACGTTAAATGTAAATCTAGATACCGAAGACCATAATTACCTCAGATAGGAGGTAATCATCAGTACCACACATAGTCTCCACGTTTCTAATTCATCCTCTGCCTAATTTCCAGTTGCATTTTCCGAGCGCTTCATCGACGCAATGAACGCAACTGCGACAATTACACGTTTCACTCCAGGTCCCCCGGGCTCCAGGACATAAGTAGCAAGAGGGGAACGGTTCATTTTGGATCTGAGGGTCTTAGAAAACCGCGAGCATTTCGCGAGACATCATGCTAGTCTGCTCCATGCTCTTTCTCGGCCTCCTTCGTTCAGCTCCGATCTAATTCGGCTTTTCACCGCTCGCAGGTTGCGCATCGACGCGGCCTTTATCTTCGCAGCACGTCAGCCATAACCGGTTGGTAGGAGGAACGAAGTTCGCCTAGTCAGAACAGAGAGGCGACAACTAATGTGCTTACCGTAATACCCGGCTGGGGATTTCGAGCCTGGAAAGGAGAGAGCTAGAACCGTTGCATTCGGTGCACAAGAACTGCATCGAAAGAGATCGAGAGCAACTCGGACCGGATAGAGAAAGCATAGAAAGGGGAGGGTAGAAATATTGGACAGCCAGCTTTGGACCGGTACACAATATCGATACTTTTCAAACTCAAAAGCTCTGTGAGATTCACAATATTTCACTTTATACAGCGCACATACTGTATGAAATTCCTTAAATTTCTACGTACGATTTTTCTATTTACAGTAAATATTCGATCTATGCAAAAACCCTCGGGACCATGCCATTGCATGAATCGTACAGTTCAACTATTTTTTTTTGTTTTCGTTTAAGAATAGCGTGTTTACACGCGCTATTCTTTTCTACGTTCAAATTATATCGTGTTTAGTGCCATTTTAATCAGAAAAATGCCACAAATAAGTTTGTCAAAGTCCCATCAGAAACTAATGAAAAATAAAGAAGTTTTGTAATTGGATTAGTAGTGGTTTCACTCTAATATACCTGACCCTGTATCGGGTCACGCGGCGCGTTAAAATGCTCGGCGACCAAGGCAGCTCGAGCTTCTTCCCCTTCACTTGGCCCAATGATGGGGATGGGCGCTTTGCGACAACCGTACACTTCTCGTTTGATTATATCGAATATTTATTCTATATATCTATATCTATTCCGAGAATTTTTAGGTTAGAGAATAAAATGGTGTATCTTGTAATCCTGCCGTCTCCTGTCTAGCAAGGATTACGAGATGGATAGATAGAGAAAGGTCAGATAGGAGGAAGGTGTTATAGAAAGATAAAAGCATTTATATCTATTTTAAGAATTTCTAGATTAGAAAATAAAATGGGGTATCTCATAATCCTGTGCTCTCCTCTGTACCAAGGATTACGAGATGGATAGATTAAGGAAGGTGTTGTAGAAAGATGAAAGCATTTATATCTATTCTGAGAATTTGTAGATCAGAAAATAAAATGGAGTATCTCGTAATTCTGACGTCTCGTTCGCAGCAATTATTACGAGATGGATAGATAGATAGAGGAAGGTGTTATAGAAAGATGAAAGCATTTATGTCTATTTTAAACATTTCTAGATTAGAAAATAAAATGGGGTATCTCATAATCCTGTGCTCTCCTCTGTACCAAGGATTACGAGATGGATAGATTAAGGAAGGTGTTGTAGAAAGATGAAAGCATTTATATCTATTCTGAGAATTTGTAGATCAGAAAATAAAATGGAGTATCTCGTAATTCTGACGTCTCGTTTGCAGCAATTATTACGAGATGGATAGATAGATAGAGGAAGGTGTTATAGAAAGATGAAAGCATTTATGTCTATTTTAAACATTTCTAGATTAGAAAATAAAATGGGGTATCTCGTAATTCTGTGCTCTCCTCTGTAGCAAGGATTACGAGATGGATAGATTAAGGAAGGTGTTGTAGAAAGATGAAAGCACTTATATCTATTCTGAGAATTTGTAGATCAGAAAATAAAAGGGAGTATCTCGTAATTCTGTCGTCTCGTTTGCAGCAAGGATTACGAGATGGAGGTAGGTGTTGTAGAAAGGAGAGACGAATAGATAGAAGGCACGATCTACGCGCATATTAAAAATTCTCCAGGTTACGAATGCAATGGTTCTCGTATCGCATGGACCATGTCTCATTAATAATTCCTCTCTCCAAACCTGTAGAAATACATAATGACCCCTTTATATTGTTTATTTTATTTCTTTTGCGCCCTAAATTCATGAAAGAAATGTCGAATAGAAGTGGGTTATTGGAAAAGCTAACGAACATAAGTGAAGAGTGCTCCGATATAGAATCAGACCCATGAAGACCCACAAAGATCAACTGCAACATCATCAAATGCAACCCATTCTAACAAACGCAAAATTTGTCAAGTACAACTTTGCCACAACAACAAAACAAACAATATATGTGAAAAATGTCAAAAGTATGTTTGCGGAAGATGTACGCATAAAAAGATTTCCACTTTCATTTGCATAAAATGTACACATAATAATGCATAAATTATTTTTTTCCAAGTGAAGTATATTTTTTTTCTTGTTAATATTTACTAGTAACTTGTTATATAACTGTAAATAATATAAAAAATATTAAAAATTAATTTTAAACAAATTTCTTTACACATTAGTTATTCTTTCACAATGCAGTCATTTTGACTGCTTTTAGGCAATATAGGTATATACTAAGTTTCAGTCTTTCTAGTGTTAATAATCGATGCGTGTTCGGCATGGTGTTGCCGTCTCTGTACCTCTTGTCGGAGGATCCACCGACGAAGACGAGTGCAAACTCATACTTGCAACAAAATTTCTGTGTGGCTGTGGGTGTGCATAGTGTGCTTATCCCGCGAACTAACTTCGTCGATTCCCCATGGTCACTTGCCTATCGAGTTTCGAGCGGCCGAACCCGGGAGAGGGCCGGCTTCTGTTATTCCGTATTGCGGGGAACCCGCCGCGGCTCTGCGGGGTGGCGAACATCCTCCAGTAACAAACTGCAACATTGCTAACTAGCTGTTCTTACCCGTCATGCTCGAGTTAGGACCAGACGGAAATTGTCTTTCCTTGCTTTCGCGGTCGTTCCTAAGGGCTTTGCGTTGCAGCGCGGTTATGGGCGCCTGGCCCGCGCGGTTTCGAATTATAGCGAACTTCCCACCGTTGGAATTCGTTTGAACAAATTTGTGAATGTTGGAAACACCGCATCGTTCTGAACATGGCGGACGTTGAAAGAATTTTTAAGGCGATTTTTGCAGCCCGAATATGCGTGGATGGTTGGGATTTCTTACTCGTCTGGCACGATTGCAGTAACGAGTGCAATTTTCTTTATTCCTTATGTTTTTCGCATTTTTTAGAATCTTTTCGTTCTCCTTTGACCTCTTGGCAATCGAGCGACGACTCTGAGGTGCCACTAAAAATTCTTACATCATTATTAGAGTGCGGAATTTATGCATTCATAACAAAAATGAGTATGTGCAATTTGTAGCAATAGACATGTGAAAAAGATTTAAGGACACCATTGTATGAGTTTCAGCTTAACAAGATAATTCAATGAAGAAACACATTTTCATGTGGCTCCTGTGTCTTGCGATCAATGCAAACATTTTGCCTTTCCCATAAAGATGCGCGGTCTAATCATCGTTCAAAATATTTTTCGCCTTATTAAATTTAATCTTTTTGTAAAACTTGCTAAGCATTCATATGCATGATTTTTAATACGTTTTTCCTCGTGATTTTCTTGTGCAAGGATCAGGATCCACGAGAACAGGATATGGAGACCATAGGCTCTCGAACGTCTCTGTTCGAAATTGCTCCTGCGATTGCGCGAACAGGTCGCGCGAGCATAGTCGGCGGATAGATCGGCAAAAAGAGTATTACTTATTCGTAAGAAAGGTAGAGAGTAACGCAAACAACAAGCGGTCGGCAAGAATGAAAGGCGAAAGCTTTGTGCGCGCCCGGCACCGAAAGGAAGTCTTCGAGGATCGGTGAAAGCAGACATTTGTTTTCCGTCTCGTAAAACGGCTGGCGACCCGCTCGCTGGATCAGAAGAAAAGGCAGCAACCGCCCCCGCGGAAGGCAAACGGAAGATATTGTGTCGTCAAGGGAGAGAGAGGAAGAGGGGAAGAGGGAGAGCATTTTCTAATTGCATTATAAACTGTCAAAGACTCCGTAGCCTCATAATTGGCTTCCGTTCGTGCAATTTGCAAGTCTGCACCCGCTGCTAGCTCTGCGCCGCCACGGCAAGTTCTAGCTTTGTGCTAATGATCGCCACAGGCCTGCGTGCACTCTTAGAAATCGAAAACCCGCCACTTATATTTGTGCAGCTTGTTTCTACACCGGTGAATTGACTCGCAAAAGGGTGCACTGGCCAGCATAGATCAGGAACCTCAAGAGTGAGAGTAAGAGAGAGAGAGCGAGGGGAGGGGGGAGAACTCGCCTAATAAAAGGCATGGACGACCGAGCAAACATGAAACGCCTGCTCCTCTCTCGTCCCATCTATCTCGCTCTCTCAATTTCTCGCTATCCCAATCTCTTTCTCTCTTTCAATCGCTCTCTATCTATCTATCTGTCTATCTATCTGTATATCTATCTATCTATTTATCTATCTATCTATCTCCCTTCCTATCTCTTTCACACATCGTCGCCGATACAACCGCGTTGATTGAAGATTGCTCGAATGATTCGCATTACTCCGCTTGATTTTATGTGCGTGCTTTCGGATTATCGATACGAACGAAACCAACTACATAATACGCTCCAATTGGCAACATGCTCGGGAGAAACCGATAAACGTGGTTCCCTTGTAATTATTGTTATTACAAACACATCTTCGATAATCATAATTGCCAACGCAACTGCAGTCGATCGATTGTTCTACGGTTTTTAACTGATGTTTCGTTGTGGAAACACGCACAGTCGTTCGGTTTCATCTAATTTCGAATTCTACGACGATAAAAAAGAATGGTAGGTAATTAATCGTTTTGTACAGTGCTGTGCGCGGCGCTATTTGTAACGGTGTATATACATTTTTTTCGGCAATTTATGTAGTGCTCAAAATCATAAATTATAAAAGATCTATGGCAGCCATCGTGTTCAACGAACGCTCATGAATAATGGGATTCCCCGTGTTTCGGGGATGAATTATGAGTTACCAGTTTACAAAGGACTTCTACAAATTTTTCGAACGTTCCGCTCTCTTTCCCTTCTACAAAATTCATTTTTTTCCTGTATCTCTACGCTTACTTCGATGCTTCAATTCTAAACGCAATGAGATGTTTTAACCCTTTGCACTCGGAGCTATTTCAGCTAAAAAACCAAACATTTCTTCTATCCTAGGATATTTTCATCGTACATAATTTGTTTCATTATATGCGTACGAAACTGATGTAGTACCTCGTACAATATTTAAATGTTTAATAATTTATTACATATAAACAAATTTAATCATGTAAACAATATTCTGAATAATATAGCAATTTGTACTGGCGCTTCAGAGTCGCCATTAGAGTGCTAAGAGTTAAACATTGCACCCGCAAAAAAAATTGTACAGTGAAGGTGAAATTTTCGATAACACTACAGAATTTCATCGATAATTGTCCACAACACGGGTCTGCGGAGGGACAATTATACGCGAGGGATATCATTGTTTGAGGTTTGCCGAACGTAGAGAAGGACAGCCGAGCTCGAGAGGCCTCGGTCACCGAGGAATGTAAACATACCTAATCCGAATTTCCAACTTCTTTATTAATCATTATTTTTTTATGGGACTTCGATGACCATATTTGTGGCATTTTCCTAATAAAAATCATACCAAATATGATATAATTCCGATGATATTTACTTGTGTAATCGACACCAAAACTTACTCCATCGTCAATTAAAAAAATAGATATGTATGTATAATCAGAAAAATTTTGATCACAGAAATATTACAAATATGATGGTAAAAGTCTCCTAAAAGATTAATTAAAAATGAAAAAGTGTCGTCGTTGCAATACTGTTGCCTCACCGACGTTATGTACCTGACCTATACATAATGACCATACACCTGTATATGATCCGAATTATATCGTGTTTGGTATCATTTTAATCAGAACAATGTCACAAATCTATTAGCAAAAGTCTCATAAAAAAATAAGTAATAATAAAATAGTTATTCCTTGGTAATACATTGTGAGGACGTGAGCCTTTGAACTGTGTCGCCGACTGCGACTCTCCGCGTCTCTTTCTTTCTCATACGCTATCCTTCCTCGCGCCCGAAACTTTAATCGTCGATTACACAAGTAAATATCATCGGAATTATATTATATTTGGTATGATTTTTATTAGAAAAATGCCACAAATATGGTCATCGAAGTCCCATAAAAAAATAATGAATAATAAAGAAGTTGGAAATTCGGATTAGTGTGGTCTCACCGATATACCCGAGCCGCATGGTGTCATATTTCTCGGCGACCGAGGCCTCTCGAGCTTCAGGGCCCCTCAAGGGGGTACACCCCGCACTAGTGGGGATATCTCAGGGACAATTATGTCGGAGACATTTGGGACAATTACCGATGAAATACTGTAATTACCAAATTCTAGATCTCCGAGCGAAATAAAAATGATCTAAGCCAATTTTATAGGTCCTAAGGAATTGAATAAACATGAATTTTTCTATAATTCTAATTAGTTCGAGATTCTGTAAGTTTTCTTCAAATTTTCTAATGTCTCCTCTAAACAGTGTTCGATCTATTCATTTTGATCATGAATGCAAAAAATCTGCAATCTAACTATTACGTATTCGTCAGTCTGCTTGCGTGCCTCGCAATTACATAATTTTACCGCTAATTCAGCGGACGGTATTACATCGGTATAAAAGTATTTCAATTAACGCGCTTCCTTAATCAGTTGTATTATGCTTTCATTTTTCCATCGCAAGGCCGGGGCTCCCTTCCTCGGCGTTGTTATTACAAAATCGCGTAATTCCGCAAGAATTCGGAAGATTGGCGCGCGCTCGCGCGATCATAATAGCTTATTACCGCGCTCGCAGTCGTAACGCATAATTGTCCCGCGGCCGGGACAATGCGACGAACAAGATTCAAACGGAGTCTTCCGGCGCAAATCTTACTAAGAATACGACGGGGAGCTCAAACAGAATTTAAACGACGCGAACAAAGCGAATTTTGACTTGATGGGCCGAACAATGTTGTGTCGTTGATAACGAAAGAGGTTCCTCTCCTCGTCTTGCCAGTTTTCGTTGAATGGTATACGAAATGTACGTTGGAAGCACAGTGTTTTTTACCTCCCGGACCAATTAGCATGGCCGTATATTCGTGATACAATAATACCGTCGTCAGTAGTTCATTTAACACTAGAACTACCAAGGGGGTTAAAATGACTTGTTTGACATTTCTTATAATTATAATTCATTTCAGGTACATTTTGTTTCTGAAAATTTTGTACGACTTTTTCTAAGATATACAAATAATTAATTCTGTAAAACAGTTTTCTTTTTTGTTATCATTTTGTTGTAAAATTGTATGCCTACATATACCGAGATGAGTCATTTTGACCCCCCACGGAGCATAGGTTTTCGGTGCTGTTCTGTTGTATCGTGGAAATTTTTGTGGCACGTAGTCTGAAAGATACACAGAGAAACCGTTATTTTGTGTCATAATACCTCTAGAAAATTGAAAGTTGGTAATTTTATTGCATTACGCGCCCAATAAACCTGGCACTCGTTAGCGTAGCAATTTATCACCTAGTCGTAAAAGAAAATATTTTCAAACTCAAAGATCTGTCAACAACCAAAAAAATGTTGTTCCCACGGCCTGCACTGTTTGCGCTTGGTCATTATTTGCAGTATTTACTTCAGCCAAGTTCACTCAAACTACCTTCAGTCGATCATCAGAAACACTGCCATATACAACTCAGTCGTCTATCAGAAACATTGAAACACAACTCTCGGTACAACTATATTCGCTGTAACCTCGTCCTAACTATATCGGAAAATATCTGTAAAGTTTTAGAAGTATATGTTTGTGCAAATCATTACGCAAACTGCAGAAATATTTGAACCCATAAAATTACTTCGAAACAATGGGAAAAATTTCACGAAGCAGTAAATTATTGAAAGGAATAAATAATTTGGAACAAAATTGTTCCGATACAGAGTATGATGAAAGTGATCTAGTTGAAAGTAAAAATGAATACCTTCCATCAAACAACGAAAGTCCAAGCGAGTTATCCGATACTGACAGTGAAGATGTAATACTTCGACGTTTGCGTAGAAAAAGTAAAAATGTCCAAGTTTTTTCTAATTCTGAAAGTGAAAGTGATCAGGATGTTGAAGTGTCTGAAATCTCTTTTGTTCTTAAAATTAAAAAATATATAAAAATGTAAAAGTTGCTGTCCTTTCTTAAATGTCTTAGTCATTTAAGAAACAAGTCATTTTGACCCCTCCGGTAGAAGTAGGTATACGTCAATCGTCGGTAGTTCTAGTGTTAACAATAATCGGAGATTTTTCATGTAGGCGCGAGGATTTTTTGGTTTCGGTACCGAGAAAGTCGAAATGCCTGCGGTTTATTATTTATAGACGTAACACACACGCACGCGCTCTAGAGAAAGCGAACGGCTAGTTAGTTCGGTCTTGGTTCGGTGATTTTACGATGTCCAACGGTGATTCGTCGTTGTACTTTCGAACAAGCTAGATTTTCGAGCTTGTCCATTGATCGGTGTTTTGCGTGCGAAACGCGTTACGATACTTCGCTTACGCAATCGCGTTCTTTCCTTTCCATCTCGGATCGATTTCGTTTGATTTACTTGTTACCCAAACCCGGATGGATCCTTTTTTAATCTACATTCACCGTGAGCTAATCGAATCCTTACGAAGCATTACACTGCAGAATTGATATACAGTTACACTCATTAATATCCGGACACAATATTATTCCTTTATATAATTGTGATTTCTATCGATCGAATTTTGAATTATGTTAGAGAAGATGTTATTGACGCAAGGTTCGATCTTTTTGAATAAAATATAATCTTTTCAAAAAGATCGTACCTTGCGCCAATAACATCTTCTCTAACATTATTCCTTTATCTTTTCCTTTGTTTAAGGTAACGTGATTCAGGTATTATGACACTAATTGTGCAAAACGATTCACCATTTCTTACCGATTGAAAATATACAAATAATTTTTTTCTAACAATAACATTTACTAATACCATACATTTTATATCAAAAGTTATCACATTTTCATGTCTCATTAATGTAATATCCGGACATTTTGAGAAAAATAAATATATTATACGTAAGTTATGAAAAATTTCAAAATTCGAGGGTTTATATACTATGAAATCTAAGTTGGGTTCCTCTCAAGATTTCCACATTAGGAAATCTTGAGGATGTTCTCGAAGTTTCTATACTAGGAAATCTTATGGAACTGTTCCTGTACTGAATCATGCTTTGTGCCGACTGCATCCAGCTGGAGCATAGTCATCGTTTCTATAAGCAAAGGGGTTGGAATAGGGCGTTTTCCACCACCTAATGGGGTAAAATTAAAGAAAACAGCGCCGGCGCGGCGTGAACGTGTTAACACTAGATTGCCCAAGGAAGTCATTTTGACTGCTTTTTAATTTCAATTAGAAAAACAATTATGTATATGATGACACAATTTCTTAGAATTTTGTGACTTTTTGTACAACATATAAATGCGTTTATTAATAATTGTAGTTACCTCCCCCCTCCTTAATTTCCGGTATATATATGTGTTATACCTATATTGCCCAAAAGCAGTCATTTTAACTGCTTGGGAAATTTTAAATAATCAAATGACTCTTATTATCGAATTGAGTAAATTTCTTATATGACCAGTTCGGCTCTGTATTGAAATAACAATTTTCATTTTTTTTTCGATTATCGTCACGTGATAACGTACAAGTACATGATCAATTGTCGATTTGGGCGTATACTTGATAAGTTGCAGTTGCTCGATAAGCTAAAGTAGTACTTGTTATTCGAATCTTTATGCAGTGATACTTGTTCTAACAAGTTGTTTATTTTATTTCTTTCGCGACCTAAATTCATGAAAGAAATGTCGAATAGAAGTGAGTTATTGGAAAAGCTAACGAACATAAGTGAATAGTGCTCCGATATAGAATCAGATGCAACAAATTCTGAACTATCATCCGAAGATGAAGTGGATTATATTCAAAGTGAAACATCTGACACTGAAGATAGCGATGAAGAGTCGATCACCATTGATGAAAATGAAAGTGTCATCAATATGCCATGTTATCAATATAAAAAATATTAAAAATTAATTTTAAACAAATTTCTTTACACATTAGTTATTCTTTCACGATGCAGTCATTTTGACTGCTTTTGGGCAATATAAGTATATACTAAGTTTCGGTCTTTCTAGTGTTAAGTATTATTACCAGTACAAACGAATTCGTGGCTCTTACAATTACCGAATTGTGACATAAATTACTGAATTGCTCAGCTGTCTGTAAGATTTAGCAAGTGCAAAAAGAATGTACGATATCATTTCTGAAAATTGAACGTACTCTGGTTGTTTGTAAATGAACAAGAAAATGAAGGAACATCTTTGAATTAATTATACCACATCTGAAACGTCTAGCATTCAAAAGGGTTTGCAAATTTCTGCGATTTCAACGTTCTTGTTCGTGAATTCTTCTCATTCGCGTTTCTCGCACCGAACAATGGACTCCTAGAACCTCTAGCCACGCGTAGAATTAGATTCTAGCGCGTGGCAACCGAAGCGAAAAAACAAATCCTATGGAAGTCGATATTAATTACCCCGAACTCCATCGTCGCGTCGGTCCGATCGTTATATCGCATTGCATAAAGATGTCTGGGCGAAAGACACCGTTGCAAAAGGTCCGCGCGCAAAGGCGGAGTCCGTGAGTAACGTAATTACAGAGAGCTAGCCATCGGAATGGAAATTTCGCGATGAATTGCCACGAGACGTTGCCGGACTGAAAACGTTCCGAAACGACAAAGAGGCCAGGCCACCGTCGGTCCCGTCGTCCGCGAGCCGTCGCGAAAATAATAACGATATCATCAGTCGACTGAAACAACAGACAGAGTAAAGAGTAACGAGCAACAAGCTACGAGGGAGGGAGCAAAGGATAGAGAGAGAGAGAGAGAGGATTAGGTTTGGTCGGAAGGCGTTAATTAGCGGCTCTCATCGCAGGAATGTGGATAACATTAATTGGCGCGATGAACGAAGTTGAGCATGTAGAAACCACAGGCCAGGTGGTGTGGCACAGCTACTCGTAATACTCGTCGTCACCGTCTGCCCGTTGGAAAACGGTGACGACGCGCCGGAGAATTCGCATTCACCACGCCGAACCCTATTTGCATAATGCACCGGAGAGGCGTGCGTAAGCGTAGGCGCATATAAAGACGCCCGTCGCCCGAAACTCTTCGCAGCCGAACAGGTATTTACCGAGAACTTTCTCCGCACGGACTTATGCACCTGTGCATCTACCTGGACTTTTGCGACATTCCCCGGGCATACCTGGACCCGATGCCACGCTTCCCACTGATCACTGGTCAAGCAACTACGGCATGACAGATGAGAAACCGTCTTCGGGCAACGTGGCATCCAGTTTTGTTTAATTAACCCTTTCGCTAAGGCAGTCCGCTCCGCCGCAATAATGCCCCTGAACGGGGCACCACGTCGAAAAGTGTGCACATTGCACGTCGGCTCTCGTATACACAGGTCCTTGCGTGCCGACTATAGTCGGCGCTCGCAGCGAAAGGGTTAATCGTTCAAGAGAGCTCAGATCGTCTCCGAGTTCCTAATTTTCTATCAGACATTCAAATTCTCATTAACCCTTTGCACACGTTGGTGCTGAAATGTCAGAAGAATTAACGATCACTGTTCTGTAAGCCTTTGTTTGGTAAAACTTACGTTTAGGGGAGGATGCTCCGATGACCTTGACATATGTTGTTGAGGACAACATTCTGAACAACGTTTGTCATTACAAGTACCCGGTGCTCGGTCTTAGTTTTCGAGATATTTGCGAAAAACTATTGCTAGCATTCCTCGCTATGGCATACGTGATTATCATTACACTAATTATATTGCCGAATTTTTATTTAAAAGAACGTAAAATTTTGATAAACGCCACCTAATCCTAACCAGCGATGGTATATGGCAGTGGTGGGCACGGGTGGAGCCCCTCAAACGCCTGCTTCTCCCACCAATCTCTCTTTCATGCAGCGCGCACATTCGTTGCGTACGCTGATGTCTCGTGTCTTCGTTGCCCCATTGTACCGCGCTTGATGGAAGGGGACAGAGGGCGCTACGGTGTGGACGGTTTTGCCTCAATTGAGGCAAAATTGCCCATCACTGGTATATGGTCTCGGTTTTTTCGCGCATGCGCGACTAAATGCAGGAACGTACCGTACGTCTTATTTTTGTGGGGAAATTAGGGGAGAACTGTTATTGACGGGAAATCGGACAGAAGAGTGCAAGACGACACGACGAGACGACCGTACTTCAAAATTTTTGTAAGTTAATGTTAATATATTCGATTTCATAATGGCAACTAGTATTGGAGAAAGAGCTACTTGCTAATTCATATTTGAAAATCGAAAAAAAATTTGCGAAACTATGCGGGGTGACTAAGGTACCCCATTTTAGCCCAACTTTGTACTTTACTGACGCTAAAATCGTCGCGCATGCGCGAGAAAACCGAGAGCATATACCATCACTGGTCCTAACCAACACACGACTCCACACACACCCACCCAGTGTTTCTGAGACGAAGGTTCTCATATTAAACAATGTAAAATCAGCTGAAACCAATACCAATTTGTTTTACTATCAAATGCGATAATTGTTGCGGCCCCGGAACAGGTTTACGTTGCCACGGAGCGTGGAAGAATACGGAAAATTTAATACACTATTAGCAATAGTTTTTCGCAAATATCTTGAAAACTGAGACCGAGCACCGGGTAGTTGTAATGACAAAAGCTGTTCAGAATGTTGTCCTCAACAACATATGTCAAGGTCAAGGTCATCGGAGCATCCTCCCCTAAACGTAAGGTTGACCCTGTTTTATTGAAATTGTTGGATAAAGAAATATATTTGTACTCATCTCGGTTTCATTTCTATGCATTTCCGAACAACCTGGCCGATTCAAATATTAACCCTTTGCACTCGGAGTGATTTTAATTAAAAAACTAAATATATTTTTTAACTTAGAATATTTCTATTCCTCATGATTTTTTTCATGTTCCGCATATGAAACTGCATATAATACCTCGTACAATACGTGAATGTTTAGTAATTTATTAAATAATCACCAATTTAGTATTGTAAACAATATTTTGAATAATGTTGTAGCAATTTCAAGTGGCGCCTCAGAGTCGCCATTCGAGTGCTAAGGGTTAACACTAGATTTACGGGGCCCGTCAAAATGACGGATTCAAAAATTTTTAATTTACGATTGTTAAGAGTGTATGAAGGCATTCGTGAGGAATTATTAAATAGATTTATTTTGTTGTGTATATATTACAGTAAAAATCGCTGAAGATCTAAATAAATACAATTATTATTTTTTTTATATAGTAATGTAAAGTAATCAATTTTAGTGCTCCGTAAACCTAGTGTTAAACAAAACGAGATTGGACAAATCTAAAAATGTCGTTATGTTGCTATATATGTATCAAGATTATTAATGAGTGAAATTATTTTTGATATAACCTCTCCTTCTCACAATCGGATGCAGACAATTCTTATTTTGCACAAGGAGCCGCAGTCTGGTCATATATTTACACGGATGCAAACATCGGTGAAGAAATATATTTTTATTCAAGCTCAGTTTCATGCAATCGATGCAGACAATTTTTATTTTGCATAAAGATCAGCAGTCTGGCGATATACAGTGGTTCACAAAAGTATTTGAACGCCCTTTCAATCAGAATAATTTGTTTAAAAATTCACCATAATACTTGACCTTTTTTAGCAATTAGAAGCAGTGATTTAATAAATGATGTGCAAAAAAGATTTAAAACTTCTTTATTTCAGCTCGTAATTAAAATTTAAAATATTCATCTTGTAGCCTATGTTGGTAATATACATGGTTAAAATTTCATTGAAATCGATTAACGTACACACGAGCTACTAGCGGTTGAAAGTGGTGAAAATTGAAGTTTTTCATGATTTTTATTCAGTTTCTGTTTAAAATCCACAAATTCGTATATCCTTCCACGCGTGTCGTTTTTTTTCGCGTCAACCGATTTCGATTAAATTGTCAGCATGTGTAAAACTAACATGGATCTAGAAAACGCATGTTTTAAATTTTCATTACGGATTGAAATAAAGAAGTTTTAAAAAGTGCCATTTTTATTTTGTCATGAAACTTCTACCAATTGCAATTTATTCAAAATCTTTTTTACACGCCATTTAGTAAATCAATGCTTCTAATTGCCAAAAAAAGTCAAGTCGTTAGGTGCAATGTTAAGAAAGTTATTCTAATTTAACCCTTTGCTCTCGGAGCTATTTTAACTACAAAATTAAATAATTTTCCGACCAATCATATTTTCATTCTATATGATTCTTTTTCATTTTGTAGATGTGAAACTAGATATAATTCCTCGTACAATACTTAAATGTGTAATACCTAATTTATTGAATACAAATTTAGTAATGCAAACAATATTTTGAATAATGGTACAGCAATTTTTAGTGGTGCCTCAGAGTCACCACTCGAGTGTTAAGGGTTAAAAGGCGTTTGAACACTCTCGCGAGCTACTGTATTTCCAAGGATGAAAACTTCGGTGCGTCTGATTTGTTCTGTTTTGTTCGTTATTAATATCGCTTGTGCATCGTTATCTATGTATTTGGATCGTTCATGTTTCGCAAGCGGCATTGCGCAGTAGTAATTCCTCTCGAGTATAGTTCCGCAGCCAACAAGGTAATGTGCGCGCGAATGAGGTTCTCTTTCAATGGAAGAAGTACTTTTCGTTTCCTTATATTCGTGTTAGGTCGTGCGGAATAACGAAAAGTTGTTATAAAATTCTCAACGGCGGGGGGCAACGATGACGCGCGAGCACCTATGCATTCAATTTGAAATGAATGGATCTGCGCTGCGTGCACGCTCCGCAGACAAGAGAGAATTGCGTACCTGACGGAAGCGATGCTTCCGATGAGTGCGTGCGAACTCTCTTACAAGGAACAGCATTCAATCGCTGATAAATTCCCACAGAATTTCCACGTTGATCGAAAGTTTACTTCCGAAGAATGCAAATTAAAAATGCTTATGAAAGCTGATTATTGGAGATGATCAAAGATAAAGGAGGACATTAATACGGTCTATGCGAAACGTAGTGTGTTTGTCTTGTAAAATTATATCGAGAGAAATGAAAAGTAGTCAATTAGTGATCGATAATATACAGAAAAATGAATAACTGATGAACTGTTCATTACACAGTGAATTCTCGATAATTGTCCACAACAAGGGTCGGGCCAGTGACAATTATCGTGCAGAATATACCATTTTTTGACCTGTGGTAAAGACGGTCAACGAAGCTCGAGAACCTCGGTCGCTGAGAAATGTAACACAATAATGTGAGACCACTACTAATCCAATAACAAAACTTTTTTATTTTTCATTATTTTTTATTGGACTTTCACCAAGATATTCGTGGCATTTTTCTAATGAAAAGATACAAAATATGATATATGTATATCCTACAATTTTCGTCTGAAACATCTTTTTCGTATCACCTATAATTTTCGGGTAATGGAATTTTGTCCAGAAAACGGGCTCTTCAACGCACTGTGCGACGTGACAATTACATATTTGTTTAACAATAAACTCGTTACGATTAAATGACCAACTTCTTATTTTGCAAAATGTATAGTTAAATACCACTGTTGGAAAGAAACTGTTCCACTATTTTCAATCAACAAAAAGTTGTACTCATCTTGTTATAATAGAAAGCAGCAAATACAAAAATAGTATCCTAATTGTGTCCTATTGTGTCCAAACATTAACAATGAGTTATTCTATTATAATTAGAGAAAGCTTGTGCAAGTTGGGCTCCTTAGAAACATTCGGTAAGAATGAGATGTTTTGACAGAAAGAGAATATCCAAGGCAAACAGGCAGAAAGGAACAGAAGATGAAAAAGAAAGGGAAAAGACGCGGGTCGTGCCGGGTAAATTCAAGCGGAAGAAGATAGCAAGTAAAGGAGAAGCAAAGAATGAAGGGAAAAAAGGCGGTCGAGAGAAAAGAAAGGGAGGCGCACAGTGCCAGAGATCAGACGATGCGAATAATTGCAAATTTCCAGAACGAGGACTTCAATTCTTGTTTGTGTATGTTTCTCCATCGATCTCTGTACATTCTCGTCCATGCAAATATTCGTTGCATCCTTCCATTCATAGACAACAACCTGTTTCAAGGAAAATTACGAACCTCGTGCAGTATCTTTTCAGAACAATATTTAATTTTATCCAACCTACGAAGGGGCGAGCTAAAAATTAAGTTGTGCTGCTATGATTTTCAAATTATTCATCCTTTAATTTATACATCTTCATGCAGAATCAAACTTGTTCTCATTAATTACAAGACACTAGATCCAAATAGAAATTTATTTTTCCATTTCTTTGAATCTTACAGCTCTTTAAAATTACGTCCCCACGCATTTTGCTTATACAGGCGGTCGTCGACTTTCGCACATTCTACTTTCGCACAATTCGCTATTTTGCAAATTTTTAAAGATTCAACTGTTTAATCCTCTGCGATATGAAAACGGAGTTTAACGGCTGTTGCTCATAATACGATTGCTTCTGACTTATGGCGACGAAAAGTTGAATATTATATCGAAAAGTATTCGTTTCATGTCTGCAACCTATGTTTTGAAATTAGATCGTCCTTCTCGTTGCTCTTTGTGCTAGAACTAGTACATTTATTCAAGATGCCGCGTTCCCGGCAGAAAAATGCTACTTATCCATGATAGACAGGACCAATTATAATTACAGGCGGCCCCCGACTTTCGCACAATTCGCTATTACGCAAATTTTTAAAGATTGAACTGTTTAATCCTCTGCGATATGAAAACGGAGTTTAACGGCTGTTGCTCATAATACGATTGCTTCTGACTTATGGCGACGAAAAGTTGAATATTATGTCGAAAAGTATTTGTTTCATGTCTGCAACTTATGTTTTGAAATTAGATCGTCATCCTCGTTGCACTCTGTGTTAGAACTAGTACATTTATTCAAGATGGCGTGTTCCCAGCAGAAAAATGCTACCTACTCATGATAGACAGGAGCAATTATAATTACAGGCGACCCCCGACTTTCGCACATTCTACTTCGCACAATTCGCTATTTTGCAAATTTTTAAAGATTCAACTGTTCAATCCCTCTCAGGGGACATCAGACTAGCCATCAGATTACAATGTTGTTCGGATCAAGAGAACAAAACAGTTTCAGTCTTCCATCAGTGCGCGCGTCAACGTGTTGTGTGTTTTGCTAATTTATTTGTTTAATTTAAAATATTTCGCCCTTATGAATTGATAAGCATGAGTCAGAAACGGAAAAACTGCAGTGTTGATACGAACAAAAAGAAATTATGGACTTATAAACTTCATACGATCGAGAGTAAGCAGATCTACGAAATGTTCAATTTTGAAAAACAAGAGTAAAATTAAGGAGTACGTTCAAAATTGTGGAAATACATCTTCAAAGATTGTTTCCAAAAGACACGGCATAGTGATGGATGAAATGGAAAGATCTTTGTCATCATGGATTGACGATCAACATCAAAATTTTCAACTTCATTATGTATACATATTGATAGATAAATACTTTAACACTAGAACTACCGAGCGCTAAACGCGACTAGTGTATATTGCCTTCTAATAACGACAAGAATGCATTTATTCAAATTCCGTACAACTTTTGTTTAAATATGTACTCTAATAGAGAAGTTGACTAAAACATTACTCCGGAAAACATTTTTATAATTTCAATATTTGTAAAAGAAAAATTTAGAAACCAGTCATTTTGACTTGTCCGGTAGTTCTAGTGTTAAGATCCATTTAACTGTAAGAGAATTTTGGTGATTGGAAAATTCTGATTGTATTCATAATTTTCAAGTTTCCATGGGGTCTCCGATCGAAGTCTCTGACAATTTTATATTTTAGTTCTCTTGCAACTCTTTAGGATGAAAATAGGTTGCTAATAACGACAAGAATGCATTTATTCAACATCCGTACAACTTTTGTTTAAATATGTACTCTTATAGAGAAGTTGACTAAAACATTACTCTGGAAAACATTTTTATAATTTCAATATTTGTAAAAGAAAAATTTAGAAACCAGTCATTTTGACTTGTCCGGTAGTTCTAGTGTTAAAACACAGTTTTTGGTGCATATTTTTTTACATCCCTCTACTTTCGAACATTCAACATTCGCACACACCTTCAGGAACCAATTATGTGCGAAAGTCGAGGGCCTACTGTAAATACATATGAAATCGGCAGTCTGCTAATGAAAATCTGAAACGGATTATTTCGCCCTGTTGGATAGTTCTAATCTAAAACAACAGTTGCAGAATGTTTGAAGGATGAAAAATGAGAAAATTTGAAGAGCCTTGTACGTAACAAGTAGTTGTAGAGAATATTTACGCGACCGTCGCGTCGTCGATGTAGCAAGCGGCCGGTTAAAGTTTTATCCGCAAATGATTTGTTTCGCCATTATTGCGGTTAGAAATTGAATCGCGAACTGCGGTGCATTGTTCAGGAAAGGCTGTGGTGTTCGGTGTGGGGTGTCACGGAGAAGGGAAAATACGAATTTTGAGCGGTAACGGCACGGGTTGCCTTTTGTACCCAGCGATTCGTAGCACACACGAGAGTTACTATGTTTTTGGCTCGAGTTAGTATATAGGAAATTCCTAATACAAAGCCCGGGCTGGTATAATTAATTGTTACCGTGCACCGTTTTAATATAATTGTACAAGGTAGCCAATAGCACTGCCATTTGCGAAAGTTTACCGAGGTCTACGGTACACACGCGTACTGTGCGCTTATGTGCGCGTGTGCCACCCCTCGTCGCGTGTTCACAAACGTCAACGATTCCAACATCCGAGCTTTTTACGAGCCTTGTTCTGTTTCGGTGTTATTAATCAGGTTCCCGACCATAATGCCGGATGTATGAAGACGGAGTTTAACGGCTGTTGCTCATAATACGATTGCTCCTGACTTATGGCGACGAAAAGTTGAATATTATATCGAAAAGTATTCGTTTCATGTCTGAAACTTATGTTTTGAAATTAGATCGTCCTTCTCGTTGCACTCTGTGCAAGAACTAGTACATTTATTCAAGATGGTGTGTTCTCGGCAGAAAAATTCTACCTATTCATGATAGACAGGGCCAATTATAATTACAGGCTGCCCCCGACTTTCGCACAATTCGCTATTTCGCACAATTTTAAACATTCAACTGTTTAATCCTCTGCGATCGGATGCCCCCTCTTAGGGGACATCAGACTAACCATCAAATCCCTCTACTTTCGAACATTCAACATTCGCACACACTTTCAGGAACCAATTATGTGCGAAAGTCGAGGGCCTGCTGTATCTCCAATGTGATTGTCGCAAAAACGAAATCTGCGAAATATTTGTTCCATTCTTCACACAACCCGCATTGTGTATCCATTCAAGATCATACACCAGATCAAAAATTGTGTCCATTTAATTAAGAGATAGAAATACATAGATCATCGCTAACTCCATTGCGTTGCAAACGAAATGTGCGTGAAAACATTTCTTTTTTTTTTGGTTCATACTTTAAAATACATTCACCCTGTTCGTTGCACTGTGTATATAAGATGAAGTGGATCCATTCAAAACGACGCTTTTTAGATACTAAAATTGTGTCCATTCAAGATGGACGTCCCTGTCACAGCAATTTCCAACTCGAGTGTCTCAAAAACAAGTCCTGCGAAGCATTAACGACGCGTTCGCAAATTTCTCGAAATAAAATCCTCTTGGATGCACTCTGTGCAAGAACTAGTACATTTATTCAAGATGGTGTGTCCCCGGCAGAAAAATTCTACCTATTCATGATAGACAGGGCCAATTATAATTACAGGCTGCCCCCGACTTTCGCACAATTCGCTATTTCGCACATTTTTAAACATTCAACTGTTTAATCCTCTGCGATCGGATGCCCCCTCTTAGGGGACATCAGACTAACCATCAAATCCCTCTACTTTCGAACATTCAACATTCGCACACACTTTCAGGAACCAATTATGTGCGAAAGTCGAGGGCCTGCTGTATCTCCAATGTGATTGTCGCAAAAACGAAATCTGCGAAATATTTGTTCCATTCTTCACACAACCCGCATTGTGTATCCATTCAAGATCATAGACCAGAACAAAAATTGTGTCCATTTAATTAAGAGATAGAAATAGATAGATCATCGCTAACTTCATTGCGTTGCAAACGAAACGTGCGTGAAAACATTTCTTTTTTTTTTGGTTCATACTTTAAAATACATTCACCCTGTTCGTTGCACTGTGTATATAAGATGAAGTGGATCCATTCAAAACGACGCTTTTTAGATACTAAAATTGTGTCCATTCAAGATGGACGTCCCTGTCACAGCAATTTCCAACTCGAGTGTCTCAAAAACAAGTCCTGCGAAGCATTAACGTCGCGTTCGCAAATTACTCGAAATAAAATCCTCTTGGTTGCACTCTGAGCAAGAACAACAGCGTCCACTCGAGATAACTCGTTTTCAGTAGAAAAGTCCCACTTGTAGTCAGACTTACGTTTCTCGCGTGTTTCTCTCAGCGTGTAGGACTTGTTGAGTCTGCGTGTCCGGCTTGTTGTCGAAGATGTGGGCTTCTAATCGCTCGGTATCGATATCCGATACGATTCCGTGGGTAATCCTCTAGTGGCGCGGCTCCAAGCATCCGAGTGCTGACCCTGTGACACGGTTCCGGGAGTTTCCTGGTGCGGGACGCCGAAAATCCAACCCTAAATCGTCGGGTGGTCTCTTTCTTTCACAATGACCTACCTCGAACCCTCGAGAAACGGCCTCTTGAACGGCACCGTAGTTTCGCACCGACGAGCGATTCGGCTCTCTCGTGCAACAGGTAGACGTGGCTACGGGCCAGCTGCTACCCCTATTATGCATAATTGCTCGAGGGGGAACGAGAAGCCAGCGGAAGACTCTCATGGCAATCGAACACACGTTCTCCTACTTTGTTTTACATTTTTCCCCCTTTCTTCTTCATCCTCATCCTCCGTCTATCCTTATCCTCTCGACTCCGTCCTTACCCGCTATCATTCTCCCCCTGTTCGCGACACTCCGGTTCGAGGGGTAGGTCAGCAAACCGGAGAGTAGTCTCTGTTGGAACAGCGTTTACCGTTTGCTTAGGCCACCCATTTGTCCCACCAATCAATGATCCGCACTATTTACACCATTTTCTTCGCCGAGATCCACGTCGCTTTCACCTAAATCGGTAACCGTGATAGTCTAACCATGCGATGACCGATGTCCCTGGTACAAAATCGATACTGCCACAATACGTCGATAAGAATAGGTTTGCGGGTCCCGCTGAGCCACTGTGCCCATGAGAATAAATCAGTCTATCATTGTCTTTAGCCACGATCATTTCTAATTTCGATCTACCTCGCCTCATTTATCGTATCTGTTGAGAATAAAACACTAATGGAGAGTTTGTAAACTGGAATAACCAACTTTAATATATATATGCATAATACTTATTTGTCACACGTATCCTTCTCTCACGGCATACCATTCCAAACTGGGCTCACGCTGCTGCATGCCCGACGCAGTCTCGCACACCGACGCTCGCTTGTTCTTCCGATGCTCGCTTGTTCGCTTGTACAATTCAAATGTATATTACACACGTTTTCTAACAGTATCTTTTAGTATAAAAGTTATAGAACAAATATTTTACCGATTTCTTCGCAAAGTATGAGTGCCGACCATTCTAATAGATCGTATTGTGTTGGAATTATTCATTTTTAGATACCAGTGACTTCTTCTGAAAAGAATATAACTTATCCCACTGACTATAAAAATTAATGTTCGAAGGTATGAGACCGGACCCGAGTCTACGAGGATTGTAAATCCCCAATTCTAATACGACAACGTGGTACGCGATGCCCTATGACCCTTTATGACAGATATTGTGGGGATTAGGACCCCCCAGACCACAAATACCGTAGGAGATTAGGAAGAAGGCGGGATGGTTCCGTGGGTGAGCGCGTTAATCGATCAGCTACCACCGCGATGGGCCCGGGTTCGATTCCCGGCGCGGTGCCCCTTCCTTTTTCCTGAGATCCTACATTTGGGGGCTCAGCCGGGATGGGGGGAGCACCGATCACACCGCACAATGGCGACGATAGCGGACGAAGACGAAACAAAGCACGAAATATGAAGTTACGAAACGAGTGCAAGTTTGAGTTGATGGCGCTGAGGCCAAACATACACAAAAAGACGATCACGCTGTAATGAACATTGGAGGGCGATTGTCATTGCAGGATAGCCGAGTGTAGGGATTAGGACCCTCCAGACCACAAATACCGTAGGAGATTAGGAAGAAGGCGGGATGGTTCCGTGGGTGAGCGCGTTAGTCGATCGGCTACCACCGCGAGGGGCCCGGGTTCGACTCCCGGCGTGGTGCCCCTTCCTTTTTCCTGAGATCCTACATTTGGGGGCTCAGCCGGGATGGGGGGAGCACCGATCACACCGCACAATGGAGACGATGGCGGACGAAGACGAAACAAAGCACGAAATACGAAATATGAAGTTACGAAACGAGTGCAAGTTTGAGTTGATGGCGCTGAGGCCAAACATACACAAAAAGACGATCACGCTGTAATGAACATTCGAGGGCGAATGTCATTGCAGGATGGCCGAGTGTGGGGATTAGGACCACCCAGACCACAAATACCGTAGGAGATTAGGAAGAAGGCGGGATGGTTCCGTGGGTGAGCGCATTAAGGTCGGGTTATACACATCCGTCCGATGTCGGACGCGTTTTTAGGGTATCTATACATTTCCGTCCGAACTTTGACGCAACTTGTGATGTGTTCGAGATGTTGTAAAGGAGAGCTACTCATAGTATAGCTGAAGGAGTTGTGGAGCCCATATGGCCTCCCAGACTCGAAGAAAAAGAATCGTTGAGAAGTCGGACACCGATTTCCGATTGCGAAAACTCTCATTTAAACCTGGGTTACAATATTCGGTCTCATCCGAACTTCGGACATGTATAACCCGATCTTTAGTCGATCGGCTACCACCGCGATGGCCTGGGTTCGAAAAGTGAAGACTTTTCATTATCTCCGCATAGAATGTGTTACTGCAGGTATGTGCTTATTATTTTGATGTTAGTTTGTTTGTGCCTTGCACTTTCTGGAGATCAAATTGACAAGGTGACACCTTCGTAATTCGACGTATTAATACTCGTTCATACTTCATCAGACACAGCATCAAATCTGCAACTTTTAAGCCATCACCGACTCTTTGCCCAACCGTGTATCGAGCATCATATCTGTGGGAAATAAATATTACAAGTCGAAATCAGCTCCCGATATTGTCATTCGCAAACAACGAGCCCAAAGTGCTGCCATAAAGCGCCTGGTCCATGTTTTGTTATCTCTTTACGGGGAAATAACGGATTCCTGATTGGTAAACATTCTATAAAATTCGATATGATTTTATTCGGGGCTGAAACGAATGAAACGCTGGGAGCATCCCGCGGACGCGAACATCAAAAACCATATTAAAACTTTTTTAATCCTACTCTCTCCCTCTCACTTTCTCGCGGCAAAATTCTCCCATGCATATCTGCCGGCCGCAGTTTTTAAATAGATCGCCCGAAGTCGTTCTCCCGGTTTTCCTGATCCCGCCGCTGCCGTTCGCCCAATTTTTCCCGAGGAAAGTTTAATTGTTTGCATATTATTATAAACAGGTTTTTTTTCTCTCTTTAACCATCGTCGACGACGGAGAGGCGAGTGCGCGCGTGCGTTCGCCATTACCTCGCTTTTCGAAGCCGTCGAGAGGGATTTCGATGGTACACGCTCGCGTACTTCAATATGTCCCGTCGTCAATCAAATGTCGTCGATGGATTCTAGTGCGTTTGAAATATAATAATGCGTCCGTCGATCCATCCTCTGTGTCACGCGATGTGAAATGACGTATACTTCCGGTGAATACCCGCGGCCGTGTTCCATTCGAGCGTAAATTGCCAAGAATTAATATTAGAATTACTTCGAACGCCGTGAATTCCTTCCCGGTGTTCGAATTTATTTCCCGCTGTTCGCCGACTGTTTCGTCAGAAAATTGATCGCCTAACGTTCCCATAATTTAGCAAATTTTTAATTGTTCGGCCGCCCAATTAAAAAAGTCAACTTCGATTGGTGCTCACCGAACCGGAACATGAATGAACCCACTATATCAGTGGAACATAATGCGACACACTTCAGTATCAGTGTGTCTTCTGACCCCCTGATGAAGCTAGCTGCGATGCTGGCGAAACGTTGGAAAATCTCTTCCTTTAGGACACGACTTACACCCGAAAGCCTCAACAGACACAATTGTATGATGCCGGGCCGTGGAAGTCTCAAATCTCTGACATAATTTAGCAATTATAACGGTAAAAAAGTGCTATGGTAGTGTCTCGATTGTACGTGCGGAAAATTCGGGTCCGAAATTAGTCACTTGCAGACTAAGGGTCTCTGCACACCCATCCGGGACAGGCCCGAAGAGTCTTTTTTACATAGCTTTGGTGTTCAGGATTCGGCAGAAACCTTCCAAATGGGCGCGCGACCACGTGTCGCGCTCCATTTAAATATCGCGCCGCTTATCAGGGACATCACCTGTAATTACCTCTCCCGCGAGCCAATCACGGTGGTCGCGAATCGTCACCGTCCGCGGACGATTCCCGGAATCGCTCTCCGTCTTCTAAGAACCGTCGATGCGTCACCACGTGCGCTCAGAAGGGCCATAATTCTTGCAGTTTCCAGCGCGCGTTGACAGTTCCCTCTGAGCATAGCACAAAAACAATGTTTCCAGGGACTCCACGCCTCCTTAAAGTAAGCTAACTAGCTAAATTCCGGTCCGGCCCGTCCCGGGTGGGTGTGCAGAGATCCTAAGAGTGTGCAGACTTCATTCCTTGATTTCTTACCGTAACCGTCCAACGTGAAAATGAACAAATCTCTAAGACTGTTACGTTTAAATGACTGTACGTTGAGTGCAATTGTCTGTTAAGATTTTGACCCACAGTATATACATATATACAGGGTGTCTCACCCGATTTTGACATCTTGATTTATTCGCTATTGTTAATCCTACCGAACAATATTTCAGATAAGAATTAAATGGTGCTGAGTGGGGCATAATTTGGTGTTATTAGTTAGTGTATGTTTTATACAGGGTGTTTCGTCTAAACCAGGACACCTAAATATCTCCTCTACATCTGAAAATACAAGAAATGTTTCTAACGTAATGTAAATGGTTTCAAAAGACGAATCAGATGGAAGAGTCGTTTTTTATAAATTGTAATTTTTTAATCGTTTTTTCAAGGTCACTCGTGTTTTTTACGTATATACACACATTTTTTGTTGTTGTTGTATGTTATTGTCTGTTACCATTGAAATTTGAAATGTCGCTGAAAGTAAGTTCTGCGTTAATTAGCAAATTTTAGAGTTCACGGTCATTTCAAGGTCGTGCTATGAAACATGGATGAATGCACAATAATGTTTGCTATAACATACAAGAACAAAAAATGTGTGTATATATGTAAAAAAACACGAGTGACTTTGAAAAAACGATTAAAAAATTAATATTTATAAAAAGCGATTCTTCCATCTGATTCGTCTTTTGAAACCATTTAGATTACGTTAGGAACATTTTTTGTATTTTCAGAGGTAGAGGAGATATTTAGGTGTTCTGTTTTAGACGAAACACCCTATATACATACATGTGTAAAGTATATAGCATATATGTATATATTTTAAAGCATTACAGACGAACATCTCCAAAACTATTAATTATACGCAAAAATGTTTGAGATCAAAGTTAAGACACTCCAAGGTGAGGTGAAGGTCAGATTTCTTTTTTAAATCGAATATGTTTTTTTATGCACCATCAAATAGTGATTATACGCAAAAATGTTTCAGATGAAAGTTGTTCAGTACCGAGGGGGACATCGTGTGGTGGGACTTTTACTTTTCTCGGTGGACACTCCAAGGTGAGGTGAAGGTCAACTTTCTCTTTTTAAATCGAATGATATGTTTTTTTCTTCACCATCAAATAGTAAATTTTCAGATGAGTTCAATTATCTATGACTCAAGGTCATTCAAGGTCAAACTTGCACGGTAATGCAGAAAAGATGTGATCGTTTTATTTGTAGTTTGGTTCGTGCCTTCGAACTTTCACATCAAAACAATAACATGTGTTCAATGTCAGCATTACTCAGGATAACATCAAAGTCATTATCAATGAAATGAAAACGAACGTATTTATGTATTACTGTGCTCTTATGCAAGGTAGTTAGTTTACTTTCATTATTAGTAATCATTTTGAACACATACTAAACTAAAGTACAAATAAAACGATCACACCTTTTCTGCATTTTCCTGCAAGTTTGACCTTGAATGACCTTGAGTCATAGGTAATTGAACTCATCCTAAAACGCACTATTTGATGATGGCTAAAAAAACATATCATTCCATTAAAAAAAAGAAAGTTGACCTTCACCTCACCTTGGAGTGTCCACCGGGAAAAATAGAAGTCCCACCACACGATGTCTCCCTCAGAGATATTCGAAGATATATGTATAGAAGATATATAGAATGAATTTTTTTTGTGAGCTTTTGTTTTCGAGAAAATTCGAATTTAAAGACTCGTCGGGATCGCGTGCATTAGTATATCCACAGAGTAGAATTGGTTGGTCATGATCAGACACGACATCCGGTTTCTATCCAGCGGTCCGTGTATTCGCTGAATTTTCAAACTCGATTTTCTGGAAAACAAAGCCTCACATAAAAAAATTTTATTCTATATCTTCGACTTATTTTTTCACGTAGAATCACCCCTTTTCGCTTGTACCACCAGTTACCGAACACCCTGTATATATAAGTATATAAATTTAAATATAAATGATACAGAATGTGTTGCTCTAGCAACCACGATTTTATATTTTTGAATAATCCGCCATAATTGTTCCTTTTCTCCTTAAGAGATGGCGTTAATCTCCCTTCTACTTTTAGTTGTATGCGAACGTATATTCTTCTGTATTGTATCTCTTGCCAAAAACCATGATGTTTGTTTCACCTTTTTTTTTACTTTAATAAACGATTAGTTTAACATTCAACTCAGACTTCATTTAACAAAACCCAACAGAATATTTATAATATTACGATAAGATCTGGGTGCTCTTCTCTTTAGTTCTAAAAAGAATCTAGACAGTGGTTTCATTGAATAAAGAAATGCGTTTAATTTCCAACGAATTGCACTCGAATGGCGACTCTGAGGCGCCACTGAAAATTGCTACACCATCTCTCAAAATATCATTGAGACGATTACATTTGTGTTCAATAAATGGCTAAATGTTTAAGTATAGTATGATGAGGTATTACATCGGTTTCATTTCTATGAAATTAACAAAGGTCGTACAAAATGGAGGTCGAAAGAAATGTTTGATATCGGAGTTAAAATAGCTCCGAGCGCAAAGGGTTAAGGTAATAATTAGACTGCAGATCTTTATGCAAAATAAAAATGTTCTGAATTGATTGCAAGAGACCGAACCCAAATGGACATTTATTTCTCTCTGTAATGGTTTTAACAAGTTGGAAACAATATGTCGATGTTCTTCTATTATTTGTATATCTCTACTGTTTTAAATTACTACTCATTTTTGTTATAAATGCATAAAATCCGTAGGCTAGTAATAATTTTTGGAATTGTTTGATGCATGCGAAATAAATTCGATGCATTATTGTAGCGTACAGTGTATCGTGTATGTGTATACCATAACGCCTGGGAATTTACACGAGTGAGCCGTGTTCCGTTAAGGTAATGACATGACTCTAGTTCAGGGTGGAAAGATTGATGCGCCGGGTCGGTTTCAAGCAGTTTAGTATAACCGAATAGACTTTAGGGTAAACTATAACTACGATGCATAACAAGTTGAATATGATTAGTAGCGTGTGTATTTCAGTTTGTTTCGTAGTAAGATCTTCACCGTGCGGTAGATATACGCGCTGGTAACATAATATGTGGAGTTATTGAATCGGGCTGTATTATCGTACTTTCTGCAGTTAGGGTCATCCATGTGAAAGGAAAACTGCAACGGCGCATACACGCATTCTTTATTAACACTAGAACTGACGGACAAGTCAAAATGACTGGTTTCTAAATTTTTCTTTTACAAATATTGAAATTATAAAAATGTTTTCCGGAGTAATGTTTTAGTCAAATTCTCTATTAGAATATATATTTAAACAAAAGTTGTACGGAAGTTGAATAAATGCATTCTTGTCGTTATTAGAATGCAATATACACCAGTCGCGTTTAGCGCTCGGTAGTTCTAGTGTTAATAAACTCGGAATCTGAATGGAAAATAAAAAATCTTCTGCGTCGGTTGCAAGGCACTGTAAATTAAATAAAAATGTTATTCTTTCTTGAATAATTTCATTCAGTCGACGATGAAGGCACCTATTGAAAAAATTAGTAAAATTATTGCAATTTTGCTTTTGCAAATTACCGATTACATGTAAACGTGAAAAACGCAAACAAATGAAAACTTTGACAAAGTTTGTTCTGTTCATAATGTTTTATTTTTAATTTCTCCGAATTATCGATTTTAGATGCGGACGCGTAATTTGAAAAACAGCAATATTTCTTGAAAGTACTTGAAAATACCGAGTTTGCCAAAATTCGGTTAGCATCTGCGAAACGCAAAAGGGTGGACCGAGCGACCTCGATGATAGATTTTAACTTCTCAGTTTCTGTTTTGTTAAACAAATCCCCCAGCCCGGCAATCAACGTGTTCATTTCGAATGTCAATAGGAAATTTGCGAATGTTTCGGAAAAACAAACATTTTGCGCATTTTATGACCGGCTATTAATTTATTAGTTAAATGCGGACGGGTTTTTAAAAAACTTTGATATACGATCTGTTGTTGCAATAACAAATTTCAGTTTTAATACATCAGCGATGACCGTTTTTATTTTCGTTGATAAATATTCGTAAATTTCCGTGACTGTAAATCAAGTCCGAATCGCAAGACAGCTCGTTTGTTGGAAAGATTGTGCTGCCAAGCTTACCGAGAGTTATGCCAAAAATGAGATTCGTTTCTTAATGAAACAAAGTCCATGAACATTCCTCCGGTATCAGCATTTCAGAATTAATACTGCCAGTAAGAGAAATCCTCGTAAAGAATCTCTGTAGGAAATATCGTACGAAATTTTATGGACTCTTGAAATTCAGAATATGGCATACAAATAATAATTCTTACCCACTTCAAACTGCAATCCCGAATAATCCCAATTTCGGTGATCGCGCAAATAGCAACATTATTTCCTGTACAACACTGATGACACTCGAGACTGAATATCTGTAGGCGTGTCACACGATATATATATATATGCAGTTTCCACTTGCGAAATTTATTATAATCACTGAACAGAGACAAACGCGAACATAATAGAACACTTTACAACATTCTCATTCAGAGAAGCTTCATCATTCTCGTTTATATGCTGAAAATCTTAACAGAGAAAATCTTATCTTAATATTCTATTTGGTACAACAGCTATTGAACGTAATAAAATCCTGAATTATCCACACGAGATTTATACAGGACTATTGATGTATTAAATGCGCGACATTTTTTTTTATTAAAATTAGTCCGAACAGGATATACTTTGTATTGTATACGTACAGTGGGCGTAAAAAGTATCCGTACACCTTCAAAAATCGATTGACTTTTTTAACATTGGATCGAACGGATTCAGTTTTTTTAGATGTTAGAAGGATTAGTCTACTAGGTAGCGTGTAAATAATTTATTCTAAAAATTGGTATTGGCCGGAATTGCGGCGATAAAGTAGGCAGCACAACTTTTAACTTTTTTATCTATGTCTGTAATGAAAATTTAAAAGGCGCTTTTTGCAGGTCTAAGTAAGTAAGTTAATACACACGCACAAAGTTTCATCGAAGCCGAAAATCTGCGACGTTCACCCTTTTAACACTAGAACTACCGAGCGCTAAACGCGACTGGTGTATATTGCATTCTAATAACGACAAGACTGCATTTATTCAACTACCGTACAACTTTTGTTTAAATATGCATTCTAATAGAGAATTTGACTAAAACATTACTCCGGAAAACATTTTTATAATTTCAATATTTGTAAAAGAAAAATTTAGAAACCAGTCATTTTGACTTGTCCGATAGTTCTAGTGTTAAGCATTCATCTTGTAATGTTTGTAGCTCATAGCAACATTAACCGACTTCTATGAAACTTTGTGCATGCATATAACTTACGTAGATCTACAAGCACAGATAAAAATGTTAAAAATCGTGACCTTTACTTTTCCCTTCACAATTTTGACCAATAGCAATTTTTAGAAAAAATTATTTACACGTTACCTAGTATACTAATCCTTCTAACATCTTAAAGAAACTGAAGACGTTTGTTCCGAAAGGTGTACAAATACTTCTCACACCCACTGTATACAGGGTGGGGCACTAACTATGTCCAGTTTGAATATTGCCGTTATTTGTAATAATATGAAAAAATGTTTTATAGAAAACTTACACGGTATAGAGGGGGACATATTGTGACACAAACATTTTCTGCGTGGATGGAGGCATAGAGGAGATTTCAAGGTCAACTCTATTTTTTTAAATGGAATGCTATGATTTTTTTTATCACGATGCGATAGCCAGTGTTGAGACGAATTCAGCGTGTTATCATTGAAGGTCATGCAAGGTCAAATATGGTAGTAAAATAAACTTTATTACATTACGGGAGATGCTCGAATTGATGACTGTTTGCATCAATGCAAAGTTGCAATCTTCGTATCCCTGCATCACGTGCATGTCTTATCGTTTCTGAACTTATTCTAGCACATGCTGTATTATTTCATAGACCCTCGCTTTTACATAAACGAATGGTTTTGTAACATTGTTTATGTTGTGGCAATACATCGCGTATAGCTACAAATGCAAACATCTCATCAGCTCGTAATATAAACATCTCACCAGTTCGTAACATTAACATGAATCGGTCAGTCAGTCTCGGTCGATTGTTGAGTCAAGTAGCTGCGTGATCATCAAAATGAAGTTTTCTTTCGAAGAGCAAGTGGATATGATCTTCATTTATGGAGAAATGCGACAAAATTCGATAAGAGCTCAATCCTTGCATGCTGAACGATACCCAAACCGTACACATCCTTCGCACCGAACATTTGGAAGATTGTGCAAAAAATTATATGATACAAAGATTGCAACTTTGCATCGACGCAAACAGTCATCAATTCGAGCATCTCCCGTAATGTAATAAAGTTTATTTTACTACCATATTTGACCTTGCATGACCTTCAATGATAACTCGCTGAATTCGTCTCAACACTGGCTATCGCATCGTGATAAAAAAAACATAGCATTCCATTTAAAAAAATAGAGTTGACCTTGAAATCTCCTCTATGCCTCCACCCACGCAGAAAATGTTTGTGTCACAATATATCCCCCTCTATACCGTGTAAGTATTCTATATAACATTTTTTCATATTATTACAAATAACGGCGATATTCAAACTGGACATAATTATTGCCCCACCCTGTATACTTGTTCAATCGTCTATTCAGTAGAACATTTCCGACTATTTCGGATAAGAGAAGTTCTACAAAATCGTGGATTAATCAAGTAAATACGATCCTAATTGCGTCGTGTTGGTAATCGCATTAATCGGCAAAACGTGGCCGATACGCTGGTAAAAGTTTCATAAAGAGATAATGAAAAATAAAAAAAGTTGTATGCACTTTTCTCTCGTATCTATCGCGGAAGCGTGTAACCTCGCGCGTAGGGTTAATAAACGATCCCATAGGAGATTTCCTAGTGCAAATTGCCAGTTCGAAAAACAAGGTAAAGACGCGAGAAGTAAGGAGAGGGGAGAGAGTAAAGGGTTAGAAGGAGCTGTCGCGAGACAGACGAATGACACAGAGCGCTCGTATGACGCATATACCGAGGGCTCGATGGATCGGCGTTGCTCTCGTACATAAAGGCAACGCGTTTGTACATGGAAACTGAAGTACATAGACGTATACATGCGTATGTACGGATTGCAACGGCAATTAAGTTTTACGGCCCTGCATCCAGGGAGAGACGCCTGTTTCGAACGCGTTGAGTGCCGCTCGTAAAACCGGCTAGGGATAACTGCAGCACACCCTGTTTATCCCTTTCCCCGCTGAACTGTGCAGGTAGACGAGAAACGTGGTTCTGGAGTGTCGAATATGAACGGTGGTGGTCGCGTACTATGGCGAATCGCTGATACAAGATCGATTAAAACCGCGACGATCCTGCCCAGGGTTGTGCGACGAATTCGTTAGCAACCAGGTTTTGCTTTATTACTGCGAATTAACCGATACTTCCCCATCGTTCAGCGGATTTGTCCACGCTTCATATAGTCGGTCGTTTCATATTTTATGTCTCGTATCGTAACCGGTTGCGAAATCGGATCGAGCTTGTTCGATATGGCCGAGACTTGTTTTACACGTGTTGTCGTTACATCGGTGACTAGGCTGTGCGGATCTTTAAATGCGAAATAAAAATTTGTTTTAGTTGCGAGACGTGGGAGATACACTTTAGTAGCTCTATTAACGCTAAAGTGCCGGTCGAATAGCTTATTTTTTACATTACAATTATTGAAACTATAAAGATGCATTTATAAGCAATAATTATAGAAAATTCCTTACTCAAGCGCATACTGGAATTTGAATCTCTTTTTTTTTGAGTCATTTCTATAAGGCGATTAAATTCATTTTCACGTTTTATCTGTTCGTTCTTATTTCAGTTTGAAATACTATTGGGTTGGGGAATAAGTTCGTAGCGTTTTATGTTTTCTTTTATTCTACGACGATTTCTTTGTACTTTGGCAAAGTGTTGTACATCATTCGAAAGAGCTCCTTCTGGTCTACAAAACTGTGGTAATCGTTGTTTTGAATAATTTAATTATTTTTTACATTACAATTATTGAAACTATAAAGATGAATTTATAAGCAATAATTATAGAAAATTCCTTACTCAAGCGCATACTGGAATTTGAATCTCTCTTTTTTTGTGTCATTTCTATAAGGCGATTAAATTCATTTTCACGTTTTATCTGTTCGTTCTTATTTCAGTTTGAAATACTATTGGGTTGGGGAATAAGTTCGTAGCGTTTTATGTTTGCTTTTATTCTACAACGATTTCTTTGTTCTTTGGCAAAGTGTTGTACATCACTCGAAAGAGCTCCTTCTGCTCTACAAAACTGTGATAATCGTTGTTTTGAATAATTTAATTAATTTTTACATTACAATTATTGACACTATAAAGATGCATTTATAAGCAATAATTATAGAAAATTCCTTACTCAAGCGCATACTGATATTTGAATCTCTTTTTTTTTGAGTCATTTCTATAAGGCGATTAAATTCATTTTCACGTTTTATCTGTTCGTACTTATTTCAGTTTGAAATACTATTGGGTTGGGGAATAAGTTCGTAGCGTTTTATGTTTTCTTTTATTCTACGACGATTTCTTTGTTCTTTGGCAAAGTGTTGTACATCATTCGAAAGAGCTCCTTCTGCTCTACAAAACTGTGATAATCGTTGTTTTGAATAATTTAATTTTTATTATTTTTCAAGCTTAGAAATGGAATATCCAGGACGCAAAAATCAACATTTTCGACACCCGCTTTCCTTTGCTTTTTATCGAGGTCAAAAAGCTGCCGCAGCCGCTCGGGATATTTGCGACGTGTACGGAGAAGGTGTCATAGGCAAGTTTACAGCACGGAAATGGTTTGCAAAATTCATAAATGGCGAATTTGACCTGGACGACACGCCTCGCAGTGGACGGCCTGTTGTCGAAAATGTTGATTTTAGCCTCCTGGGTATTCTATTTCTAAGCTTGAAAAATAAAAAATTAAATCATTCGAAACAACGATTATCACAGTTTTGTAGAGCAGAAAGAGCTCTTTCGATTGATGTACAACACTTTGCCAAAGAACAAAGAAATCGTTGTAGAATAAAAGAAAACACAAAACGCTACGAACTTATTCCCCAACTCAATAGTATTGACAAACTGAAATAACAACATACAGATAAAACGTGAAAATGAATTTAATCGCCTCATAAAAATGACACAAAAAGAGAGAGATTCAAATTTCAGTATGCACTTGAGGAAGGAATTTTCTATAATTATTGCTTATAAATGCATCTTTATAGTTTCAATAATTGTAATGTAAAAAATAATTAAATTATTCAAAACAACGATTATCACAGTTTTGTAAAGTAAAAGGAGCTCTTTCGAATGATGTACAACACTTTGTCAAAGAACAAAGAAATCGTTGTAAAATAAAAGAAAACATAAAACGCTACGAACTTATTCCCCAACCCAATATTTGATATTAACATATTCCTTCAATATTATTGCACTTACGCATGTGGAAAAATTTTTGTGTACTCTCTGATGATTGGCAAACATAGCCCAAAAGTTTAAACTTGCTACGATTAGCAGGTGCGGTGTAAAAAACTCGAGAAGCGCAACATCTCTTGAGATCAAAGTAGACAGACCGGTCAAGCAACTCAGCTGCATAAAACATTAGACTTGTTCTCAATCTAAAAGTCAAAAAAAGACGCTCGCAATACTAGCCACATTTGTCTATCCCCGGAATGTAAAACAAAATGGAAGTTCGTCGATGATAAAGAGAGCGGGCCGTTCAAACTTCCATCATCTTCGACAATCCGCAACCGCGGAACAATTCGCGAGTTCGTTCCGGTAATCAGGGAACGGCGTGTGCGTGGAAAATTCGTTATGCATAGTTTGTTTATTATTAAGAGAAATTCCCAGAATAGACTATAATAGGATCGCGTTGTTGGTTATAAAACGTGCGCGCGCGCGAGAGTAAAACTTATGAGAACCTATACCCAGGCCAGGATTCCGCGGATTCTCAAAGTAGTTTCTTTTCTGAATGCGATAACCGGGAACCGCAGAACCCCGGAGCGAGATCCGCTAATCCAGTTTCGCGGCAGAAAACAGCGAATGCGTTCGGCGGTGATGCGAGAGGCGGTGGTGGCGTGCAAGATGGTCGGATAGGGCGTGGACGTTGCAGCGGGTGGCTGAAAGGAGGAATTGTACCGGGAAGGTACGATTAATCAGGATAGCTGAAGCTACGTTTGACTGAGCTGCTATCGGCGACGAAACACACGGAGAGAGAAAGAGAACAAGCAAGAGAGAGAGAGAGAGAAAGAGAAATGGCGAGATCTCTCTCTAGAGCTTGCGCGTCGTACACGACCGGTGTATCCACTCTCGACCGGCTCCGTTTAATCAAATTCACGGATTCGGGGGTGGAAACAACGATCGAGAAGCCCGGGGAATCACCGGGACCGGTGATGGTAGTTGAAATGGCTGCGTTTACCTCGTAAAATCTCGTCGCTGTGTTGCGACGCGAGAACAGAAAGAGAACCCACTCTCTTTCTCTCTCTCTCTCTCTCTCTCCGGTCTTGCACGCTGCGGAATCGTCGTCTGTCCGGATAGATTGGAAGGAAACAGAGAGATCAAATTCTATTTTGCACCACTCGGCTATGCTTTTTAAACGACGCAGACACGCGCTCCACACCGGAGGTTTGTTATGAACGCGTCACGCCGTGCAGCGCCGTCGCCCAATGCAACAAATGCATCCAAGACGAGAAGTATTATAATCTTATACGTTATCTCTGTCCGCAACCTTGAATGATCTTGTGTAATTATAGGTCACTGAATTCGTAATGAAAGGGATTATCATTGTAGGTGTTTAAAAAAGGGTGGTTCTATTTAAAAAAGTCAAGGTGACCTTGATATCTCTAAAAAAATTACATAAAAACAAAATTTTTTTTTGCATCGTGTCAGCTCCATTGTACCATTCAACTTTGCCCTTACCATATTTTACGTATCTTTAGAAACGACAAAGATATTTGAGGTACAAACGTTAGGTGACTCACCCTGTATATACAAACAGAGGAAGATTCAGATAGTAGCGGGAAAGGTGTTGTCGTAATGTCCCTCTGTTGACGAGCATAGGAAGTAGCCGCCACAATATTATACCGTCACTATAAAATTTCTGTGGTTTTTCATTAAAATACTTTTCAATCCGCGGCACGAACTTATGGGACAACCTAATACATTGGGAGCCGCGGCACGTATGCACACGGGTCCTCGTAATTCGAACCGGGGCCCGCGAAACGAGTGCCTCGGCGAAATCAAAGAGGGTGAAGGAAGAATCGGAGGAGGGAAAGATAAACACCATGGGGCGAACGACGACGACCTCGATAATGAAGGAGTATTTGAATGGAACTCATTACAGAACGCCTGAACGGGCCTTTGATCTTGATGACGACGACGTGAATAATTTATCGATACACGGTGACTGCGACGCGGTTAACGCGATCTGTTTACACGCGCTTGTTTGGAGTATTATTCTTGAGCTCATGCTCGATTTGGTCATTTTACCGGGGGATGGTTGACCGCACCGTCATAGTAATTGCGTGATTGTGGCGGAGTTTCTTGGTAGGCGTCGTTTGGTTTCGTAAATCGTGGACAGTCTGGCTTTTCCACGTGCAGATTTAAAGGGGTGTTCATTTTGTTAAATTACTTAGTGATTTTGTACCCTTCAGTGGGGCCATGTTTACTCAGGCTACGATAGATTGACTAAATTATCGAACGAAACAAGACAGTTTATGTAATTTTTGTTTTTTAGAATTAACATAGACCATTTTTATTCCGCAATGCTCAGAGCACACTTTTCAGTCAACGTTAGAGAAGATGTTATTGGCGCAAGGTTCGATCTTTTTGAGCTTTTCTTTTTTTTTTTGCAAAAAAAGTCTGGTTGTTTGTAAATGTTTCGCCATCCATGATATAATTGCGATTTCTATCGATCGAATTTTGAATTATGTTAGAGATGTTATTGGCGCAAGGTTCGATCTTTTTGACATTTTTTTGCAAAAAAAGTCTGGTTGTTTGTAAATGTTTCGACATCCATGATATAATTGTGATTTCTATCGATCGAATTTTGAATTATGTTAGAGAAGATGTTACTGACGCAAGGTTCGATCTTTTTGATGAATTATGTTAGAGAAGATGTTATTGGCGCAAGGTTCGATCTTTTTGATGCAAAAAAAGTCTGGTTGTTTGTAAATGTTTCGCCATCCATGATACAATTGTGATTTCTATGGATCGAATTTTGAATTATGTTAGAGAAGATGTTATTGGCGCAAGGTTCGATCTTTTTGATGCAAAAAAAGTCTGGTTGTTTGTAAATGTTTCGCCATCCATGATACAATTGTGATTTCTATCGATCGAATTTTGAATTATGTTAGAGAAGATGTTATTGGCGCAAGGTTCGATCTTTTTGATGAATTATGTTAGAGCAGATGTTATTGGCGCAAGGTTCGACCTTTTTGAAAATCTTTCTTTCAAAAAGATCGAATCTTGCGCCAATAACATCTTCTCTAACATAATTCAAAATTCGATCGATAGAAATCACAATTATATCATGGATGGCGAAACATTTACAAACAACCAGACTTTTTTTTTGCATCAAAAAGATCGAACCTTGCGCCAATAACATCTTCTCCAACATAATTCAAAATTCGATCGATAGAAATCACAATTATTTTCAGTCAACGTTGTATGAAACGGTGACGAAAAATCGTAGAGCAATTTCTAAGAGCTCTTTAACGCGTGTAGAGCTAGTTAAATATGAACAGTTTTAGAGGGAAAGAAGGTTTTTCGATTTTGTACCCGCTTACACGATCATTATATGATAGAGTCCAAACACTATGTCTTGGGAAACATTGTTATTAACATATCTTAACTAATGATTTAGAAAGCGGTTGTTTTCGTAGAATGGTTTTAAATAGAGGTGTTGTTTTCAGTATTAATGTTGTATTGTCGAATTGATCCTGTTGGTTGATGTAGGAATTTTGTAGATCGCATTATCCTACTTTCAACATAATTTTACTCTAGGTACATCGTCGCTAGTCGTTACTTACTTTACGAGCTACTTTATGCTACGAATTTTTTATTTAGCTTCCTCATCAGCTTGTCTGCGCAGACTGAACGTTATAGCGAGCGAAACATGGAATGTTTAAAAAAAAAAATATGCTGAAAATTTAAAAGCATACCTATCGCGAGTGTTTATAGCCAGTTTTATAACGAAATGGTAACTAACGCGTATTTCATTTCTCATGAAAGATGAAGCTGGAACACGGTGCTCCGAAGTACTTGCGAATTTTTAACATTTGCTGATTTTTGCATACTTGTCGTCACACTTCTACGTGTTACGAAGGTACAAATTGTCCTACAAATCATCGATTTGTCAAGAACAACGTGTACGTTAACCTTATCAATCGTTGATGTTACACTATTATAACTTTGCAACAAAAAGTCCGAGTGTGATCGCACTAAGCTCATTTTAACACTAGAAAGACTGAAACTTAGTATATACCTATATTGCCCAAAAGCAGTCAAAATGACTGCATCGTGAAAGAATAACTAATGTGTAAAGAAATTTGTTTAAAATTAATTTTTAATATTTTTTATATTGTTGACATGGCATATTGATGACACTTTCATTTTCATCATTGGTGATCGACTCTTCATCGCTATCTTCAGTGTCAGATGTTTCACTTTGAATATAATCCGCTTCATCTTCGGATGATAGTTCAGAATTTGTTGCATCTGATTCTATATCGGAGCACTCTTCGCTTATGTTCGTTAGCTTTTCCAATAACTCACTTCATTTCGACATTTCTTTCATGAATTTAGGGCGCAAAAGAAATAAAATAAACAATTTGTTAGAACAAGTATCACTGCATAAAGATTCGAATAACAAGTACTACTTTAGCTTATCGAGCAACTGCAACTTATCAAGTATACGCCCAAATCGACAATTTATCATGTACTTGTATGTTATCATGTGATGATAATCGAAAAAAAAATGAAAACTGTTCTTTCAATACAGAGCCGAACTTTATTATTATTATTTAATTTATATTAAAAATCCCCTCTTTTATTAATTCAATGTAATATTTCATATCTCTGTAATTTTACTATTTTTTTTAATTAAAAATACTAATTATCTATACATTTTTTTCGGCACTAAATTATTAATTTAAATTACAATCAAAATTTTATAATAATCTAATTTTACCTAATTAACCCCAAATTTTCTTTTTAAAAAATTCTACCCCATAATTTTACACAAAATTAGTCATATAAGAAATTTACTCAATTCAATAATAAGAGTCATTTGAAGGAGGGGGGAAATGAATAAGGGGGGAGGTAACTACAATTATTAATAAACGCATTTATATGTTGTACAAAAAGTCACAAAATTCTAAGAAATTGTGTCATCATATACATAATTGTTTTTCTAATTGAAATTAAAAAGCAGTCAAAATGATTTCCTTGGGCAATCTAGTATTAAAGGTTGAAATCTCCACTTTCGAAATGCTATAACAATTTTTCTCAAGATGTTCTAATTGTACGACATCATAACTGGGTTATGTGAAAGGGTACGGAATCGAAGATACCTTTTTCTTTTCAAAATTATTCAAATTCATACGACTCGACAGGCGTCAAATAATTTTTTATCGGTCTGAAACCACCATGGTTTCAAACAATGAAGACTTCCCCTTCCACCGAGCTTTCAAAACTTGTTCCACGAGTTTTTTCGCCATTTTATCGAGGATCGAATGAATCCTATAACTACCATCGTCATTTTCAAATCACAACTAACTGGATCCTCATCTTAACCCTTTGCACTCGGAGCTATTTTAATTACAAAACTAAATATTTTTCCGACCAATCATATTTCCATTCTATACCAATTTTTTTTCATTTTGTAGATATGAAACTGATATAATACCTCATACAATACTTAAATGTGCAGTACCTAATTTATTGAATACAAATTTAGTAATTAAAACAATAGTTTGAATAAGGGTACAGTAATTTTTAGTGGTGCCTCAGAGTCACCATTCGAGCACTAAGGGTTAAAATTTAATCTACTCAAACCTGTAGCTACAAAAATATATCTACGAACCCGTTCAAACTTCACCATCTACATATCACTTTCAAGTCTGTTAGGTAAAAATCTCATGCTTACGGAGCTTGTTGCGTAGTCTTGAAAACGGTGGTAAGTTTATTTTCCGCAGAAAGACGAGCGACTGACAGCGATCAATCCCAGTTCTCGAGCGGCTTCGGGGATTTCAAGTTAATTGCGCGCTCTAACACCTGTTAATGGGACTGGCAATAGGGCTGTCAGGTATTTTGTGCCCGCGAGGTAAGCAGGGACGTGCACGGTGAACGAGGACGCGACAGGCGGTGGTGTCAGGGTACCGGGTACATACACGTCCGCCGATTGGGCGAGCTGTTCGCTGGAGCGAGATAACCGTCCTCGATCTAGAAAAAGAGGACATGGAGCGAGAGAACCGCGGTTGGACGAAGAAAGAGAGACTGGACCAGAAAGAGAGGAACCTAGGAGAAAGAGGACGAACCTAGGATGATAAAGACAGACGATAAACCTAGGAGGAGAGACAGAGAAGGGGATCCTGGTAGGAGAAAGAGAGCAGAGAAACCTAGAGCGAGAGCTACAGAAGAGGAATGTGGAAGGATAGAGGAAGAGGATAGGGCTAAGAGAGAAGAAGAGCCCAGGAGGAGTGATAGAGAAAGAGGATGAGCCCAGAATGAGGAAGAGGACGAACCCCGAGCAGGACAGAGGAAACGCAGAGGAGGACGGAGTTGCAATCTGTTCCCGATGGCTCCCTCACCGTGCTCTGTGGTTACCACTTTACAGTCCCTCGCCTATAAAGCCATCCTTGCTTTGGTCCTCTCTGTGTGCGCGCGTCAACCCCTTCCGTCTCGCTCGCGCTACCCCAACGCGTCCTCTTTCATCCCCTGTCCCTTTCTCCCTCTCTCTCTCTGTCTATCTCTCTCTGTCTCTGTCTCATCCCCATTCCCTTCGTTCCACCGTCTGGCTATTCTCTGTTCCACTCCCACCCTGGAACCTATCAACGTCAGGGCAACCTCATCTGCCCGGCTGTCCGCAGGACATTAACCGAACTCAACGTTTGGTTTCCGTTTATCCGCGTCCACTTACGCACTGCCGCGCCGCACACGCTGCACATACCTCCGCACCATCAGCTCGCATCCTTTGCGCTGTCATTTCGTTCGATATTCCAATTGAAGTTGAATCGGCTCTGGTACCCGGTGATACAACCGTGGAACTCATGATGGCCCCAGTCCGGAACAAGCGGGAGCCGATGTAACGAGCTGGGAGAACTGTGACGATGTCCTCGCGATTTGCTAAGTGATTTTCATCTGTCTTTGATTACATCAGGTCGTCCCATAAGTTCGTGCCGTTTACTGTTTTACTATTTAAATTAATATTTCAAACGTACTTTCAAAGCCAACGAAAAAATATAACCCCAACCGTGGAACTCATGATGGCCCCAGTCCGGAACAAGCGGGAGCCGATGTAACGAGCTGGGAGAACTGTGACGATGTCCTCGCGATTTGCTAAGTGATTTTAATCTGTCTTTGATTATATCAGGTGGTCCCATAATCGTGCCGTTTACTGTTTTACTATTTAAATTAATATTTCAAACGTACTTTCAAAGCCAACGAAAAAATATAACCCCAACCGTGGAACTCATGATGCCCCCAGTCCGGAACAAGCGGGAGCCGATGTAACGAGCTGGGAGAACTGTGACGATGTCCTCGCGATTTGCTAAGTGATTTTCATCTGTCTTTGATTATATCAGGTGGTCCCATAAGTTCGTGCCGTTTACTGTTTTACTATTTATATTAATATTTCAAACGTACTTTCAAAGTCAACGAAAAAATGTAACCACCTTCTCTACAACCTCTACCCACTTTTTTGGTAAAGATATTACACCGTCACTGTAAAATTTCTGTGGTTTTTCATTAAAATACTTTTCAATCCGCGGCACGAGCTTATGGGACAACCTAATACTATAGTGCGAATTTCATGCATTTCTAGGAAAAACGACTGCAGCTTCAGATGGTTAAGATATTAAACGAAATTGAGGTTAGAGTGCAGACTTTGCCAGCAGGGAAAAAGGTAAAAACTTTATGGTGCGTGTTACGTTGCCGCAAACACACGGAAGGGTTCCGTGAAGGGTTGGGTTCTTGTCCCGATCAGAGAATCACACACGGCGCGAGAGATTTTGTTTATATCACTGTTTATTACAAACTGTTCGGGTCCGAGGACCTTCTATTACAAAAGATCTGTTTTAGAGTTGTTCGAGGTGGTCGTTTGATCGCAAGGTTCGGTCTTGTCGAAAGGTAGTAGCGTTCTGATGCGTCCTGGTTGTGTTCCGTTTTATTTCAACTCGGGTTTTTTTGTGATTGGTTAGTTATAATTTTGAGTGGTGAAAAATTGTAATTTGTCATTGGTCGTGGGTGTGTCTATTTTGTGTCCTGGGCAGTGTTTTAGGTCCTGTTTTGTACACGCTATTCACTGCAGATATCCCTACTATGTTAGAATCAATGATATTTACCTTCGCGGACGACACTGCTATTTTAGCCTCACACTCTGACTTTGGAAAGGCTCTGACAAGTGGTGATTTACTGTACATGTTCTTTGCTGGAGATGCAAGTGCAGTATCAAAATTTTTGTTAAATAGATATATCATGTTGTAGTCGATATACATGGTGCATTTTTAAAATCGTCATAAGCAAGAATTCAAATCTACGGCTGGGAAAACAAGAGAAGTTGATCCGACCTATTCGCGCGTAAAGAACGTCCGTCCGTGGTTTCCCTGAAAATTTCATATTCCCTGCGTTTCGGCAAATGGACAGCGCGCGCGTCCCGAAACGCTTGATCCCCAAAACCCACAATTTTTCTCCTCCATTTCCATCGCAAAAATTCGCTAGTCCCACCAGCCCGGATCTAAATCCATTAGCTGAACTTTTTAAACAGAGAGTAAATACACTTCCCATCCGTACAATCGCTTTCTATGGAAGGGATTACCGCGGATTCACGTTCCCGTTCAGTTGCGGAGGAACGATCCACTAGCAATCTGCAAAACCACTGTGTGTGGGAACATTGCTGGGGGAATTGTTAAACAAAAATAATCAGAGATCCGTCAAAATCACTTTACACATTTTGATCATCGTTACAGCTCTCCGAGCTCGTTACCAGAATTTTCTAAACGTTTTATCGTATGTGGGGGTACGAAACTACAGATTGAGAAGAAGGCTGATCATTATGCTCGTTGAAGTGTATTACAGTATTTCATCGATAATTGTCCACAACACGGGTCTGCGGAGGGACAATTATGCCGGAGGGATATCATTGTTTGAGGTTTGCCGAACGTGGAGAAGGACAGCCGAGCTCGAGAGGCCTCGGTCACCGAGAAATGTTCACATACCTAATCCGAATTTCCAACTTCTTTATTAATCATAATTTTTTTATGGGACTTCGATGACCACATTTCTGTCATTTTTCTAATAAAAATGATACCAAACAAGATATAATTCGGATCATATACAGGTGTATGGTCATTATGTATAGTCATTATGTATAGGTCAGGTACATAACATCGGTGAGGCAACAGTAATGCAATGACGACACTTTTTCATTTTTAATTAATCTTTTAGGAGACTTTTACTATCATATTTGTAATATTTCTCTGATCAAAATTTTTCTGATTATACATACATATCTATTTTTTTAATTGACGATGGAGTAAGTTTTGGTGACAGACAAAGAGAGTAAATAGTGTTTCCAGAACAATGCTACAAGTCTACTAGCAAAAGTCTCATAAAATAATAAGTAATAATAAAAAAGTTATTCCTTGGTAATACATTGCGAGGACGCGCGAGCCTCTTTCTTTCCCATACGCTATCTTTCCTCGCGCCCGAAACTTTAATCGTCGATTACACAAGTAAATATCATCGGAATTATATCATATTTGGTACGATTTTTATTAGAAAAATGCCACAAACATGGTCATCGAAATCCCATAAAAAAATAATAAAGAAGTTGGAAATTCGGATTAGTGTGGTCTCACCGATATACCCGAGCCGCATGGTGTCATATGTGAATGATGATTGTTTATATTGCATGTGAGAGTTCAGAATGAATGATACAGATGGAAGAGTGAGCGCTAGAGTGAGTGAGAGTCCGGAATGTGAGTGAGTCAGATTGTTTGAGGTTAGGGTTCCATGTTGAGAGGGATATGCACGATGCATGGCGAGTACGTGTGAGAGCTAAATAATGTTTAATATCTAGTTATAAGTGCTACTATTAAAGTATATTAGTAAAGTAATATGTATTTCCTATTGTTTATTCACCACATCATATTTCTCGGCGACCAAGGCCTCTCGAGCTTCGCGGCCCCTCAAGGGGGTACACCCCGCACTAGTGGGGATATCTCATGGACAATTATGTCGGAGACATTTGGGACAATTACCGATGAAATACTGTATCTCCATGACTGTTACTGTATTAGCTCACATACCTTAATACTTTCTCACTTAGCATTCGATACTCTTTCAAATCGCATACTTAAATATTACACGTTACGAAACAAAAACTCAAGATCGCCTTTGCATTTCGATAAAAAAGTAAAATATAGAAAAATCAATTATTCCATCGTACGTACCGGTTAACGCCCAACCATTTTTGTTCGAAACATTTTCCGACGCAACAAGTAGATTATATGTAAATTTCGGTGATACAGTTAGCCGATTCACCCTGTGCAGAGATCTAACGGAGTAATTATAAATTCGAGAGTACAAAGAAAGGAACAATATCTGCGTGCTTGGATGAGAGAGAGAGTCTGCTGTATACTGTGTTCATGTATTATAACACTACCTCCAACGGATACCGTGAAATAGTGTTAACCGGATAGCATATTTTTTGCTCCCCGATTCTCCCGCTGTCTACGGCAGGTGATATTGTTTATTGTGGACTCTGTGCTCGCGCGGTTCACGACAAAACTCTGGGAGAGAAAGAGAGAGAGAGAGAAGAGAGAGAGAGAAAAGAGAGGGTACACCCCGCACTAGTGGGGATAACTCAGGGACAATTATGTCGGAGACATTTGGGACAATTACCGATCAAATACTGTAATTATTCGTCATCCCAAATCACCTATGTCCCAAGCAGCAATCGGAACCAAGAGGGTCAGGCGCATTCATTTTCCGCACCGACAAAAATTGTTTCGCCACAGTTTATCATCGTAGCGTGGCTGAATGATTGGCCATAACGCGGAACGAGCGAACGGGAAAGAATCATGGGAGTTCTCTCTCTCTCTTTCTCTCTCTATTCGGCACGGTATCATTATCGGTTTTGAGATCCGATGGCCCGTCTTTTCCATAAGCGTCGCGAAATACTGCATATCAGGGAACGGGCTTCGGGCTCGCGCTTTTTCCGCTCGTCGATTTGCCTCGGCGTCGATTGGCCAGATCGTATAAGCGTGGCTCTTTTACGAGCAGCAGTAAACTTCTCTCTATGCTACAAAGTTATGAATTCGTCCCCCCCCCCTCTCTCCTTTTCCGTGGCTGTCGATCTCCGGGGCCTCCTCATCTTTCGCGCGGCGTCTTTCATTCTTTTCCAGCCGTCTTTTCTACTCCGCGGGTGCTAGCACCGTGGTCGTCGTCGTCGTCATTGACGTCGACGGCCACGTCCCTCCTTTGTTTCTCGTTCGTTTCACGAGCACATCGTCGACGTATCTTCTCTCTCTCCTCCAGTTCTCCGTTTGACGAGTACACCGCCGCTTTATGACACGCGATATCCTTCATCCGAAATATTATGCCTTGCTGAACCTAGCTGGCCCTCTCGGCACTCGCCCGATTCGAGACCCCAACCGGCCAGAAACCATCATTCTGCGTGCACAGCTAGTCTCTGCAAATGGATACACGTGTGTACATTTTTGGTACACGTATAACGCCGTATATATGCCGACGGTGGTCCTGCATACTCGGAGATTATATTGAAACCGTAGTAAACTTTAATTTCGTTCATCTCTCCGTCTCCCGTTGGCTCTCATCCCTCGGGCTCGCCAGCTGCGGAATCTAAGAAGCAGAAACCGTTTGCCGCGTACAAAGAGTGTGCTTGTCAAAGGATCATGCACCCAGGGTCCTCTGATGAAGAAATCGCTTCAAAACAGCGGGCCTGTTTTTTAGAAAGCGTTGCAACCGCCGAAACGTGGCCGTTTATTAAGTATCGCGACGGCGCGGCGCACAGTGCGTTGACAATGAAAAAAAAAAACATTCTTATTAGTATTTAAAACTTTCATAAAAGTGTTCCTGGGTATCGATTACAAATGTAAGTAATGATTTTAAAACCAATAAACAAGTATTAACTATGCCTGGATGCTTAACCTGCAAACAAAAAGTTTCTATCAGAATCCATTTACCAATTATGCCAATGTGTTCGTTTTATAAAAGTTAGAACTGTTCATTATCTCCAGATAGAGTGTGTTTCTGGAAGCATGCACTTGTTATTAATTGCTAGATTGTTTGTTTTCCGGTAAAAGACAGTTCCTTTCTGCTGTAACAATATTTCCAGCAGACCAGAAACACCGTTCAGACATGGATTTCGGATATTCTCGTATAATTGTGTGTCCTTGCCTTCCACCATTCATATGGACCCAAATCGAACCGTAGTTGTTACTCAGAGATGTACATTTAGCAAACCTATTTAGATATTAATTGCTATAATTTCATTAACCCAAATTAAAAGTAAGGTTCAGTTAAATCTTTTAAAATTTTTGTACGAGTTGCCCAGATTGGACCACATTGTAGCCTTCTATATTTGACCGGTGAAACTTCGTTTTATTAAAAATTTCATGAATTATTTTTAAACGTTAGAGGAATTTCAAGTTTAATTAATAGTTTTAAAAAACATTTAGAGGAATTTTAAGTTTAATTAATAGTTTTAAAAAACTTGTAGAGAAATTGCAAGTTTTATTAAAAATTTTATTAATAAATCTTAAACTACAGAGAAATTTGGTCACACCTGGGCCCATGCACAATGTGCTGCAGTAAGTTCAGAAATAAAGACATAACTTGCCTCAATTGTGGCTAACAAAATCAATGGTTCATTTGAGATACCATAGGTCCCAATTAAGATAGTTTCTTTGATTGGATCGATGACTCTTCTATAAATGGCATTTTTGGTATTTTAAAATGTGTTTATTAATAAACACAATTGTATTACTTTAAAGATTAAAATAGTAACATTCTTTTCCACTACTTTGTTTTTATTAAAATTATTTCCATCTGTATATATGTATATCAAAAATTATTTGGCGGGTCCAAATTCGGCAACTCTCCCCTACATCAATGTTCTTTCAGATCTATGGCTTGAGATATAAATTAATAAAAGAAATCATCGGTCCAAAGAACAAAGTCTGCCAAAGACATTTAGATTGCAATACTTTTGCGCAGCTTAAAAGTTTCCTCCGCACAGAAATCGGCTTCCGAAGTCTCTACCGATCATTAACATTTCCCTCAGCAGTGAAACTACTTAAATAAAAATTCTAAGTTCTGGGCATCCGTGGCAAATCTCAATTACGAGGAGGTTTTAACAAGGGCTTGGGAAATATTCGATGAAGTTACAGTTCGATGATCAACTTCCAACAATCCTGTCTTGAGTCTACGAATATTGATCCCTTAAGCCATCGCGCGTTTCGAAATCTGTTCCGAGTTTCATTGGTATAGGACTTAGGTCAACTTTCCTGTAAATTTGAACAGCCGAACTCAAGCGGATTAGGTTTCACTTGTTTCCATTCAATTCACTTTTATAGAAACCCTTCATTTTATTAATAATATTGTTACGGCGGCGTGAATATTGAGAAGTCGCCGTAATGCCGTGATGAACAACCCCTAAGGAATAATTGAAGATAGGGGTTGTCAACGAACTGTTGATCATTGAACAGAAGAGAGAGACAGAATCGACAGCCGAGCAGAACAGACATATTCTGAAATCGTTATATTCATATAAAGTTATAAGAGTTGTTGTTGAGACGTGATTATTGTATGGCCGGCTCGTATTTCGGGTTGGGTCTACGCTACGGTCGATTTTGAACAGTGCCATTGTCGAAGGGGTCGTCTAGCGTCTTCTGACGAATTTATTGTTTTATGACTCTGGTGCGGCTGGAAAGTATCAGCTGACCATGGGAAAGTCAGCCTAGCCGTGCAGCTCTCAATGGCACTTGACGTAGCGTAGGCACGGACTTAACCCCTTAACCTACGATTTAGATTCGAAGATGTTGGGCCGAAATTGTATACAAGCTCGCGCAGCGTTCGGGACATTTGCACGACTTGTTTATTTAGGTTTGGCCCGATCACCGTACGCGGGCTATGCCCGTAAAATTTAGGTTTGGCCCGACCATCGTACGCGGGCTATGCCCGTCATTGTAAGGGGTTAAAGGACTGAGCATAAAGTGGGTTTATGAGTGAGAGGGGTCGTGCCGCGAGCGGGGAGGGATGGTAGACTGCGGCCATGTTGGATGGCAAAACTAGTGTTGCCATCTATATAACGTTGCGGGAACATTGATATGATTTAATTCTGAAAAATGAATGCATAACAAGTGTATTTGTATAAATATCTGTATATATATAAAATATTTCACATTCGGTTCCAATATAAATTTATAAATAAATTATGTGTATCTATTTCCCGCATGATTGCATTGCAAATTCGCGCAACTAGTATTTAAAGTTGCCTATAGATAGCGTTGGGATATGGTGCAAGATTTCACACGCATGCGCGGCCAAAACAGTAATGTATCTATATCATGATGGCAGAGGTAGTGGAGCCCTGAGATAGTTATATCGGCGGGAATGTCTCGAAACAATCTATTCCGGACAAAAAGACTTCAGGACGTGTCCTACGAGTTACAAAATATACACAAATACACGTGTTATACACTCATTTTCAGAATCAAATCATACCAATTTTTGAAAATTTTGCTGGGTGCTGAAGGTACCCCATTTTATCGAGAATCTTACTTTACTGACGCTGAAATCGCCGCGCATGCGCGTGAAATCTTGCACCATACCCAACACTGCCTATAGAGCGCACCACAGTGTTTGCCGTCCAAGATGGCCGACAAGTTGATACGCCTTCCGTCTTTCGCCTCACCCCCGCAGCATAATGCACAGTCCTTAAGTCCGTGAGCGTAGGCCCACGCTTAGCGCCAAGGGGGGCCTGTGGCCCAAAGCCTAAATTATGGTTTCCGGCGAAATTGCAGGAAACCGAGTGTCGTCTGTTTAGTGACACTCGTTACGACGTATTTCGTCTATGGGCGTTGCCCTTGTTTTGGGAGGTCATTTGTAGCCTCCCAAATATTATATCATTGGCTGGGACCCCCACTATTTTGTACTTTGTGGAGGGATTTTTCAACCCCACGAGGTTACTTGTCTCTCACGCGTTAGTTCTAAGGTTAGTCGCGATTTAAGAGTCGAAACTAACAGTCGCGATTTAAGAGTCGAAACTGACAGTCGCGATTTAAGAGTCGAAACTGTCAGTCGCGATTTAAGAGTCGAAACTAAGAGTCGCCATTTAAGAGTCGAAACTAAGAGTCGTGAATTATACCGTCGCTGTTATACCGTCTTTTTTATACCGTCTTTCACATTTTCTATTAAAGTTACATAGTTATCCGAAACCCGATTGTTACTTATTTACCTCTCTTTGAGGTGTGTATCTCAGCGGCTCACTAATACTGCTTGAGCACTGACACGACACGACAGTTGTATTCTAGATAAATTATGTTAATAAATATCTCGTGATGCCGCGGCGTACGACGCGAAGTAATAAAAGTCGCAACAATATACTATATCGTACATATATTCGTTCAATTGCATTCTTTTGTTGAAATCAATTTCTCTATGATCCCATTCTGTTCGTGTTAATAAATTCGAAATTGATATCTTCATCTTCTTTTAAACATTACTTATTTACTAACTAAAAGCTACAGTTTCATTAATATGAAATGATTACAGCAACGTAGAGCGATTGGAAGATGTTAAAATTGAATAATATGATTTACGGTAGTGTATGTATGTAGGTTCTTGCGGAGAGGTTTTTCACGGAATTTTGCAGAAAAAGTTCGCACTGTGATTACAGCAAGATTGTATATATCAAACTGAAAGCTTCAACGTTCCTCAAGTAGAATGAATGGACTGCAGTTTTTAGAACACTTCTGCGAGTGTTGGTTGTGCAATGCTTGACAAAATAAACAGTTACATAAATGTACTGTGAAAGTTCCGTTTTATATACTTCACCTAATAAAACTTGCCGGAAGGGGCAATTTATGTCGCTTCTCGAAACTGGCTCTAGTATATCAGAATTTATACAATCCACAAATTATGCATTAATAGATAATCATCTACAGATAATCCATTGATATACAGCCATCTACAGATTGTTCTTTAATCTCTTCAGCGTTTATTAAACTATTTAGGTAAAGTTGCTTTGCCCCACCCGGTTACAAATTTTTTAGAAATTAATAAGAGTAGCATGAAGTACCTAGTATTACTACAGTCGGTCCCATTCATATTCGGGCATTCTTAAGAAGACGATAACATTTTTAATAATGGACCATACGACTTGGGTCGAAAGATGTAAGAATTCTTTGATTTATTACAGTTTAAGGACGAAAATTGTGAAAAGCTTCAATTCTCACCATCTATAGAACGTATTTGTTAAACTTTCAATATAGACCCACATAAAACAGTTGTGAAAAACAACTTTTAGTATTTTTTTTGCAATTCCGATCAATTATATTTTTTTTTAAAACATCTTTTTTGCTCCGTGTAGTAAACTAATTGTTCTAGCTTCTTATAAAACTCAAAATATTCAATATTAAAAAAGTTATCGTCTTTTTAGGGGTGTCCGAATATTAATGGGAGTGACTGTACATTTTTATAGATAAAATTTTCGTTACCGACACAGATAAAAAAGTTAAAAATTGTGACCTTTATTTTACTTGTTGCAATTAAACTAATCCTTCTAACATCTCAGATAAAAACTGAAGTCCTTTAGTTTCATTTTAAAAAAGTTATTGTATTGTAAATAGTGTTCTAATATTAATTCGGGCCACCGTATATACCTAAGATTTCTTAATCGCATCCATGGTAAATATGGTATGATAATACGACTGAAGTGTCCGGTAACTGAGCCACGAAAAATTGACAATCATGAATTCCTTGTGTTCGATAAATACGGCCAAATCTTCGGATCAAGACTTAGTTAATTTTTTTATTACTTTTAAACAAAATGGTTCAGAAAAATTTGACGACAGGTAAAAGTTCGATGATTAATCGTCAATCGTAGATAATGCATAATAAATTATAATATATACAGAATAAATTACTAGAATAATAAATTACAGAATACCTTAAATTTAACAAAAAACTTTCGAGTCGACACTAAATATCCGTTAACTGGTACTTTTACCCTATATTAATACAGAACATAATATTTGACCGCATACATAGATACGGAAATATTTTCCTCTGGCGAAGGAAAGGCCGCGAGGGAGTCAAATTTTTCGCAGATGATTAACACTTTATCTACCGGAAGCCTATTAATCGTCTTTTCAATAGCGGTGCTGTACTAAAAAGAACCTTAAAAATCTTCTTTTACATAATAGTCCCAAATGAAATAATTAGATTACATTACTGAATGTGACTTGTTGGATCACAATTGAAATTGCTATTGCTGTCGAAGAATTCATTAAAAAATCCTCAGCCATGGACCATAGACGTTCGAAACTTATGAAATAATCACCGGTAAATAATGTGTTAAGAAAGGATGTCTGTAAATATGAATTTGCATAAACCTTTGCGTGCAGGTCTAATTGCCACTGTCAATTACGTTTGACTGTCCGACACGTGTTGGAAAGTGTCTCAGAAAGCACGGTTCCTTCGAGCAAACAAATTTATATAATCCATTTTCTCTTTTGCCAGCTCGGTTTGGCACTGCGAGGATAATATCACTTATCAAGAACCCGCGCTGCAAAAACGCAAACGCCGGTAACCGATCCGCTTAGGTCCCCCCAGGGCTTCACACTGCAAATATTGCGTTTTTTCTGCCCGAGAGTCCGAGGTACTCGGTAGACGTTACTTCTACTGAGAAAATCGGGCAACCGGAAATGCGGCACGTAGAAGAAAAATATCAGTGTCATTTATAGTTGCGTAACGGCGGAGAACCGGTTAGTTTCATTGCACCCTCGATATTTTTCTTTCGCGATCGACTATTACCGTCGCGTGTAAATGTGCGTGTTGTGTCGATCTTGATAGTCAGAAGACTTACTTATCGAAGATGTTAATATTAATTCGTGACAGAATCTTCTTAATTTCCATCAGTTCTTTATGAAACTGTAACGGATGGAGAGGTTACAGGTGAAAGTGATTAATGCAATATCTGGACTGACACTTTATTTTAATGCAAGAGTTGACAGAGTGAGAAGTAAGTGAATGAATGTTTTGCGTTTCTTCTTCGGTATATATACAAAATCTCGGAAGAAGGTAACGCCTTTTCCGAGAACGCGCGGGTGGAGCTTGCTCCCTGAAGGCACGAGGGTGGAGTTACCTTTTCCCTTAAAACACCGCCCTGATCGGCGGGGGAAAGGAACTCCTTGTCGCCAATTTAGGTGGCTCTATGTTTTGGGACTTTCCTCGACCGCGCGGACAGCCCCGTCGCGGTAGACCCGTAATGGTACACGGATGGCGACGTTTTCATCAGCGAAGTCTGCTGTGCACGTGAAAGTAATAAAAGAATAAAATCATTTCCGGGCTTGCAAATATCAGGGAAGGTTTTTCTCGCCTAAACCTTGACATCTACAAGCGGACTGTTCGAATGGTTATTACGGTCGCCGACCCTGTGCCGCTACAAAACATTCACCATCACATTCCCGACGTTTTCCTGATTAAAATGACTCCAGACACGACACAACGTTGGTAACATTTACTCGTTTAATTCACGATTTAATAGAGCCTCGATTATCCGAATCCGTCATACATCTGAAGGTTTATTGTACAAATTAGTAAAGATTTGATAACTGCTGTTTCATCCGAGAACTAATTTTTCACATATTAGTTCGTGTAAGAGAGGTTTTATTAAATCGTGGATTATACGAATAAATGTAATGGAAATGCTGACGTGTTTCAAGTAGTTACGTGCCTGGGCCGAGCGGTAACGCGCGTGGCCGGCGAGCGGTTTATGGTTTAAAGAGGAATATGGTTTTAATAGTTAGTAAGGTGCACGGACGAACCTGATGCGAAATCAGGGAGCCGCTAGGATGTTTGAGAGACTTCGTGGACGAACCCGATGCGGTAATCGGGGAGCCACTAGGAGGTGCACGCGCAGACGAACCCGATGCGAAAGCGGGGAGCTGCTAGGATACGGACGAACCCGATGCGAAATCGGGGAGCTGCTAGGAGGTTGACTAAAAGCACAGACAAACCCGATGTGAAATCGGGGAGCTGCTAGGATACGGACGAACCCGATGCGAAATCGGGGAGCTGCTAGGAGGTTGACTAAAAGCACAGACAAACCCGATGTGAAATCGGGGAGCTGCTAGGATACGGACGAACCCGATGCGAAATCAGGGAGCCGCTAGGATGTTTGAGAGACTTCGTGGACGAACCCGATGCGGTAATCGGGGAGCCACTAGGAGGTGCACGCGCAGACGAACCCGATGCGAAATCGGGGAGCTGCTAGGATACGGACGAACCCGATGCGAAATCGGGGAGCCGCATAGGTTGGATAACAGTTTGGGTTCCTGATACAAGATCAGGTAGCTCCTAGGATATGTTAGTAACGGCCTCGTAACTTTAATATTATAAATAAATTGATACAACCCGAGCAGTAAGATTGTATCATGTGGGAGCGGTCAACTAAGAATTACTGGATCTGAATGGTGGGTTAAAATCAATTGTTATTGAAAATTACCTTGAACTAAATTGTATATTACAGAAAACTGGCTCTGTTACAACTGTTAGTGTCGCGATAAGAATTGAGTGTGTAAGAAAATGTTATGTAGTTACCTAAGTACTACTGCCTGTTGGATGACGCACTGGCGATGCGGGGAACACAGAGAGGTTGAATAATTATGCCCAGATAGATTAATACCGTACTCGCGGAATCTATAAGGTTACTTGATTCGAAAGGGTGATTAGGCCCGATCTCACTAAATACAACCAACTCCAAAACGAGATTCAGCGTAACGACGTGTATAGCCCGTTTGTACTTTAAGCACTGCCCTCGAGGGTTAAAATTCGAGGGTTTATATACTGTAAAATCTAAGTGGGGATGCTCTCAAGATTTCCATATTAGGGAATCTCGTGCAACTGTTCCTGTACCGAATCATGCTTTGTGCCGGCTGCATCCAGCTGGAGCATAGTCATCGTTTCTATAAGCAATGGATGGAATAGGGCATTTTCCGTTTTCATGAAAGCGGTTAGAAACCTCTGGTTGAAATAAAGCAGAGATAATTCTCTGTACGTAACATAGTTTCAATCAGGAATCGCTCGCGAATATATTTATAAGAGGTATTTAACGCCACCGAGCGTTGACAGTGACTTTTCACAATAATTGTAGAATAAAATATGTGAAACCGGACGTTTGATCAGCAATGTTCAGCGTTTACTTAAATAAAAATTGTAAGTTTTGGCCATCTGTGACAAATGAAGAGAATTTTGAACGAAGACAATTACTGAAGATCGAGCGATACTATCGGGATTAAGAAGAAAAGGTTACTAATAATTTGCGTGCCTCATCGGTTCAAACGGTTCATCTGCGCGACCAGGAGAGAGAGAGAGAGAGAGAGAGAGAGAGAGAGAGAGAGAGAGAGAGAGAGAGCCCTATTCTTTCGTCAATCAAAATTCTATTAAAACGAGCCGGTGGAAAAACGATTGATTTATTCCGTTCGCCCGGATTCACTATGAACGATAGACAGTGTTCCCAAGGATAGAAAATGCGGCGAGCGTTTTTCGAAAGCGTTCCAGCGGAACCGGAATATTTTCCGAGTTATTTAAAAGCACGGGCGAAAAACTTGCCAGTTCGCCAGAGCTGGTGCGAGGGAGAACTCGTGCATGGAGAAAACAAAAAAAGAGAGGGAAATTATGATTTTGATGAATACTGGAAGGAAGAGTTTGAAAATGCGACGGGAAACGTACACACGCACACACGCGTGGATCGGGAGGGTTTCGAGCCGTTCAAATATTATCGGTGTAGCCGAAATCGGGGCGCTACTATCATCTGGCTGCTATCCCAATCGGTCAGTACTTAATCCCGGCGAATATAGTCGGAATTCCGAAGCGTTGTTGCGCGTACGACAGCCCCGGACTCAAATAACGTCACCGCCTATGCGCTGCTAATCGCTCTGTCGTGTATCCATACGCCGGTTAATTATCGGCCGACTGTGTAATCCTACTCGTCCGAATCGTACAAAGATCTGTCCTAAGCGTAACCCACGGAATTTTCGTTGGAATCGTTCGGAACCTACTCGTTTGCCCCAGATTTGCTCGAGTATGCACATGGTTGGTCGTTGTTTGAATTACAGGAAAGCGAGTCTGCCTTTGCCTAGGCACGTTTTTAAATACGGATGAATAGTTGCACTGCATCGACATAGGAAGGTGTAGAAAGTCTTTCGAGTTTGGTTGCAGGTGGTAAAATACAATTATTTCAGTAATATTTCGTTTTTGTTAAACTTAATCGATACCGTTTGTTGAGACTTGATTATTGTATGGCCGGCTCGTATTTCGGTTTGGGTCTACGCTACGGTCGATTTTGAACAGTGCCATTGTCGAAGGGGTCCTCTAGCGTCTTCCGACGAATTTATTGTTTTATGACTCTGGTGCGGCTGGAAAGTATCAGCTGACCATGGGAAAGTCAGCCTAGCCGTGCATCTCTCAATGGCACTTGACGTAGCGTAGACACGGACTTAACCCCTTAACCTACGATTTAGATTCGAAGATGTTGGGCCGAAATTGCATACAAGCTCGCGCAGCGTTCGGGACATTTGCACGACTTGTTTATTTAGGTTTGGCCCGATCATCGTACGCGGGCTATGCCCGTAAAATTTAGGTTTGGCCCGACCATCGTACGCGGGCTATGCCCGTCATTGTAAAGGGTTAAAGGACTGAGCATAAAGTGGGTTTATGGGTGAGAGGGGTCTGCCGCGAGCGGGGAGGGATGGTAGACTGCGGCCATGTTGGATGGCAAAACTAGTGTTGCCATCTATATAACGTTGCGGGAACATTGATATGATTTGATTCTGAAAAATGAATGCATAACAAGTGTATTTGTATATATATCTGTATATATATAAAATATTGCACATTCGGCTCCAATATAAATTTATAAATAAATTATGTGTATCTATTTCCCGCATGATTGCATTGCAAATTCGCGCAACTAGTATTTAAAGTTGCCTATAGATAGCGTTGGGATATGGTGCAAGATTTCACACGCATGCGCGGCCAAAACAGTAATGTATCTATATCATAATGACAGAGGTAGTGGAGTTCTGTGACAGTTATATTGGCGGGAATGTCTCGAAACAATCTATTCCGGACAAAAAGACTTCAGAACGTGTCCTACGAGTTACAAAATATACACAAATACAGATGTTATACACTCATTTTCAGAATCAAATCATACCAATTTTTTAAAATTTTACTGGGTGCTCAAGGTACCCCATTTTATCGAGAATCTTACTTTACTGACGCTGAAATCGCCGCGCATGCGCGTGAAATCTTGTACCATATCCCAACACTGCCTATAGAGCGCACCACAGTGTTTGCCATCCAAGATGGCCGACAAGTTGATACCCCTTCCGTCTTTCGCCTCACCCCCGCAGCATAATGCACAGTCCTTAAGTCCGTGAGCGTAGGCCCACGCTTAGCGCCAAGGGGGGCCTGTGGCCCAAAGCCTAAATTATGGTTTCCGGCGAAATTGCAGGAAACCGAGTATCGTTTGTTTAGCGACACTCGTTACGACGTATTTCGTCTATGGGCGTTGCCCTTGTTTTGGGAGGTCATTTGTAGCCTCTCAAATATTATATCGTTGGCTGGGGCCCCCACTATTTTATATATGTGGATTCAAAAGCACTTACAACTCGTTTCTTACAAACAATGTTACTCGTTCCCAGTAACATTTGGCGTTCGTGGATATCAAATATAGAACTAGAGTTCGTAGTCGCACTTACGCATTATAACAATGACACTACAACAAATATTATATCATTGGCTGGGTCCCCCACTATTTTGTACTTTGTGGAGGGATTTTTCAACCCCACGAGGTTACTTGTTTCTCACGCGTTAGTTGTAAGATCAGTCGTGAATTATCTGTCGCTATTATACCGTCTCTTTTATCCCGTCTTTCGCATTCAGTTTATTAAAAGTTACTTAGTTATCCGAAACCCGATTATCTCTTTATTTAATTTACCTCTCTTTGAGGTGTGTATCTCAGCGGCTCACAAATTACTGTTTGAGCACTGACACGACACAACACGGATGAATAGTCGCACTGCAGAAGGTGTAGAAAGGGAAAATACAATTATTTCAGTAGTATTTCGTTTTTGTTAAACTTAATCGATACCGTTACATCTTAACGAACATAGATAATATTCGCAAAATAAAATCGTTGGTCGAACGCACTCATCAGAATTGCAAATATCGAAAGGTTTGAATAAATTCATCGATGACGAGAGAATGTTCTATGTTTCGTGGCAAAGTGTACACCCAGAGTCAGCAATATTTTCTGTAGTAATCGGCTCGCAAACTTTGTTTTCTTTTTATTATTAATTTCCTTCGCGTTTGGTAAACGTTCCTCAGCCGAACGAGCAGATAATCACTAATTAGTTCCGTCTGCGCACGGTCAGCTAGATTAATGCTGCTGCGTGTATCACTTGTAACGAACCAGTTTGCATTTTTTTTCGTGGTTTTCTGGCTAGAGCGATCAATCCTCTTTTTATTTTTGTAATTCTCCTTTTGTTCAAAACGAAGAGAGCGAATTTGTCATTTATTAACAAACATACGGTCCACGTACGGTCCAGTTTAGTTGTCAAAATCGTTGATATATAGATCATCTTTAGAGCGAAGAATTGATTGCACAGAGCTCGGAAAACATTGCAAAATTAAAGGATAGAGATCGTTACCTAAAACCAAACATTTCCCTCCGCGTTTCTCTCAAGTATCGATCTATATGCAGCGAAACGGTTCGTTTATTGCACGACCCACAGACGATACGCACCGCTCATAACATTTGTTACAATTACCACGTGATGCTCGGCCGAAAAACGTTTAAAAAAAAAAAAGCACGAAAAACAGCAGCGGTAGTACAGAGCAGAAAAAAAAAACGAGGAATGAAAATTTGTGCTCGTGTTTTACTGTCACCTGTCACTTTTTATCCGCACGCGTAAAAAAGCGACGATGCACCGCGACGCATGTTGATTCCACGTTTAAATATCCACGTGCACGATTGCAGGAAAAATTGTGTATGTATACGCGCGCCGGTGTATGCATATGCATACTACGGTATTCCCGTATACATAAATGCAAATAATACTATAAATTTCAGGTTTAATTTATTTGGACGTTTTAAGAGTGCCTCTTTCCGTCGGGATATGACGTTATAAATGTTATTGGCCATCGAAAACGGTGATATCGGACAAGCCGCGGCGCGTTTTTCGCGCGATCTAAATTTTCTAATCGCCAGAAACGGATTTCTCTGTTTTATAGTAATGCGTTTGTGCACGCACACGCCGCGCAGCCCCATCGGAATCTGAATTTGACGCTCGAGTGATGCAGTTCTCCGCCATTTGCGATCCAGGGACCATAATTTCGGTTCGAATGACCGAATTTGTTCCGCGATAGAGTCCGAATGAAAACGTCTTTTGTTTCGTAAAATGCGTTTAGCCCTTGCCGTACCTTTGTCTTTGCGGCTACAGTGATTAGAATATTTTTATCCCCAAAAATTTCACAAATGATGTAAGAAAATTTATATTTTTCGTATGCCTTCATATGCATTAATGCTTAAATATCGTGTACAAAAAATACAATTTTATTTTCTCTAAAAAGAAAGGCATGAAATTCATTCTGCGTCCGAAATTTCTCTCTTCCCTACGCTCAGAGTCCGCTGCACTACGTTAAACTGTTGATTCAAATACACATGCAAATATAGGGCAACCTATTTTCATCCTAAAGAGTTGCAAGAGAACTAAAATATAAAATTGTCAGAGACTTCGATCGGACACCCCATGGAAACTTGAAAATTATGAATGCAATCAGAATTTTACAATCACCGAAATTCTCTTACAGTTAAATGGATCTTAACACTAGATCTACCGGACAAGTCAAAATAACTGGTTTCTACATTTTTCTTTTACAAATATTGAAATTATAAAAATGTTTCCCGAAGTATTGTTTTAGTCAACTTCTCTATAAGAGTACATATTTAAACAAAAGTTGTACGGAAGTTGAATAAATGCATTCTTGTCGTTATTAGCAACCTATTTTCATCCTAAAGAGTTGCAAGAGAACTAAAATATAAAATTGTGAGAGACTTCGATCGGACACCCCATGGAAACTTGAAAATTATGAATGCAATCAGAATTTTACAATCACCGAAATTCTCTTACAGTTAAATGGATCTTAACACTAGAACTACCGGACAAGTCAAAATAACTGGTTTCTAAATTTTTCTTTTACTAATATTGAAATTATAAAAATGTTTTCCGGAGTAATGTTTTAGTCAACTTCTCTATAAGAGTACATATTTAAACAAAAGTTGTACGGACATTGAATAAATGCATTCTTGTCGTTATTAGAATGCAATATACACCAGTCGTGTTTAGCGCTCGGTAGTTCTAGTGTTAATGTTTTAGATGTGCCTTTGAGTCACATTAATTTTTGTAGAGTAGATTGTAATTATACTCGAACCAAGTATAGACGAATGCACGCGTTCCAGTTGCAGAATCGTGTGCAGAATCTCTCTCGTTGCCTTTCCTGGCAAAAGCTGCATGGAAAGTGTGAGCACACGTTCTTGGCACCTTTCTTAGTAACAAAGTCAACTGTTTCGACGTTACCATTCACTGTATCGCAGTTTTTCTTGCCCAAGAGACTCGACATTCAGTGTGTCTTGTCACGCACACACGCCTTACGCAAATTGATATGCCTTCTATTCATCATTCTCCTTCTTCTTTTTTCAACTTTCACTTGCTATTGTGGTTAGCTCGTGCCTTGAGTCCTAGATGTTCCAGTAATGTTACCACGAACTGCATAAGAGAAATTTCTAGAATTTCCCACAAAATATTGTACAATTTGGCATTCTTAACCCTTTTAGTGTCGGAGGCTGATATATCGGCCTTTGCTGCACTGGCGAGAAGTGTCAGCGCCGATATATCGGCCCGCACCTTGTAGCGCTTTACTATTCGCATTGCGAGAGAACTCTATCGCAAAATAAATTTATAATACATTATAAATGGTCTAATTTCATTACGAGAGAATTGAGAAAAATAGTTTTTCGGTTTAACTTTTCCTTTTCTATAACAATTACTTGTTTCGGAAGAGATAATCCGTCCGGCGCTTACCTTGTACCTTGGAGTTATTCTTTATTTTTGTTATGCAATATTATTTATTTTGTTACAAAATATATTGGAAATGCAAAGTATATACTTTGTAATAAATGGTCTATATAAAGTTATGATGAAAAGATGACTTTTCGTATGTGCAAATACGTTTTGTAAGAGAGAACTCAATTTTTACTTTCTTTATGATCTTTTATACCTTTGTTATTTATATAATTTTCAATGGATATAGAAAAAGTGCCATTGTCTTGTTTTTTTCTTGTTTGGTTTTTATGAGTCTTTTTCCAAACCCTAGTAAAATCGTGAAATTCGGCCGGTTATCCTCGCATAGGCACCTCTTTATCCTCGTATGTCGGCATGAAAACAACACCTAACCCAGTGACAAAACTTGTTTATTTTTTATTATTTTTTTATGGAATATACCAAATAAGATATAATTTCGATGATATTAACCCTTTTAGTGCCAGCGCCGATATATCGGCCCGCACCTTGTAGCGCTTTACTATTCGCATTGCGAGAGAACTCTATCTCAAAATAAATTTATAATACGTTATAAATGGTCTAATTTCATTACGAGAGAATTGAGAAAAATATTTTTTCGGTTTAACTTTTCCTTTTCTATAACAATTACTTGTTTCGGAAGAGATAATCTGTCCGGCGCTTACCTTGTACCTTGGAGTTATTTTGTTTGTTATATTTTGTTACAAAATATATTGGAAATGCAAAGTATATACTTTGTAATAAATGGTCTAAATAAAGTTATGATGAAAAGATGACTTTTCGTATGTGCAAATACGTTTTGTAAGAAAGAACTCAAGTTTTACTTTCTTAATGATCTTTTATACCTTTGTTATTTATATAATTTTCAATGAATATAGAAAAATTAGTATCATTGTCTTGTTCTCTATTTCGTCCTTAATACACTGCTTTTTGAATTATGTAAATATTGTTTTTTGTTTGTTTTTTATGAGCCTTTTTCCAAATCCTAGTAAAATCGTGAAATTCGGCCGGTTATCCTCGCATAGGCACCTCTTTTTCGCCCGGCACTAAAAGGGTTAAATTCTCCTAATCTTTCAACTATTTTAAATTGCACCGGCTCGTTTTTGTTGTAAATGCATAAAATCCGCATTAAAATTATAAAGAAAAGAAAGAAATTCTGTTTCCTACGATTGACTCGGAAAGAGTTTGACTCAGATTTTCGAAAAGTAGCCCACTAAGAAATGGAAATCTCTAATTATTAAAAGAACCAGTCGAGCACGCCTTAAGCAAGTTTCGCTTAGATTTGTCTGGTGACGAAAGTCTCGATTTGCATAAAAATTTGCAATCTCCTTGCCGCGGGATTATCTGCGTAAAAAAGTCGGCCTGTTCCCACGGTTACAATAGAAATCCTCGGTTCGAACGGATAGAACGCGCGTTAGCGGTTATAAAAACCGAGGGCGGTCGCAATAAAACGTAGCCAACCTTCGATAAAAATTCTCTTTGAACGACATATTGCAACGCTCGGTTATTTGGTAAGCATAAAGCGTAAAAACACACCGGTTGGAGAAGAGAGAGAAAGAGAGAGAGCGTCTCTCTCTCTCTCTCTCTCTCTCTCTCTCTGCTTCTCTCCATCAGGGTCGCATGATTTCCTTCTTCCGTGGCGGGACGACGACGTTGCGACAGAGAAATCGATTAATTACTTACTTTAGCCCGAAGGTCGGCTCGGCTGATGATCGATCGATCACTACAACGAGCAAACAAGCGAGAGCAGGCGAATGAACGAACGAATGAACGAACGAACGAATGAACGAACGAACGAACGAACGGTGATCGAAACGCTCCGGGTTCAAAGTGGTGTCGTTTATACCGTCGTTAATTTCGTCCGGGTTGGAAGAGATATCGATAGCAAAAAGGAAACAGCTCGCGGCAACGTTTGGCGATAAAATACTAAACGCGGGGGTGAAAATAGAGGCGGAAGGTGAACGCGAACTTCTGTAGCGAAAAAGCACACCGTATCGCACAAATATCCGTGCAAAATGTCTATTTCCATTCGAGGTCCGTCCCCGAAAACAAACCCGAAGACCGATCTCCGCCAGAGAATTTCTCCCTTTCACAGAACCGGGGCTATTAGTATGACGCTCAGCTCAAAAGCGTCCGACGAAGTGATTCCCGAAAATAACTTTTGTCGAACACGTTTCTTTAGGGTCGTCCCCGTGAGCCAGTTTGCGCCAAACTGTCCACATGTCCTTTCTAGAAGCTACCTAGGTAATTGAAAATTAATAGATCTCATCGCGCGCTTTACAATCTTAGCCACTGTCTGAAACAGCGTTCGCTTATTCGTGAATTTTAAGTATTTTACTGAAATTGTGTAATCTTTGTCATTGTGGAAGCTTTTCAGGTAGGTGTAAGAACCAGTTTCGAAAAGTTTTCAAGCTGCTATCATCTATACTAATATATAAATTAATATTTGAAAGTAATGAATAATTTATTAACTTTTCTGACGATTATAAAGCTTTATTAACGATTTTGATATATTTCTGGGCACGTCCCGATGCTTTTGCATATAATAATCAAAGAGTTTTTTCCACGTTTGAAATGAATATACATATAGGTCGAGTAGTTGACCGCGCGCCTCAACTTCTACTCATATTTTATTTTATAACTCAAAAACGAATAATTTCCCCAAGGTATGACAAACGCCATTCGAAAGGGCAAGAAATGTACTATTAATGCAGCGTTTTTGGTTAAAATCAGGCGATACTTTTTTTGGTAATTGCAATTTTTCTGAATTTTTTACACCTTGAAAAACACGAGAAACGTTAAAAAATTATATTAGATACATTGACCCCCACCCCGTAACCGCGAATTCCTTGGAAGGGGTATGGAATCAATGTTAGACCCAAAGGGCTACCAATATGCAAAGTTTCAGGAAAATTGGTCTTGGGTAATTTTGGCCGATTTTGAGTCAACGCTTTTTGTTAGGATTGCGTTTCGTATATTATTTATGACTTATTTAATTACCTATTTATTATTTGTTTAATTACTTGTTTCTCCATATTAGTTAGTATAGTTCCTTTAAATGCCCATATCTTTGTCAAAAACATCTATTTGCAATTAAGTTCGACTTATATTAAAGACAAACGATCATATTCGTCAATAGTACAGATAAAAATTGCAAGAACTATTGTCTACAGCCAGCAAACTTAACAGATTTCGAGAAATTTTGGCAATGTGTCTATACTCCACTTTAAAGCAATTTTTACCTATTAGATACCCATTGCGTTGAAATTAATTAAAAGAATCGAAAAAAGACAGTGCAAACTTTAAAATGGTTTTGTTTGATTAATTTTGGATGAATTTTGACGAAGTTATGAGAATTTAAAGATTGAGTAAATTTTAATCTCGTCATGTCCGGCTTCGGGTGCGAATACAGTATTTCATCGATAATTGTCCACAACACGGGTCTGCGGAGGGACAGTTAGGCGCGAGGGGTATCATTGTTTGAGGTTTGCCGAACGTAGAGAAGGACAGCCGAGCTCGAGAGTACTCGGTCACCGAGAAATGTAAACATACCTAATCCGAATTTCCAACTTCTTTATTAATCATTATTTTTTTATGGGACTTCGATCACCCTGCACTAGTGGGGATATCTCAGGGACAATTATGTCGGAGACATTTGGGACATTTACCGATGAAATACTGTACATTGAAAGTGGAGAGTTAGAAGGATACCCTGTACCGTTAATATTATTGTTACCATTTCCGCGATAGTATAAAAAAGAGACTTTTTACTTATTAATCATTTATTTAAACGTGAAGCCTAATATTGTTCAATTCAGACATAATTTGAATAAATCGATTTTTTAAAGAAATTGCGTATTTTCGTTTAGACATCAATTTGACGGGTGCTCGTGGAGATAGGTATATATGAAACGCCCGTAAACCTGATGTTAATAATTCCGATCGCTTACATAGGAATGAAATAAGCAAGACTCGCGTAAACCATTATTTTTTTATGGGACTTCGATCACCCCGCACTAGTGGGAATATATCAGGGACAATTATGTCGGAGACATTTGGGACATTTACCGATGAAATACTGTACATTGAAAGTGGAGAGTTAGAAGGATACCCTGTACCGTTAATATTATTGTTACCATTTCCGCGATAGTATAAAAAAGAGACTTTTTACTTATTAATCATTTATTTAAACGTGAAGCCTAATATTGTTCAATTCAGACATAATTTGAATAAATCGATTTTTTAAAGAAATTGCGTATTTTCGTTTAGACATCAATTTGACGGGTGCTCGTGGAGATAGGTATATAAGAAACGCCCGTAAACCTGATGTTAATAATTCCGATCGCTTACATACAAATGAAATAAGCAAGACACGCGTAAACCATTATTTTTTTATGGGACTTCGATCACCCCGCACTAGTGGGGATATCTCAGGGACAATTATCTCGGAGACATTTGGGACAATTACCGATTAAATACTGTACTATCCCACTGTGCGTCGTTCGGCGGCGAATTAATGTCGACGAATGTTCTCGGGGATTTACAGTTGAAAACTGTCGGGATCGAAGAACATGTGCATAGCCATTAAATCGTGTACGACGGATCGCGGCCTGCTCGCGAAAAATTCTTATGGTCGTCTCGAGTACTAACCGCTGACAAAGGTCTTCGAAAAGCTCTATTTGCCTCCCTCCATCGTCGGGCGAACACCCAGCCACGTTTCGAGCCCCTATTTCCCGTGGAAAACGGGAAGAATCCTCTCTCTTACCCCGGCGATCGTGAAACGCTGTTTCGCCCGTGTTACGTGCTGTCCTCGCCCGTTTTTCTCCTTACAACGAATCAGTTTCTGCAGACGAGGCGGCCGTAAAACGTAACGACGTTAATTCCGTGAACTAGTACACCTTACGGGCCACCGGACACTTCTGTGTACGAAATGTTTCGATCCGACGACGATTTCGCCGAGCGGAATCGTTTATGAACTTGCCTCGGCCAAAGCGCGTCTTATGAACCTGTTCTCGCAAACAACTCGCGAAATCGCCATCTGTCTACTACCTTTCCAGCGATTTCCATTCGGAAAAGAGTAGGAGCGCGAGCAAGGTGATGATTGTTTTCTTCAAGATAAATCTTACACGATGCAGTGCTATTTTATGCACCGCTTGTTACGACTAGAAAAAACACTCTTTTAGTAAAATTAATCTAATTATGGTAATACGTGTGGGATCAGGACCCTCCAGACCAAATAACTGTATGGAGATTAGGAAAAGTAGGAGGGTTCCGTGGGTATGTGTACCTGAAATGAATATACATATAGGTCGAGTAGTCGACCGCGCGCCTCAACTTCTACTCATATTTTATTTCATAACTCAAAAATTAATTTAATTATGGTAATACGTGTGGGATCAGGACCCTCCAGACCAAATAACTGTATGGAGATTAGGAAAAGTAGGAGAGTTCCGTGGGTATGTGTACCTGAAATGAATATACATATAGGTCGAGTAGTTGACCGCGCGCCTCAACTTCTACTCATTTTTTGTTTCATAACTCAAAAATTAATTTAATTATGGTAATACGTGTGGGATCAGGACCCTCCAGACCAAATAACTGTATGGAGATTAGGAAAAGTAGGAGGGTTCCGTGGGTATGTGTACCTGAAATGAATATACATATAGGTCGAGTAGTTGACCGCGCGCCTCAACTTCTACTCATATTTTATTTCATAACTCAAAAATTAATTTAATTATGGTAATACGTGTGGGATCAGGACCCTCCAGACCAAATAACTGTATGGAGATTAGGAAAAGTAGGAGAGTTCCGTGGGTATGTGTACCTGAAATGAATATACATATAGGTCGAGTAGTTGACCGCGCGCCTCAACTTCTACTCATTTTTTGTTTCATAACTCAAAAATTAATTTAATTATGGTAATACGTGTGGGATCAGGACCCTCCAGACCAAATAACTGTATGGAGATTAGGAAAAGTAGGATGGGTTCCGTGGGTATGTGTACCTGAAATGAATATACATATAGGTTGAATAGTTGACCGCGCGCCTCAACTTCTACTCATTTTTTGTTTCATAACTCAAAAATTAATTTAATTATGGTAATACGTGTGGGATCAGGACCCTCCAGACCAAATAATTGTATGGAGATTAGGAAAAGTAGGAGGGTTCCGTGGGTATGTGTAAGAGTTGATCAGCTACAAGCGCGAGGGTCCCGGGTTCGATTCCCGGCACGGAATTCCTCATTTTCCGTAAGATCCTACAATAATTTCAATCGTGTACTAAAACAATCCTAAAATTTCAGAAAGATCGGTTCGTCCCATCGGCTACATTAAATTCCCAAAAAATCCGCTTCCTTCCCAGTACACTCTCGAACACTTATACGAGATTTCCTCGGGTTTTCGAAGCTCGGTGTTAAACCGGGCATACAAACAATCACATTACATCGCGTTCGCATTAAACGGTTCCATCTTGAAGAATTCCGGTCCAGGTTCGAAGGTGTGAGAGTTCCGAGCGATTGGTGGAATAATTGTGTCCGAAGTGGCGCGTTTCAGCGCAAAAATTTCGAAAGAGAGAATACATTTTGCGAGAGTGCAGTTCGATCGATCGACCACGTATACTCGTAGACACCGGTTCGGAAATGTGCTGGAGGAAAACCGGCAAATAGAATCGCGGATAAGAGAATAGATTTAGCAAATGCGAGACTGCATTTTCGCCAGAGTTCGATGCTCGTCAATGACGGTATGCTAGTGCGGATATAGCAGAGTGGTAAACACTGTCGAGCCATAAAGACGATTAGAGTTGTCTCGTGATCAACAACGAGGAGGTATCTTCACAATTGAAAACCGTGACGTCCCTTCAAGTTTGTGCAAAAGTAGAAACTGTTGCAATTTGCTTGAAAACTGAAGTAATTACTACGGACGCATTTTTAGATCTTCGAACATCGTTAAATTGGAAGGGAAGAACTTACTTTTGCGCGTCAACTTCTGTTTCTCAATGATCACTGCCGATAATAAGGACATCCAAGAAATGCGCCGCGTTCGCCGCTTGTTCCGAAATATTTATTTAATTACCGAACACCGGGCACTCGTTAATGTTGGCTCTTTATTGCCAATTCAATTCGGTAGGGTTTGCAATTCTAAACGTATGGACGATTTTCTTTTTCGTGGCCCATGGTAATTGTTTAATTGCCAAGACAGTAAGGATGTAAAAACTTCAGCGGTTTACCACCGAGTTGCTGATATCCCAGGAGGATATCAGAAAAATATTATTGCAGTTGTTTCTCATCTCTCCTGTAACTATTATACTTTGCAAGACCGTGTTAAATATAAGTGGCAGAAAAATCACCGAAGCATCGAAAATGCGTTGGGGAATATAAGTAGCGTTTTCCGAGTGACGACGCCTTGCCACTTTATCGAGACTAATCGAGAAAGTATACACGACTGCATTAGGACAATCTCTGTTCCCATCTAGTTTTCTCTCAACAGAGAGTTCCCTCGCGGAGACTTCCCATGCAAACAAGTCGGTGTTAAAAACGATTTGAATCGTACGAAATCTATGCAACGATACACTGACATTAGAAGCACCAACTGCAAAAATAAATTATTCAGATTTTACTACCTCCACTGGTGTTCCCCGTAATCTTAAAACTATCATTTTGACGAATACATCAGTTCTAGCGTTCAAATACGATTAGACTACGGATTTCATGTGTTTATGAGAAAAATGAATAGGCGAGATAGGAAACTGTATAGGCATTAACCGAATTTAATTTTCATTAATTTTCATTTAATTTCATTAACAGAGTAATTTGGTAAAAGAGCACCGATATTATATAAAAATAATAACGTTTTGCATTTAATTTTCATACAATCTTCTGATCAGCGAAGGAAATTTTCCTCTCAATTTAATATTCACGAAATAACCCATGAAAATGGAGAATCGCATAAAAATCCTAACAGTAAGAATTGTTTGAAACGCATCAAGAGATTCGACTAGGTACTTACTACCCAGTTTCTTTTTATTGGGAGATCTCTCATGAGATTTATTACAATGTATAGAGATGCATTACAGAGTATAGTGAATAACGAGAACGTTAGCAACATTGTGAGGAGAACAAAAAACCCCATAGCCACGTAGGTTACAAGTATTTAGAAAGACTATCATACTATATACGCACGCCATAATATCAGGTCCATTCGATTGGACGCCGTGCCGATTGGACTCGTCGATTGGACGCCATGCCGTTTGGATTTGTGACATTTGGACGCCGTGCCGTTTGGATTCGTGACATTTGGGTGCCGTAAATTTTATAATCATTGCTTTTTGAATTCTATATATGGTGATATTTTATTGTGAAATATATGGTTAGTTCTGGGTTAGGTCTGGGTTAGTTCTGGGTTAGGTCTGGGTTAGCTCCAACCGGTACGCTGAAGTATAGCGTTACAGCAGTACCGGCGGAAAATAGAAAAGTCACCTGTTCAATGGCTTAACAGGACCACAGTGCAGGGAGGAATTTTAGTGGGTAGTCAAGGTTAAACCTTGGAGTCCCACACGGCCTCCGGAATGCATTACGTCCGGGGGTTTGTGCGTAAATGCATTAAACCTCCCTGCACTATAAACAATAAAAAAAAAAAGGTCCAATCGGTACGGAGTCACAACGACACGGCGTTAAAACGACCCGAGTCCAATCGACACGGAGTCCAAAAGGAACGCGTCCAATCGGATGGCGTCCAATCGGATGGCGTCCAATCGGATGGCGTCCAAACGGGGGTGTCCCCACTTGAAATACCCATACATATATGTGCAATTCAGATTCCGGAAAATTGAACAATCAATGTGTTAAGGTACAAAACACCTGAAACGTTTCTTGATCAAGATGCGTACCAGACAACTACACTTTTTCTCAAGTGTCCAACGAAATACAGTTTGTTCGCGGTATTGAAGCATTGGTTAGCGATGTCGCAGATCTAGGAACACGCAGGAAATAGAAATCCTGATAAGAGATAGGAAGTCGCCGAATCGAGAGGATGACACGAGCGAATTTGGACAGCTTCTTCTTCGGATTTGGCCGAGATCGAAAAATTGGATCCGTCGTTTCGAAATTGCGCGCGTCAGCCCGGTAAAATCTGATTGGTAAAATTTTCTCGGTGTGGCCCGGTGTCCTTTAATTTGCATCTACTTGCGGACTTAATGATCGTAGACGCGCGTTGTTCGCCGCGGAGTCTCGCGGCACCTGTGGGGCCGACGCGTAATGAAATTCGAGAGGAAAATCAGCGTGAACGGGCCGAGAGGCCGACGCGGCGACGTTCCGAACGTGACGTGGCCAGTCCTATCATTTTATGCAAATAAAACCGGAGAACGCTTGATTTCCCTTGGTGGTCGGGGCGCCAGCGATGACGACGTCGTCCTCGACGGCGCAACACGCCGCGGTTCCGCACACGCGGATGCTGACCGGAAACGCGACCGTGTTCAGCTTTTGCATTATTATTCTCTAATGAGAACTGGTACATCGACGCACCCCATCGAGGAAAAGGAATTGTGAAACATCGACGATCATCCGCTTCTTCGGTTGCGCGGCGTTTGTCGACGAGTTCTGTCTATTGTTCGCCATAGAGATTTCAATTGGTCTTTCGGAAACAAGTGGCTCTTTGAGAATTTATACTAACCGATGGGTTGAACCAATCTTTCTGAAATTTTAGGAGCGTTACAGAGCACCGTTACACTAGTTAAGGATATTTTTTTAGTCGGAAAGAGCTGCGCATAATGGTGGTATAGTGGCTTATGTGTAATCCTTCGTCAAACGAATTCTGTATCGGTGGCCGCGGAGATTCCAACTGAATCTTTGGGAATTTATTGTAATTAATGAGCCCTCGGAAAACGGTCCTCGCGAGCAAATAAAGTCAAAACCTGCCATATACCATCAGTGACCACAGACGTGGTGTAGCGTCAATGTAACGCCTTACCTGGCCTTACCTGGCCTTACCGCATGTTATATTGAAGAGTGCGGCACGGCAACCGAAAGTTAAATCGTAGCGCAAGTGGTTAAACATGCAATTCTATATCTGGCATTAACAGTGTCGGTAAATTAAGAACAAAATGATTTATCCTTTGGCAAAGACAAAGCCCACGTAATTATTCCTCTCTGTAAAATACAGACAAAGAAAGGCAAGAACATACAAGGAGATCAAGAAGACCAAGTTCAAAGCACACGACATTACCACGCAACGTCGATATCAATTGAACCACATCCGCGATACCGTAATTATAAAATGTTGTACTCTACTCTGTAAAATGCTCGAGACCCACGCGTTCAACTTGTTTCCGCCATTGTTTCGCGCTTTGTCGAACGTTTTCCGCGTAATATTAAATTCTTTCGAGTCTCTCGGATGGAAAAGGATCGAAGCGTCGCCGGAGTCGTCGATTCGTGAAGGATCAAGAGACTTTTTCTCAGCGTTAAAACGTTCAGGCGCAATAAGGATTCTCGGTACATAAAGCATAAAGTTCATTACACAGAAGCGTAACGGCGCGGCGGCCTCGTCGACGGAGTACCGTCGATTCATTTACTGACTTGGCGTTCGCAATGCGAAACAAGATGCTTTATTGCGAACATTTTACCAAGCGCCCTCTCCGAGCCTTTTATGAGAGCTTCTTGTAAACCCGAAAAAATACTTGGGGTGCTCGCTGTAGGGATGGATGCGAGAGAAAGAGGTGGGGGGCATAGATGGGGAGACAGAGAAAAAGGAGAAGAGAGAGATGTGGGGGGAGAGTGAGATAGAGATTGTAAAATTGAGGTATATCGTTAGAGGGAGAGGGAAAGGAGAGAGAGAGAGAGAGAGAGAGAGAGAGAGAGAGAGAGAGAGAGAGAGAGAGAGAGAGAGAGAGAGAGATGGGGGGAGAGTGAGATAGAGACTGTAAAATTGAGGTATATTCTTAGAGGGAGAGAGAGAGGGTGAGAGAGAGAGAGTGAGATAGAGACTGTAAAATTGAGGTATATTGTTAGAGGGAGAGAGAGAGAGAGTGAGATAGAGACTGTAAAATTGAGGTATATTGTTAGAGGGAGAGGGGGAGAGAGAGAGAGAGGGGGGGGGAGATGGGGGAGAGTGAGATAGAGACTGTAAAATTGAGGTATATTGTTAGAGGGAGAGAGAGAGAGGGTGAGAGAGAGAGGGTGAGAGAGAGAGTGAGATAGAGACTGTAAAATTGAGGTATATTGTTAGAGGGAGAGGGAGAGAGAGAGAGAGGGGGGGGGGGAGATGGGGGAGAGTGAGATAGAGACTGTAAAATTGAGGTATATTGTTAGAGGGAGAGAGAGAGAGGGTGAGAGAGAGAGGGTGAGAGAGAGAGTGAGATAGAGACTGTAAAATTGAGGTATATTGTTAGAAGGAGAGAGAGTGAGATAGAGACTGTAAAATTGAGGTATATTGTTAGAGAGAGAGGGGGAGAGAGAGTGAGGGGGGAGATGGGGGAGAGTGAGATAGAGACTGTAAAATTGAGGTATATTGTTAGAGGGAGAGGGGGAGAGAGAGAGAGAGTGAGATAGAGACTGTAAAATTGAGGTATATTGTTAGAGAGAGAGGGGGAGAGAGAGTGAGGGGGGAGATGGGGGAGAGTGAGATAGAGACTGTAAAATTGAGGTATATTGTTAGAGGGAGAGGGAGAGAGAGGGAGAGAGATAGAGATAGAGGTAGAGATAGAGATGGCAGCAGTGATGGTATACGGTCTCGGTTTTCTCGCGCATGCGCGACGATTTCGCGTCAGTAAAGTACAAAGTTGAGCTAAATTGGGGTACCTTGGTCACCCCGCATAGTTTCGCAAATCTTCTTTCGATTTTCAAATATGAATGTTTAGCACGAGTATGTTATATTAATGTGTATGTACATATAATATATAAATATATATTGCACTCTTCTGTCCGGTTTCTCGCCAATAACAGTTCTCCCATACTTTCCCCACAAACACAAGACGAACATACGTGCCTGCATTTAGTCGCGCATGCGCGAAAAAACCGAGACCATATACCATCACTGGATGGCAGTAAGCACAAGGGGGGGGGGGGCGGTATTGTCGTAGCCGTAGAAAAGAGAAGCGGGCCAGCAGATGACGAGAGGGATACAGGAACTATGAGCGGTATGCATTCGATAATACAATTTACGGTCGCGAACGATGACGTATAAATTTTTATGGTGATCAGGTAGTACACCGGTTGAAATATCCATAGCCGACATCCACACGGGCATGGCACCGCATCGTATGCATCGTGAATAGTGAGCGGCATGATCGCACGGGGGTGACACGGGGAAATAAACGGCAGGGATAGCTGTTCAATGACGACGTTCCGAGGCTTCAATCGAACAAACAATCCTTGCTCGCGCCTCTGTAAAACCGGTCCATCACTGTCTCGCCCAGCCGGCCGAGACGTTTATGAAGGGACAAAGGGACGTTAAAACGTTGCCAACACGTCTCCATACCACTACCACGCAATTTTCTTCTTTTTATGCCCTCCATTCAGAAATCATGTTTTTTTACTCGACACAATAGTCGAGTATCATTTCTGTAGCAATTTTTGAAAATTATTTTCGGAAGAATTGTTCAACTATTAGCCATTCGCACACGATTTCATGGATGTTTGAAATACATAAACGATTTTTTACAAGTAAAAAGAAGGAAAATTCTACGAGTTATATATTTTTATAGCTTACTCTCGTGCTCGTATTCTCTAAATACTTTTGTAGTGGTGAGCGCATACCTGTGTATGTATGTAGGTATCGATGTATGCGTGTGAGATAGTGCAGAGATAGTGATGGTATATTGGACGGGTAAATTTAAAGTTTGACTAAAATGGAATATCTTGATCACCCCGCTTTATTTTGCAGAATTTGTTATGACTTGATTTTTAAAAAGGAATGTAAAACATGTGTACTTATTAAGGCTTGCAAGCCAGCAGAGTGGGACCCCGCAATCCTGCAGGATCCCGCGTCATTTGTTGCTCCCGCATTTCTTACATAGCTGACGCGGGATCCTGCAAACTTTGCGGGACTGTGCGTGTAATCAAAATTGCGCGAATGACTACGCACACGAGAAACTATTTTGAAACGTGCAACGATCTGTGGCATTGTTTCACGACTCTGCGCTCTTCACTTTTTTCGTTGCTGTGCCACGTTTGTCGATCTATTATTCCAATTAGTATTGTGCAAGGACAAATGTAAAGAATTAATGTGATAATGAAACAGAATACACTAGTAAAACTCATTGGAATTATTTTGTGAAAAATGATAAAAGTGCCAAATGCTTGAAGTGTTGTGCGATTTTTAAAATAAGTCAACGATCAAGGAAAGGATTGGTGACACATTTAAGCAGCAAACATTGCATTGTATTTAAGAAACCGCTATCACAAGTATTACTATTCAGAACGAATTCATGTAATGAATCACAAACACCACTCCAACCATAAATTGTCGATAATTGCGAAAATGTTATACCGATAAAAAGTTCCAAAACAATTGACAACTTTTTCGTTAAAGAAAATTCTATGGAAAAAATGGTATCATAATTGTTTCCTATAGATGGTTTAACATTTAACGTTTTCGGCAAATCTGTAGACTGAAGAAATTGGTTTAAAAAATGTAGTTTTACACTTCGAGCATCTCCTAATATAATACAAAAAACGACATTATTGATGTAACAACAGATGGAGCATGTGTGATGATATAAGTCTACTTAAATGGAATAATGTGTTTGTTTTATACACCATCAAATAGTACGTTTTAAGTCTAGTTCAATTACCTATGACTCAAGGTCATTCAAGGTCAAACATTGAGGGAAATGCAGAAAAGGTGTGATCGTTTTATTTGTTGTACTTCAATTTAGTATGTGTTCAAAATGATTACCTTTTACCTCATTGCACTGAACAATTCTTTGTTTTTATCAATGAATAGAAAACAAACGTATTTATGTATTACTGTGCTCTTCTGCAAGATAGTTTACTTTCATTACTATTCGGGCTAAGGTATCCTTCGCTGAACGATATTGCTTAAATAAGTAGTGAATTTGGAAATGTATCAAAATTGTTAAGACATGTTTATGATACTAAGAGAATGCAGGAAAAATTACAAAGTGGTTGCTAATTTGTATGCACAACGCTACCCAGATCGACCATCAAAATCGCATATGGCATTTAAAAAACTTTAACAGCGTTTTCTCCGTTCAGGGTCTGTGCTAAAATACTACGTGATGTCCATTAAGCCTACGACGCGTGAAAACAAGAAAGTCAGAATATGCGAAGCTTGTGCTAAGATAAATGTTTAGATGATTCTCTAACTTTTCTCTACATTTCAACGAACGAATCACACCTTTTCTGCATTTTCCTGCAAGTTTGACCTTGAATGACCTTGAATCATAGGTAATTGAACTCATCTGAAAATTTACTATTTAATAGTGAATAAAAAAACATATCATTCGATTTAAAAAGAGAAAGTTGACCTTCACCTCACCTTGGAGTGTCCACCGAGAAAAATAAAAGTCCCACCACACGATGCCCCCCCCCCCCGGTACCGAACAACTTTCATGTGAAACATTTTTGCGTATAATCAATATTTTTGGAGATATTCGATAACGCTTTATAATGTTCACCCTGTATATGTATATGTATACTTTTCCGGTACTTTCGTGGAAATAATAGTACCCCACTACTTTCTCCACAAACGTAGGACGTAGATACGTTACCGCACTAAACGAGCATGCGCGAAAGAATTTGACCAATATCTCACCACTGAGCAGACAGTATAAGTGAGAAGCACGTGGCAGTAATTATAATAATAAACTTTATATTGTACACGTAATAAAACAATATATAACGAGACAATACAACTTATATAAATTTTTTTCGGATATATAGGTATGTAATACAGGTTCCAAGATTGAAGCCTCCCCTTTACAACGGTATAAAAAAACTTGATGTACGATTTCTAGCGCCATTTTATTAAAGTGTATATTAGGGCTTCACACCATCGCACATGGTCCTTGTTTTTGTTCCATTAAACAGTGAAAAAATCGCAGCTGAATGTTTAAAGTCTTGTTGTAAACGGGAGGCTTCAAATTTCAAATCCGTGGAAGATTTATTCACGGAAATTATTTTTTAACGTTTTTACAGATGTTTCAATCTATAGAATGTTTTTTTTTAGGAAAAATGGGTTTTCATTTTCTCATCTGCTACATCGTGTAAAGATATTTTCGAAGAAAGTGAACAACGGTGTGCGAAAGTACAATCTTTGAGCTTTAAAACGAGTCCAATTTCATTACTGTACGATTGTTTTTTACGAAATTACAATAGGTCGTTTAATTCTCGAGAAATTTTATGTTCGAATAGTGGGTCCACTGTGCATCTTTTCAGGAAACACAAACAGTAGAAATGTATCGAGAGATAAGAGAAATTTCCAGCGTTTATCGGTCAGTATTTTGCGTTTTCGAACAGGGAGTGAAAGTAGAAATTCGTCATCGTGTTCCAAGGCAAAGGGAATGTAGTAAAATCCGCGAAAAAACATGCTGGCATGGGAAATATAACTCGTAGTCCGTTTTTCTTGTGATTTGAAACGCGCAACGGGTCCACGTGCCACCACAATTTTCACCGCACTCCACACTTTCATACGGAAACAGCGGTCGCACTTAACCGGTCTATATCGATTCCCGCGGGACCATGGGCGGCACGTGTAGGGGAATACGTGTTTACACCGTCCTGGGACTCTGTTCGCGTCGTTCCATGCGTTTTCGCATTCGGTACGTGTTCTACGATCGTTTCACACCTGCACACCGCTCTTTCTCCTCTTGCTAGCTCGCAGACCAACTTACTATAACTGCTCTCGATAAACGAGACAGTTCTCCGTTAAAGTCTGAACAAAATCATTGAATGCTAAATCCATTAAATTGAGGTTCGCCGCTAGAGTGTCGATTTTTATGCAAAATGAAAATTCTTTGCATCCATTGCACAAATGAGGAGATAAACAGAAATTCATCTAATCTTTTACTAATTTTAGTAAGTTCAAAATAATTTTGTAAGAAAGTGTAAATCGATAAGTGCTATACACGGGCTCTAGATTATCGACATGTATAAATATATAGTTAATTGTTGGTGGCGTGTCGTTCGACAGTAACGTCTTTTGTTTGTTTGCATCGAGAAGTTGCAGTCTCCTCCACGCAGTCATGTGAAACGCACGCGTTTGATACATATATATATGTTTTACATATATATATTTTACAGGGCCGAGTTGTTATCTCGCACTCGGATCTTGTAAATATAATGCAACTAATCGTTGCAATTTTACAGGGCCGAGTTGTTAGCTCGCAGTCGGACCTTGTAAATATAATGCAACTAGTCGTTGCAATTTTACTGGGCCGAGTTGTTAGCTCGCACTCGGACCTTGCAAATATAATGCAACTAATCGGTGCAATTTTACAGGGCCGAGTTGTTAGCTCGCGCTCAGACCTTGTCAATATAATGCAACTAATCGTTGTAATTTTACAGGGCGGAGTTGTTATCTCGCACTCGGACCTTGTAAATATAATGCAACTAGTCGTTGCAATTTTACAGGGCCGAGTTGTTAGCTCGCACTCGGACCTTGTAAATATAATGCAATTTTACAGGGCCGAGTTGTTAGCTCGCACTCGGACCTTGTAAATATAATGCAACTAATAGATGCAATTTTACAGGGCCGAATTGTTAGCTCGCAGTCGGACCTTGTAAATATAATGCAACTAGTCGTTGCAATTTTACAGGGCCGAGTTGTTAGCTCGCACTCGGACCTTGTAAATATAATGCAACTAATCGTTGCAATTCTGTAAGATCAAGTAAGCAGACTTCGTACTCAGATCTCATGCAATGAATCTAATAATTCGAGTCACTAGATTTACAATTTCTGCACATCTGTGTCACAGTTGTACTCTTAAAATTGTAACGACCTCATACAGGGAAGCCGATCGTTGCAATTCTGCAGGATCGAGTAGTCAAACACCTTGCTCGGCTCACCCATAACGAAGCTGGTGGTTTAACTTACTGGGCTCGGGATTTTCTTCCGGCTGCGAAGTTGGAAGACACGCGACATTGATGATGGATATCAGAAATGCAGTCACAGATTGTGCAACAGTCTTTAACAATCCGCGACAACTTTACAGAGCCCAGTTATCAAATTTTGAACTCGGACATTGAACAATGAAACTGATCGTTACAGTTTTATAGGATCGAGTTATCGAACCGTGCCCTTTGACCTTGTACAGTGCAACTGACCGTTGCAATTTTGCTCGAACGAATAATAAGAAACGTTGCACTTGAACCTGATACGATTATACGATGAAGCTGACCGTTGCAATTTTACGGTGCCGAGTTATCAAACCTTGCACTTGAATGTTGCACAATGAAGTGGACTGATCGCTGCAATTTTACAGGGCCGAGTTGTTAGCTCGCACTCGTACCTTGTAAATATAATGCAACTGATCGTTGCAATTTTACAGGGCCGAGTTGTTAGCTCGCACTCGGACCTTGCAAATATAATGCAACTGATCGTTGCAGTTTTACAGGGCCGAGTTGTTAGCTCGCACTCGGACCTTGCAAATATAATGCAACTGATCGTTGCAGTTTTACAGGGCCGAGTTGTTAGCTCGCACTCGGACCTTGCAAATATAATGCAACTGATCGTTGCAGTTTTACAGGGCCGAGTTGTTAGCTCGCACTCGGACCTTTCTAAATATAATGCAACTAATCGTTGCAGTTCTGTAAGATCAAATAAGCAGACTTCGTACTCACAGATCTCCTGTAATGAATCTAATAATTCAAGTCACTAGATTTACAATTTCTGCACATCTGTGTCACAGTTTTACTCTTAAAATTGTAACGACCTCATACAGGGAAGCCGATCGTTGCAATTCTGCAGGATCGAGTAGTCAAACACCTTGCTCGGCTCGCCCACAACGAAGCTGGTGGTTTAACTCACTGGTCCCGGGATTTTCGGATATTTTCGTAGCGTTTTTAGCTCGCGATCTGAATCAGTAGCACTTTACTCACCGAGAACACAGAGCAGAACATAAACGAAGCATGATGCACTCGTCGACCGCATTTTCTCGGTGGCAATCCTCGAAGGAGTGCACGTTGTGTCCACGAGCCGGCGGTTATGCGAACGAGACGAGACGAGAAGATCGTGGGGAACCACGAGACGGAAGAGAGGACACGCGATCGGCGTACTCGACGTGCCGAAGTCCACGCGGAAACTGGCGGTTTCCGATGGCACGCCGCCGCTAGTATTCCCAACACTTGGACCAGACCGGGCCTGGGTTGTATACACGTTCGTCGACTTTTGCTTTTGCCACGGATTGCCCGTGTGGTAGCACGGCTCCGGCCGCTACCAATGGTGGTGGGAACGAGTAAAGGAAGCGGCGGGTGGAGGCAGTGCTCTTACATCCTTGGACTGCTAAGACCCGTGACCGCGTTCTAGCGAGGCGCTCTCCTCTGTTTCTCTCTCTCTCCCTATTTCTCTCTGCTTTCTGCTCTCTGCTCTCCTTTAGAGACTGATTAATGCTATCTCTGCTCTGAAACTGCTTGGTCATCTTCTGGACCTGGTTCGGAGAGTCTGGAACCTAATATTATTCGAGTATCATCGTCTAGACGCTAGTGTAGTGGATGGACGTCTTTTGATTTAGAGGAGCAAAGTCTGCAAGGCGAGCGATGAGCTTGAACACGTTCACGCCGGCGCTGTTTTCTTTAATTTTGCCCCATTAGGTGGCACCGTACTCACCATTTTGTCAAGCAAAATTCAGGCTCAACAGGACAATTTACTCTTACTATGCATTTTATTAGAACATGTTATTAATATAGTATAGCTTGTATTCAAAATGCTTTGATTTTAATTATTTATTTTATCGATATAAAAACCAAGATCCGGTTCAAGCCAAACCGGCGTGAACGTGTTAATGGTAACTTTTCACGGGAATAGCTAGGTCATCTTCTGGACCTGGCTCAGTCAGCCTGAGAACCCAACACAGTCCAAATGTCAGCGTGTAAACGTTGATGTAGGTGGCTGCACGTCTTTTGATTTAGCGAACAAAAACTGAAAAGGGAGTAATGATCTTTAACCCTTTCGCTTCGAGCGCCGCTTATAGGCGGCATCCATGAGATGAGCTGTGGGTACGACCGCCGACTATAGTCGGCATCCACGTGACGACCTGTGGGTACGAGCGCCGACTATAGTCGGCACGCAAGGACCTGTGTATACGAGAGCCGACGTGCAATGTGCACACTTTTCGGCGTGGTGCCCCGTTCAGGGGCATTATTGCGGCGGAGCAGACTGCCGTAGCGAAAGGGTTAAGGATAACTCATCACGGGAACTGCTAGGTCATCGTCTGAACCTGGCGGCTCTGTGATTCTGAGAACCAAATATTATTCGAGTATCATCGTCAAGACGTTGGTGTAGTGGCTGTACGTCTTTTGATTTAGCGAACAAAGACTGAAAAGGGAGTAATGATCTTTAAGGATAACTCTTCACGGGAACTGCTAGGTCATCGTCTGAACCTGGCGGCTCTGCGAGTCTGAGAACCAAATATTATACAAGTATCATCGTCAAGATGTTGGTGTAGTGGATGAACGTCTTTGATTTAGGGGAGCATAGAGTGCAATGGCATCTCTTCACGGGAACCGCTAAGTCATCTTCTGGACCTGGCATTGCGCGTCCGAGAACCCAACACAATCCAAATGTCAGCGTCTAAACGTTGACAAAGTGGCTGAACGTCTTTTAGTTTAGAGTAACAAAGACTGCAAAGGGGACAATGATATTCAATGATAATTTTTCACTGGACAAATCAGACCATCTTTCGCATATAGATCAATCAGCCTAGATCCCAATTTCATCATCTACATGTTGGTGTAGTGACCCAACCATCGTTTGATTTGGGGAACAAATTACCGCTACACTTTGGACCAACTAGGCTTCTCAGTCATCCTGAGAACCCAACACAATCCATATGTCAGCGTGTAAACTTTGATGTAGTGGCTGCACGTCTTTTGATTTAGCGAACAAAGACTGAAAAGAGAGTAATGATCTTTAAGGATAACTCTTCACGGGAACTGCTAGGTCATCGTCTGAACCTGGCGGCTCTGTGATTCTGAGAACCAAATATTATCCGAGTATCATCGTCAAGACGTTGGCGTAGTGGATGAACGTCTTTCGATTTAAGGGAGCATAGAGTGCAATGGCATCTCTTCACGGGAACTGCGAGGTCATCGTCTGAACCTGGCGGCTCTATGATTCTGAGAACCAAATATTATTCGAGTATCATCGTCAAGACGTTGGTATAGTGGATAAATGTCTTTTGATTTAGAGTATAGTGCAATGGCATCTCTTCACGGGAACCGCTAAGTCATCTTCTGGAACTGGCTCTGCGCGTCCGAGAACCCAACACAATCCAAATGTCAGCGTCTAAACGTTGACGAAGTGGCTGATCGTCTTTTAGTTTAGAGTAACAAAGACTGCAAAGGGGACAATGATCTTCAATGATAACTTTTCACTGGACAAATCAGACCATCTTTCGCATATAGATCAATCAGCCTAGATCCCAATTTCATCATCTAAATGTTGGTGTAGTGACCCAACCATCGTTTGATTTGGGGAACAAAGACTGCAAGGCGAGCAATAAGCTTTAATTATGTTAGAGAAGATGTTATTGGCGCAAGGTTCGATCTTTTTGTCACAAAAGATCGAACCTTGCGTCAATAACATCTTCTCTAACATAATTCAAAATTCGATCGATAGAAATCACAATAATAAGCTTTAATGTTACCTCTACACTTTGGACCAACTAGGCTGTCTTCTAAATCTAGCCTAATCAACCTAGAACCCTATAGGGTGTCATTCAAAGGCCATCAGTAGACTGCGGATCTTTATACAAATCCTAAATTTAATAGCTTATTCGACAAAAATCAAAATTCAATTTATTAATTAGAAAATTCGTGATGGCAACCATAGGGTACATGTGTCATTAATGTTTGTTATTATAGATGTTTTCTGGTATTTTAAAAATGTGCTCTTACTGTTCTTACGAGCCTGGGCCGAACGGTAGCGCGTGTGGCAAGAGGAATATGGTTTTAATTGTTAGTAAGGTGTACGGACGATCCCGATGCGAAATCAGGGAGCCGCTAGGATGTTTGAGAGACTTCGTGGACGAACCCGATGCGAAATCGGGGAGCCACTAGGAGGTAGACGCGCAGACGGACCCGATGCGAAATCGGGAAGTTGGGGATAGAAAATCGATTAATCGGCTACCGGTCGGTAAAGCGTTAACCCTTTGCACTCGAAGCTATTTCAACTAAAAAACCAAACATTTCTTCTAACCTAGAATATTTCCATTGTACATAGTCATTTTCATTATATGCGTAAAAAAACTAGTACCTCATACGATATTCAAATGTTTAGTAATTTATTACATATAAACAAATTTAGTCATGTCAATAATATTCTGAATAATGGTGTAGCAATTTGTAGTGGCGCCTCAGAGTCGCCATTCGAGTGCTAAGGGTTAATAGTGTAGGACAGTGGTGGGCACGGGTGGAGTCCCTCAAACGCCTGCTTCTCCCACCAACCTCTCTTTCATGCAGCGCGCGTGTCTTCGTTGCCCCATTGTACCACGCTTGATGGAAGGGGACAGAGGGCGCTACGGTGTGTACGGTTTTGCCTCAATTGAGGCAAAATTGCCCATCACTGGTGTAGGATTTGATGGACGAATGAGTGCGTGTATGCGTGTAAATGCGTGAATGCTAGAGAATTCTACGAGCGAGACAGCGTGAGTGAGAGAGCATGAGCGAGAGAAAGACAGAGAGCGTCAAGAAACAAATGATGCGGACGACCGCGGTGCGGATGCGTGCGAGAATGAAGAGAGGCAGTCGAAGTATGAACGTATAAAGAACCTCACGTAATTATTTTTAAATACACATCTTCTTTTGATTCTCTTTTTATTATATCCGGAGTTTCTTGTTTTCACCCGATTCTAATCCTACAATAGTAACTCTTTACTGTACAAAGTTGACCATTTTCTGAACCCCATCCAATAAGCCTAGAGTCCCGATATCATCAATTTTCTCTACTGGTCGAACATTTTTAGGTTCGGGAAACAGAAGATGATAGCAAGATGAGCGATGATTTTTATTGCTGCCTGTAAACTGGACAAATTAGACCATTATCCGAACCTGGTCCGATCAGCACAGAGTCCAAAATCACCCGAATCTCATCGTTAGCAAGTTGTTCTATGCCACGAGTTGATTTTCACACTCTTAGCACATTGAAAATTGTTGTTCTCAAGACAATAATCGCATGGTGATGCATTAATCTCGAGTGTTAACGACTCTGCAGAATAATTGTTTCACTGAAAATTTGGATTTCCACGAGCACTTTGAAGGATAATCGTTCGGTCTTGCCCGGCATTCCATTCCGCATTCTCTGACCTACACAGACGTGACTCACGAGAACATCAGGTGTACCTGGTGACCTACTTCTCAGTTAGGCTATGTAGTTTGGTTTTAAAATTTACGGATAGTGTTACAGTTCTGGATCCCTTGCGTGCATTTTTCACGATCCTCCTCTCTCCCAGGAAGCCTGTGGATCTTTGATCGTCTAACGAGCCCTTAGAATGACTTGTTCATGTAAAACTTTAGATGTGTTTCCTGAAAGTATTTTCTCTGTTCTGCAATTAAAACGTCTCTTTGAGTTCTTTTTTCTTTGATATTCTTGCAGGAGGATCTCATTATTTTTATTCTGTTCAGGTAACATTGGAGTCTTGGAATAGTTAGAAATATAATTTTTTTTATAAAACTTTGCTCAGTATTCTCTACAATTTTTCTATTCCATGGTTGAGATATCTTTTAATTCCTTTTTTCGTCGTTATCTGTTGCAATCGGAACTTTTCCATGTTATGTGCATTCTGATCGAATAATACTGATTCCGTTGAATAAACGGATGCATGATTTTATCGCGTTTATGCTCAGTTTAAATTAACTACAGTGTTGGAGTACTGTGGTATTTGATTCGTTTGGATTTTAAGGAAGCTTAATTTCTGAACCGCAACTTAGTGTTATATAAATGTAGGATTCAAGTATGAAGTAACTGAATATTTTATAACTGGATAGAGTAATAGTTACTGCAATGTCTCGGAAGATTACATAAATTATTCAGTTTGTTAATTGTACTAATAGAACCTTTTTCTTTCTGTTTTAGGTAAGTGGAACTTTGAAATATTGAGGGTGTGTGGACAAGAATGATTGCATTGGCTTCAATGTGAGTTATTTACATAAATTATTACATACATAATTCTATCATTAACCAAAAAATGTCATCAATTCGGTATGATATTTAAGAAAACTGGAATACTTACTCAAAATTTCACAATAATAGAAAGCCAATTAATTATGTACATTAAACTTTCGCTTGTAAATTGTTTGTTCAGTGACTGGTTTTCCACGCAAATTTCACTTTTCAAGGATCAATCAATTGCTACACTAATTAACACGTTCCTCCTATGAAAACAATAACTTCGAACCAATGTTCAAGCATATCGAAACATTTATTTCACTTCGTTGCATAGACCACATCCTGAGTATGCATACAGTTGCATATTATAAAGCAAGTCTAATCATTTGCTACCAGATTAACATTCTACAGGGTGACTCGTCCATTGAATTAACAACTGCTAAATAAATTATTGTAGTGTTGATCAGGTTATTAAAAAAGAAGATTTGAGCCGTCTATTTTGAAAGTGACCCAAGTCCCTTTATAATTAAATTGAGATATTTAAGAGTTTGCGTTTCAATAAAATTAAAAATATACGTATAGGATATCAATGTGTCATACTGCTTAAGTGTATTTAAAAGAGTTAAATTTACAATTCCTATTAAAATGATAACAATTATTAAGTGAATAATATGAGTTTTCTTATCAAAAATGGAGTTAAGCCAATTTTAAAGTTAACAACCAAATTCATTATAAAATTTGAGGAATCTGTTCATTGGTACTTGAGCCCTTCCGCTGCGACGAGTCTCAACTGCAAAATGCTTCGCCATTTTGCAGAGCAATATTTGCATGCCGATTGTGGACGAGATAATGTGTCTAATAATTAAACGAATCTCGCGAGTGTTTTCCTTAAAACTACTAACAATCATAAACATACGATCCATTTTTCCTCGTGAATGAACATTAACGTCTACCATTTTATCATTCCTCTAGAATTAAATTCGTCTTACAATTAGAATAAATTCACCATAAATCTGATCATTTCAATTTTTATTCATTCGATACGTTACTTTGGTTTTATGGATTTGTCATGAATGCTAGGTTGAGACTGGAACTATTAAGTGAACGTTTGGCAGAAGAGAATTTTCAATAATTTAATTTGATCATCAGCCTCTATATTTTAATTTATATTTATCTCCTGTAGAGACAGAAGCTTTTGTAATCGATGGATACAATTTTTATTTTGCATAAATGAGCCGTCTGTTTTGAAAATGATCTAAGTCCATTTATACTTAGATTGAGATATTTAAGAATTTGTGTTTCAATAAAATGAAAAATATACGTATAGGATACCAATGTGTCATACTGCTTAAGTGTATCTAAAAGAGTTAAATTTACAATTCGTATTAAAATAATATCAGTTATTAACTGAATAATATGTGTTTTCTTACAAAAAATGGTGTTAAGCCCAAGTCCATTCGACATAATTTAAAATGCTTCAAATTGAAAAAGCAATACTCAATTTATTTTATATTTCTTTACAACACTTCAATAACACAATTTATACAAATCGGGAAATTTTCTAACTACATAAACTACGTAACAATTTACTGCTCATCTAAATTTTGCGTATGCGGGAGGGACGTCATGGTGCATCGGTTGTATATATCGTAGTAAGTCCATCATGTCCTTGTATTTCGCTGTTGTAATTCGTTTTATATTTTTATAAAGTGGTGTCAATACAATATTTTCGAACTTTTTTTGTTGAAATCATTATTTACGAATTTGTGTTCACTATCTGAATTAAATGGTCTTGTTTTATTCTTCCCCACGAGTGTAATAATTTATATAATTTAATATTAGGTTGTCCCATAAGTTCGTGCCGCGGATTGAAAAGTATTTTAATGAAAAACCACAGAAATTTTACAGTGACGGTGTAATATCTTTACCAAAAAAGTGGGAAGAGGTTGTAGAGAAGGTGGTTATATTTTTTCGTTGACTTTGAAGGTACGTTTCAAATATTAATTTAAATAGTAAAACATTAAACGTCACGTACTTATGGGACGACCTAATATTTTAAGTTTTATATTCAGTTGTAAGTGTGTATTGCGTGGATTTTTGTTTTCACTGCATTAATTAAACGTACTGATTATTCAACTAAAGCAACTATCAAAAAACTGAGGATAACTTGTTAAATACTAATTGATTAAAATTACCTTCATCACGGCCTTCGGACATTTGAAAATCCGCACTTTCGGACATTATCAATAATTGATTGGACTTATGCCACTTTCAAAGTAATGGTTATTGAACTAACGGCGAAAACTTATGTGTCCAAAATTTTCGTCTATACTCTGAATATACTTAACAGCAAATGTTGTTTATGACAGATATAACTTCAAGTTGTACACGTTACTACGGTCAAAAGAAAATAATTGACAAATGGACTTAGGCCACTTTCAAAATAAACGGCTCATTTCTCCAGCAGAAAATGTTATTTTTACGTTCAATACTATGGTCATTCCCTGGGAGGTGCTCGTTCAACTAAAGATTGTTGAACACGAAAGTATTAGAACGCGTTCTCTTCTGAAGCGAATTTTATTAGCTAGTTAGACTGCTACTACCAATGTTAACATGTTCTATACAGTAGTAACTATTAAAACACGTAACACGACCACACATTCTGATATAAACCGTCACTACTTTTTGAAACTCGCCGGATTGGAAAGTGATCCGACCGCTTTCGACGATTTACCTAGATCTGTCTAATCGTTTTCCGTGTTACCGATTCCCTAGAAAGAGTATACTTCTCCCTAGCGAACAGAAAACTGTTCCTAAAATCAGCTTTATAACTTAAATTGATTTGAATTTTCCATTCCAGTGGACGTAACAAATTATTCTCTGCTGAATGTTTTTGTTGCAGTATCAAAAATTAAGGTAAAGGCACCAGTAGTTGACCAGTTAAAAGAAGTTTTCCACGCGAACAATAGTAACCACTTGCTCTGTCATCAAATAGCGAGAGTCGATACCTGAAGACACTCTTTAAGTCTTCTAAATTATGTAACAAGACCACTTTTTGAAAAAAGTTTCGTTACACAAATTTAAAAAACATATTTAAAAATTCAATAATTGCTTCAGAAGTTGACCACTCTTAAAAATGAAAAACCTAGTAATTGACCTTCTGTTTGTTAGTAGTTGACCACTTATACTAGAAAGAAGGTTAAAGCAATAATGTTAGAAATCATTTTAGTATCATTTAGTTTCAACAATTACCAGCACAAATTACAATTAAAGGATAAAATAAGAAATAAAACAAATCAATTCTATAACAAATTCAATTCCGGAACAGAGTAGACGTTGCGAGTCAATATTTGACCGTGGAAGCAATCAATAGTTGATCATGTGGTCACTCTCTAAAACACAGTATGCTACAAAATTTAGAATTATGTTTTGTACTCCTAACAATCTTAGATGTAAAGTGGATACATTATAAATCGTAAACAAATTTAAATGAGTCACGTTAGTAATCGACGTTGATTTATCGGGGGGGGGGGGGGGGGGGGGGGGTCAACTTCTGAAAATTGTTCAAATAACAGTATTCAGAATTTGACCCCTCAGTAAACTATTATTTTGAGGTTAGCATAACAGAAACGATGCATTTATCACTTATAAAACGCTGTGAGAATTTAAAAAGTAAATAATTCAGTCGCGAAAAGTTCACAACGTATGGACTGTTTACCTGAACCGTACAACTCTTCTTAACAGAAACGTTAAGGAAATAGAAATATATCGGTATATTACTTACCTTAATGAATTTAGACGTCCGTTGTTACTATACATACTTCGCTTCGCATGTAATTGTTTTAAAATTGAACCAACAGATATTGTGTCATCCGAGGCTCGCTTTCATCAAAAGTGCAGAACTTATAATAACCTTATTTTTTATGTTTTTCTAAAAACTGGTCAACTACTGGTGCATGGCCAATTACTGTTGCCTTTACCTTAGATTTACATTTTCTCCTTTTTCTAAGAAATTGTGAACTACAAAGAAATTCTAATGACTAAAACCGTAAAATAAATCATAAATCAAGGGGTTAAACGCGGAGTAATTTTGTCTGGCTTTCCATTTCATGTGTCAAAAATACGACCATGCATACGCAAAAGGCTTGCTTACCCCATTTATATTTAATCTGTATCAATTAAATCTGATTAAGGTGAACATTTCTTAATATTGTATGAATTATATTATTGTATGTACATTGTTTTGTAAATTCTATACCATCAGTCCTCAGGGACTAACATAGTGTTTAACGTGTTAACACTAACCGTGCCTTTATAAAGCTGAGAACAATACAACAGTTTTTTAAATTCCTTAAATCATACTACTGTTTTACACTTTACACAGGCATCTGTACGGTGACACAAGATACACCATGAACGCTTTACACCTCCGAATTTGGTCTTCGTTTTTGCTCCATGAAACAGTGAAAAAAATTGATACCTCAATTTTTAAGTAGTCATTGTAAAGGGGAGGCTTCAATCTTCAAATATATGGTGGATTCATTCCCGAGAAAATTGTTTACCTATTCTACAGTCGCTTCAATTTACCACAGTTTGTCTGTACTTAATTTAAACATTACTACTCCACCTTTCATTCAAAGCACGATAACCTTATTTTTTATGTTTTTCTAAAAACTGGTCAACTACTGGGGCATGGTCAACTACTGGTTTCTTTACCTTACACGGGGATAGTTACATAAATGACTACCTCTAAAAATAATAATCTTGCGGCACGGTTCGAGCAGAATGAAATTTTCTGCGCCTCCGCGCAGAAACTATTTCGACCGTCGCGGCCGTTCGACTTCGTTAATTTAACACGTAATATTAAGTTAACGTTTAATCCTTAAACAAACGGTCTCGAGTGGCGTTACCATTCGCCGGCAACAGCCTCATCATCTTTATTCTCGTCGTTGGCGTTAATTCGTTTACCCATTGAGTCGCATCTTGTAGAAACGTCATCTCCGACCGAAAAGAGAACTACTAGCATAATTATGATTAATTACACGCTTTTTAATTAGAACCGGTTGTACCCTTCAACCGTCTCCCTCGTTCCCCTTCTTTCTTTCTGTCTTCTCTTCTTGTTCTTTTTTTTCTCTTTCTCTCTTTTCACCTCTTTCCGTTTTGCTCGCTCATTTATTTACTTATCTGTGCATTAACGCGGCACGGAACGAGCCGTGAAGCTCGGGATTTCAAATGAACGTACTTTACAACTCGTTTGCCTTTTTCATCGTTTTGCGGCACAAATTTGTTTGACATAGTGAATTCGATCGGCAGCGTCGCTCTAAATGGCGTCTCATAAATAACCACGGAACACGCGGTGTTTCGGATTTATGCCAGTAAATTGCTACAACCGCAAATCTCTCTATTAGGAGTGGAATTTCATTTTTTTCCAAGGAGAAATAGCGATTCTGCAATTTTTTTTTAAATAAACAGGTGTAGCTAACTAACATGGAACTTTGTACAGGTTTATACAATAATCCTTGTCGAGTAACATAAGTTTTCTGATTTTATCTACGGTAGACAATAATGATCCCTCAAAAATTGCTTTATTAACAATTCACTTGTTATTTGCTTTCGAATTTATTTAAATTCAAAGATTCGATTGAAATTTTCTTTTAGATACACGTACACTGTTATCCTTCGACGTATAACCAGTGAAATAAAATTATTATTCTTTACAGTACTATCCATGGTATCCACTGAAATTAAAATTCTAAATCGATTGGTCCAGTACTTTCTTCTTAATCGCGCCAACGAACTGTGGACACGATATTCGAGTAAACACATTAAAACAATTTTTCAAACATTGAAGATTGAAATTACAATTTGAAGTATCGAGTCACACACGTTCCAGTAATTAATTACTTCGAAATGCTAACGCAACGTTTGCAAATATTGTACAGAGTTTTCGAAATACGTAGATGTCGATGTAAAATGGGCACCCTATATATAAGAGAGTCTCCTCTTCTCCAGCGAACTTAATGAAAAATGTGAAAGTTGTGCGCGATACTCGCAGAGAAGCTTCTGTGTGGCAAGATGTTTCCCGTTTCATGAAACAAAATATATTTTCGTAGACGTTACGGTCAGTGTAACAGAAGTCATAAAATGTTCGAAAATATCTTTTTATCGACCGACGTTCGCGCCAAATGTGTGAAAACGCCCTTAAAGTTAGAGGAAAAATCTTCTTGCTTATTGGGTGTAGATAGAGAAAAAATATTAGCATGCGTATTATTAGTGCAACGGTTCTTTCGTGATGAATGCGAAATTGTCATTAAAAAAAAATAATTCGTTACACCCGACGTGTAACACCGTAAAGCTAGAAAATTGTAGGGTAATTATGGTATTTCATCGATAATTGTCCACAACACGGGTCTGCGGAGGGACAATTATGCGCGAGGGATATCATTGTTTCGTCTGTATCGAGGTTTTACGGACACGGATTTACATTTTGGATTCAAGCACGTAGATGCAATTTGCAACGGAGGGCCGACAAGTGTTGTACGGTGAATTTATGGGACCGGACATATTTTGCAATTGTTCGTATTATTCAATATATTTTCAACGAGACGATGCGACTTGCCCTTTCTTTACTATTTACTCTCTTTGTCTGTCACCAAAAAATTAATGATTAATAAAGAAGCTTCTCGGCGACCGAGGCCCCTTAAGGGGGTACACCCCGCACTAGTGGGGATATCTCAGGGACAATTATGTCGGAGACATTTGGGACAATTACCGGTGAAATACTGTATTTACTGTTTTTGAATATTTACTAATTGCATTTCTCGTTTTCTGCATTTGTCAAAAAAGACACACCAGTCCCAAAGCAGACAGTCTATTAAACACATCTTTCGTCAATAAGTTCTACGAGTTCGTGGCCCTAATTATTCAAGCTAATTTCGTGGGTGAGACGGAGGAAAAAATGGAGGCAGAAAGCGGGGCCATTGATCGCCCGTTGAAACGAAATGACCGGTGAATAATTCCGCGGGTAACGAGAAATGAGAATGTATAATGTATCGACGGGTGAATTACAAAGTGCGAATTACGTGAATTCGTAATCGGTTTCAGTTAGCACCGTGAACGGTTACTTATCGCGTTGTACACCCCCATATTACATAATAAGCGTAATAACGCACGCGCGAGTGAGACAGAGAGTGTATCTTCGATTTCATTTGCATTCGCGATACGCGTTTTTGGCAGTCGCAAGCGTGGAACACTTATATGCGCCTCATTGTCCTCTGAATTCGAATTATCGCGGTTCGATGTTGTTGCAAATTTTATTCCCTCCTCTCTACTCCTTTCTCTCTCTCTCTCTCTCCCCACTCCCCTCTTCGTGTTCCAATTAATTAACGGGGCAAATTTAACGTGCTCGAGAAATGCAATAAACGGGAATGTATAAATTATTAGTCTATTTGTCTATACGGTACATAATTATGCGGGCATCAATAAATTTGCATCGTGATTATAAGAAATAATTAACCAGACATGTCTGACCGTACTTTTCAGCGTTGTCGAGTATTAACAATAAAGGTAACAAACCACTAGAAACGCACTATAATTTCCAGAGATTTCGAATCATTTTGTCATGCTTCGACGAAATTAATTCGACCGCGTTCATATTTGATAATCTAGCGTTTTTATAAATGCAAATTAATTTCCGGTAATTTTAGCAGCGATTTTACTTGTATCGTGGTTTGAGCAGTAGCGTAGAGATGATCTAGTCTGTAGTTTTGTTAATGCAATTCTTTGGAATTGCTGAGAAATGATGATAAAAAGTGTTCATTGTATGATAATTAAGATTATTTTATGTTCTGTTTATAACTTAATAACTTAACACTAGAACTACCGAGTACTAAACGCGACTGTCGTATATTACCTTATAATAACAACAAGATTGCACTTATTCAAATTTCGTATAATTTTTGTTCAAATATGTACTTCAATAGACATCCACACTCTTCAGAATTTGTTTTTATTATGTTTGTTAATTATATCTGAGAGAGTGGACTGTTTGGAATTTTATCGTAATAAATATCAACAATGTTCACACAAGTTTTAAGTGGCACATAGAATTTTGATTTCTTTGACGAATTCTACAATTTATACCTACTTTGACTTATGGGGTACGACTTGAGCAACCTTACACTATTTAGCGATGTGCGCAGCACTTTTTGGAATGTCTTGCTGTATAATACATTTTGAAAATTGCAATTTTTACAGATTACTCAGTGATTGCTAGCTACAATGAAATATTCACACGTGTTATTAACACTCTTTTAAACGAGAAGTAATGTGAGAATTATATTAAATTTCGTTAAAAATTTCTGCTTTAGCGTGCTATTCCAAGCTGAAATTCCACGGTGGTTCAAATCTGAATTCCTGAACTTAAATTCACCATAAAATCCGGACGGCGTGGCTCAAATTCTGATCGCCAACGGTCACAATTAAATTCAAATTGTAATGGTCGGATTCCGATTGCACCGATCCTGTTCAAATTTAAATTCCTGCAGTCACGCCAAAAAACAACTTTTATCGATCACGTTCGACGTCTAATTGAAAAACCCATGGGGAATTACTGTATGATAAAGGACTGGCTCATACAGATTGAACTACACGAAATGTTCAATACTACACAGATTAATCGCACAAAACGAACAGAAAAATCACTGAACACGTTACGGGCCTAGCCTGATCGATGTTCGATAGTGACAATACACTTTGTGCTCACACCCTGCCGACCTACTTCTAAGTTAGGTTGCTGAATGTGTGAAATAGTGACCGATTAAGTAGCGCTGACAGAAAAAACAGAATAAATATGAATTATTACATAATTCGTTGTAATATTTCGCGATTGTAATCATCAGTGCGTCTAACAAAATCTTGTAACTTGTTTCACGAGGAAAACATTTCTTTTACTTATTATCTAGCAAAAATTCTTTGTCTGGAAAACTAATTCCTCCAAATTCTTGAAAACACTCAAGTCTTTCAGTTTAATCCTCCGATTGCAACCATATTTTTATCGACGCCGTCTGCGTACTAGGTCGTTTATATTCGCGACTAATTTGTTTACTATTCTAGGTGTTAAATAAAGGCTACAGCCGGGTTTGGGGGTCAAATTCGCCCCCGGTCTCGATTTTAACGATTTTGAACCAGCCGATAGCTTTTCTGCCAAGTTTCAGCCCGATATCTTATTTGTAAGGGTAGTTATAAAGGAAAATCGAAAAACCAGTTTTTGGCCCATTTTCCCCATTTAATGACAATTAAAAATTCTGAAAAAAATCTGACACATTTCGAATACCAAGTCACATATTATATATCGTTTCCACATTTTTCCGTTGCGAATTCTGGTTTTAAGACATGAAATCATGAGAAAAATAAAAAAAATGCAGATTTCATATAGAAGATGAAAAATCACACCTACGGATTTGATTTAGCAATAAGATATCAATATAAGTAATACTACCAATTTTTTTCAAATTCCTGAGAGAGGGACGTCATAGTTGAAAAAAATAAAAACCATTTTTCGGTGTTTTTCCCGTGAAAAAGTAAGTTATAACTATCTTTTCTGAGTTTTAAGAGTATATTATGTAATATTAGACATTCCTACGTTCAGAAAAAAATTATTCCGACTTTTAAAATAGTTTAAAAAATGTTTTTACAATGGTGTAATAACAACTAGATGGTTATAAAACGAAAGACATTTGATGAACAAAAAGAAATTGATTTGGACGGGATTCGAACCTGGTCCACAAAGTATCCAGCGGTTCCGCAGACGGAGACCATAGTCGCTGCACCAACCGACGCCGTTGAAGTTAAGTTCGAAATATTGGAATATACTGTGCTCAGTATAATTTTCGTTTTTTATATTACGCAAGTTTTCAAGTCGGAATAATTTTTTTCTGAACGTAGAAAGGTTTAATATTACATAATATACTCTTAAAACTCAGAAAAGATAGTTACAACTTTCTTTTTCACGGGAAAAAACACCGAAAATGGTTTTTATTTTTTTCAACTATGACGTCCCTCTCTCAGGAATTTGAAAAAATTGATAGTATTACTTATATTTATATCTTATTGCTAAATCAAATCTGTAGGTGTGATTTTTCATCTTCTATATGAAATCTGCATTTTTTCGATTTTTTTCATGTTTTTCATGTCTTAAAACCACAATTTGCAACGGAAAAATCTGAAAACGATATATAATATGTGGCTTGGTATTCGAAATGTGTCAGATTTTTTTCAGAATTTTTAATTGTCATTAAATGGGGAAAATGGGCCAAAAACTGGTTTTTCGATTTTTCTCTATAACTACCCTTACAGATGAGATATCGGGCTGAAACTTGGCAGAAAGGTTTCTTTTTTGGTAGGCTATCGGCTGGTTCAAAATCGTTAAAATCGAGACCGGGGGCGTATTTGACCCCCAAACCCGACTATAGCCTTTAAAAAATTCTGGTCTACGTATCGAGGTCTCTATTTTAATATGTAATTATTGGAACGTAAATTGTTTAAAGCGTTAATGGAGAAAAAAATAATTATTGATGAGAAACAAATTCAGGAGCAGAGTAATTTGAAAATAATTATTCTATTCCAACGAGTGTCTCGAATTAGAACGTGGTTATTCACGAGTAACAGCGATGCACAGTATTTCATCGGTAATTGTCCCAAATGTCTCCGACATAATTGTCCCTGAGATATCCCCACTAGTTCCGATATCATCGGAATTATATCATATTTGGTATCATTTTTAATAGAAAAATCTCACAAATATGGTCATCGAAGTCCCATGAAAAAATAATGATTAATAAAGAATTTGGATATTCGGATTAGGTATGTGTACATTTCTCGGTGACCGAGGCCTCTCGAGGTCGGCTATCCCTCTCTACGTTCGGCAAACCTCAAACAATGATATCCCTCGCGCATAATTGTCCCTCCGCAGACCCGTGTTGTGGACAATTATCGATGAAATACTGTAATTTGAAAATAATTATTTTATTCCAACGAGTGTCTCGAATTCGAATGTGATTCTTCACGAGTAACAGCGATGTATCAGTGAGTGTCTTGTGACTCGCCGCAAGTTAAAAATGCGTTACAGTAACAGCATGGAAGAGCAGACTAGCGCACGGTATTGGCTTGCAATAGAGAACCGTAATTAGTCGGCAAATAGGAACACGCCTGTTTATGTGAAAAAAGCTTTTCGCCGGGTGTGCAAGGCTCAGTTTCGTGACCGACAATTACTGCTCCAGCCGCTGATGTGTTCGTTATCGTCGCTATTTTTTCAACAGGGATATTTCCCAGATTAAACTCGAACGAGAATTTCCATTCGTAATGGAACCAGGAGGAAAAAAGTACGGGGATGAGCATACGCCAGCGTCGCGACCAACTATTTACATTACGCTGTCCCAGATTATTTATTCGATGTGGACCGTATGAATTATAGAAATGTAACCCCTCCCCCCCCCCCTCCCCGTCCGACTCTCTGTTTCCCGGCGATAAAAACGCGACGTGTTATACAACATTATCAGTGGAAACATCAGCGCTAAGTTTAATCGCGGCGGTGCGAGATCCGAACGATTTCTTCCGTGCTTGACGCGTTCCGAAACAACAGAGCTTCGTTATTATGTAACAGATTTTATGCATTTACGACAAAGGCGAGTAGGTGCACAATAAAGCAGTGAAAAGTTCAAAGAAATTTAAGAGCATCGATATACGAGCCGTTCTTTTTGAAACTGGTGTAAGTCTATTTTTGTGTAATTTCAATTCGATATTTGGTTATTTCAAAAATAGACTGTCTTACGATCCGATAAGTTCTCCGCATTCTAATTGTTGCTTTTAACACGTCGGCTCTTTTTCTTTCTATGCAAATCAGTCACTTGTGTACGGCGTCTCGTCGGCCGTTGCTGTTTGAGATGACTCCCCCCATTTTTATGGGATTAGAAAGCAGTCCCTCCGATGTGAATTCTTGGCGGCAATTAGAAGCCTAATTTGCAAAGAGCTGTGAGGAAATTGTGTAGAGAAGAGGGAAGGTGCTCGCGAACAAAGGAATCTGTTCATTGGTACTTGAGCCCTTCCGCTGCGACGAGTCTCAACTGCAAAATGCTTCGCCATTTTGCAGAGCAATATTTGCATGTCGATTGTGGACGAGATAATGTGTCTAATAATTAAGCGAATCTCGCGAGTGTTTTCCTTAAAACTACTAACAATCATAAACATACGATCCATCTTTCCTCGTGAATGAACATTTACGTCTACCATTTTATCATTCCTCTAGAATGAAATTCGTCTTACAATTAGAATAAATTCGAACCAATGTTCAAGCATGTCGAAACATTTATTTCACTTCGTTGCATAGACCACATCCTGAGTATGCATACAGTTGCATATTATAAAGCAAGTCTAATCATTTGCTACCAGATTATCATTCTACAGGGTGACTTGTCCATTGAATTAACAACTGCTAAATAGATTATTGTAGTGTTGATCAGGTTATTAAAAAAGAAGATTTGAGCCGTCTATTTTGAAAGTGACCCAAGTCCCTTTATAATTAAATTGAGATATTTAAGAGTTTGCGTTTCAATAAAATTAAAAATATACGTATAAGATATCAATGTGTCATCTGCCGAGATAGAACTAAATAAACGTGACTGTTCTTATAGAAACTTCGCATTGAATTTGACTCGGAATGTTTCATTCTATGTTTACAAAGTGAAGAATACAAAGTCAGACTACACAAATTGCTCTATAATAAACACGCAGAAGTGCACACAGAATTGCATCTTACAACTCGTCAAATTTCATGAAATATATTAATATTTCTTCAGAAATTATAGTGTTCTTATAGAAATTTCGCCCATTGTACACAAATTGCTCTATAATAAACACGCAGAAGTGCACACAGAACTGCATCTTACAACTCATCAAATTTCATGAAATATATTAATATTTCTTCAGAAATTATAGTGTTCTTATAGAAATTTCGCCCACTGTACACAAATTGCTCTATAATAAACACGCAGAAGTGCACACAGAACTGCATCTTACAACTCATCAAATTTCATGAAATATATTAATATATCTTCAGAAATTATAGTGTTCTTATAGAAATTTCGCCCACTGTACACAAATTGCTCTATAATAAACAGACAGAAGTGCACACAGAACTGCATCTTGCAACTCATCAAATTTCATGAAATATATTAATATTTCTTCAGAAATTATAGTGTTCTTATAGAAATTTCGCCCACTGTACACAAATTGCTCTATAATAAACACACAGAAGAGCACACACAACTGCATCTTACAACTCGTCAAATTTCATGAAATATATTAATATTTCTTCAGAAATTATAGTGTTCTTATAGAAATTTCGCCCACTGTACATAAATTGCTCTATAATAAACACACAGAAGTGCACACAGAACTGCATCTTGCAACTCATCAAATTTCATGAAATATATTAATATTTTAGAAATTATAGTGTTCTTATAGAAATTTCGCCCACTGTACATAAATTGCTCTATAATAAACACACAGAAGTGCACACAGAACTGCATCTTGCAACTCATCAAATTTCATGAAATATATTAATATTTTAGAAATTATAGTGTTCTTATAGAAATTTCGCCCACTGTACATAAATTGCTCTATAATAAACACACAGAAGTGCACACACAACTGCATCTTACAACTCGTCAAATTTCATGAAATATATTAATATTTCTTCAGAAATTATAGTGTTCTTATAGAAATTTCGCCCACTGTACACAAATTGCTCTATAATAAACACACAGAAGTGCATACAGAACTGCATCTTGCAACTCGTCAAATTTCATGAAATATATTAATATTTCTTCAATTCTTCTGTATAAATAGGCTATGCAGATTTTATGCGTCATAATTTAAGGCTATCGATACATTCTATACAACTTGTGATAACTATTAACACTAGGTTTACGGGACCCGTCAAAATGACGGGTTGTAATATTTTTAATTTACGATTATCGAGATTGAAAAGACGCATCCATGAGGAATTATTCAATACATTTATTTTTTCGGGGTACATACTATAAAAAGAATGTCTAAAAATTTAGATATACGCATTTATGTTATTTTTACACAATAATGTAAAGTAGTCACTATTTACTTCTCCGTAAACCTAGTGTTAAAGAGAAAAACCGTGTTTTGGAAGTTTTATTTTGCATAAAGGTCCACAGTCTGAAATCTGAATAGTTGAGGAGGGTTAAGAGGATAGCAAAAGTTCCGAATAGTAAAGGTTCGTGTAGAGATGAATTTCGCATAGGAAATGCGGGACTTATGGGAAATGTTGTGGCGGGCAAGTACGATTTAAGCACTCGTAAAAGGGAAGGTGCGAGAGAGGCCGGGTTTTCGCGATTCACAATGAGGCGGCTTAATCTATTACTCGGTCGATTTCGGCGCGAGGCGTTCGTTAAATTTGCACGTGTAATACCTGAAATAGTTACCGCTTCGCCGTCCCGGTTAACGGAATTCCTAATTACGCAAGAAAATGGGGGAAGTAGTTCAACGCGATTAGAAACTTCGGGAAGCAGTAAACGGAATCGGACTGTGTGCACGTGAACGGCCTTCCTCTCCGTTTTACACGGTAATCATCTGGCCTTCCAGAAAACCGTCCACGCAGAACTCGAGCATGAACGCAACAGCAGTGAGAACATCAACGTGACGCTGGATAACAAACAAAAAAAGACATGCAACAGAGAATATACCGTGCAAGCTCGTTTATGGCGAAGAGAGGGAGAAAGGAGTATGAATCCAGCGATATCAGGTCTTATTGTTCGAGTTCGAGCTCTTTGTCTCTTCCGTTTCGAAATGTTCAACGCGAAGAGAGAAAGAGGGAGAGGGAGAGAGAGAGAGAGAGAGGACATTATAGACGGCCTAGTACCGTTGAAGGGCTTCGCCGACAAATGCTCATTGTACCACAGGAGATCTTACGTCAACGATGAACTTTCGTTTTTAGCAGTTCAGAGAAAGAGAGCTACAGTTTGTTCCACGGACGATTCAAACGGCAAGCGACTTGCCTGAAAAGACGAGTCTAAATTCTGAATCGGGAACTTGTCTTTTTCCTACGGAGCTCTTTGTCTTTGGTAAACATGGAAGCCGGGAATCGACGCAGAAGACGGTTTAGCTGTGGAAACAAAACTTATGGTTCCCAATGATCTAATTAGAGAACTTAAGATGAAAATCTACAATAGCTGGAACGAAAAATGAACTAGTTCTCACCCCTGTCAAATTATTCAAAATAAGGACAGATACAGTCACTCCCATTAATATTCGTACACTCTTACAAAGACGATAACTTGTTTAATATTGCACCATACGACTTGGACTTTTTGAGAAGTTAGAATAATTAGTTTACTACACGACGTGAAAAAGAAATTTTAAAACAATTGCAATTGATCGGTATTGTAGAGAAAATACTAAAAGTTGTGTTTTACAATTTTTTTATGTGGCTTATGTTGAAAATTTAAAACATCCATTTTGTAGATCTGTGTCAATTGTATACATTTTCAAATTTTCATCCAATTTGGATTACGTGGAAAACAGCGACAGGCGTCGAATAACGAATCCTTCGATTTATTACAGTTTAAAGCCGAAAATTGTGAAAAGTTGCAATTTTTACAATCTTCAAACAGTTGTAGCTCATTGCATCGTTTGCCGATTTTGGTGAAATATTCAGAGTGTATACAGTTGACACAAATCTACAAAACGTATTTGTTCAATTTTCAATATGGACCCACATAAAACAGTTATAAATAACAACTTTTAGTATTTTCTTTGTAATTTCGACCAATTACAATTTTTTCAAAATTTCTTTTTCTCAACGCGTAGTAAACTAATTGTTCTAACTTCTCAAAAAAAAAATCCAAGTCACATGATCCAATATTAAAAACGTGATCGTCTTTTAGAGTGTACGAATATTAATGGGAGTGACTGTATCTATAATAGCACCCCTAATATGAGCCATAGAAAAGATCAAGTAGTCACTACGCGACTTAGAATTGGACACTCAAATGTTACACACCTCCGTAAAATCACGAAAAACCCCCTAACTGAAGGACGGACACCGAAGCTCGAGAGGCCTCGGTCGCCGAGAAATGTAACATAATGCGGATCGAGTATATCGGTGTGAGACCACTACTAATCCAATAACAAAACTTCTTTGTTTTTCATAATTTTTTTATAGGACTTTCAGCAATATATTTGTGGTATTTTTCTGATTAAAATAATGCCAAACACGATGTAATTCGGATCATATTTACAATAATTTTCGGAAACTTTCATCGTCCATTACTCAAGTAAATACCATCGGAATTATATCTTATTTGGTATCATTTTCATTAGAAAAATGTCACGAATATGTTGGTGAAAGTTCCATAAAAAAATAATAATTGGATTTGTAGTATTCTCACCGATATGTATACTCGACCCGTTACACTTCTCGGCGACCGGGGCCTCTCGAGCTTTACAGGGTATACTCCGCGGAAGGAGGGATTGTTTTGCGACAATTATCGTAGAGAAGTTTACGACAATTAACGATGAAATACTGTACTTCGTTCGGACCAAACGTGAACAACGCGAGTCTGGCTCGCGGTACTTCATTCGTCACAAACGTAAACAACACTAACACGAAAATTACTAATTTTCTACGAGTTTTCTCAAAATATTATTAATTTATCTGGTATCATTTTCATTAGAAAAATGTCACGAATATGTTGGTGAAAGTTCCATAAAAAAATAATAATTGGATTTGTAGTATTCTCACCGATATATACTCGACCGGTATTATGTTACACTTCTCGGCGACCGGGGCCTTTCGAGCTTTACAGGGTATACTCCGCGGAAGGAGGGATTGTTTTGCGACAATTATCGTAGAGAAGTTTACGACAATTAACGATGTACTTCATTCGTGACAAACGTAAACAACACTAACACGAAGATTACTAATTTTCTACGAGTTTTCTCAAAACATTATTAATTTATCTGGTATCATTTCAATTAGAAAAATGTCACGAATATGTTGGTGAAAGTTCCATAAAAAAAATAATAATTGGATTTGTAGTATTCTCACCGATATATACTCGACCCGTATTATGTTACACTTCTCGGCGACCGGGGCCTCTCGAGCTATACGGGGTATACCCCGCGGAAGGAGGGATTGTTCTGCGACAATTATCGTAGAGAAGTTTACGACAATTAACGATGAAATACTGTACTTCGTTCGGACCAAACGTGAACAACGCGAGCCTGGCTCGCGGTACTTCATTCGTGACAAACGTAAACAACACTAACACGAAGATTACTAATTTTCTACGAGTTTTCTCAAAACATTATTAATTTAAATTATGTATTAATTTAAAAATTGTTACTGATATCCACTTTCAAATTATAAATCATTTTTGTTCACCGATGAATTGATCATAATTACTTACCAGACATCTTAAAATTATTAGCTGTGCCCAAACGTGTTTATTATTTCACAATTCCTTTCGTTGCGCCGAAATATACATGTCAGAAGACGCATACATTTTGCGCAAGTTCTTGTTTATTATGGTCCGAGCAATTGGGAGTTAGCGGGTACGACAAGGGGTTAAATTCATCTCCTCCGTACCTCACTCGAATTTCCCAGCGTGAATATAACTAGATGAATCATTTTTCCGCTCATAATTTGGGAATTTACATGGCCTGTTCTCGCGAAATAGCTTGTAGCAAGGTTATGCGAACGCAGCCGTTGATCCTGTCTCCACGGAACGAATTCTCCCGGCATTCTCTGTCTCGCGACTCTTTGCCTGCGAGTTTCTATACATTCCCGAAATCAAAGTCTCTCGAATTGCAGCAGGCGCGGATATATTATTAAGTATTCACCGAGTAGAGACAAATTACTGAAGACTGCCACGCGGAATTCGAAACTTTTCTCATGAAACAAGTTCGCGCGAGACCGTGGCGGAGAACGACGAATCTCTCACCGGCACGATTCCGTCGAGCGTTAATGTTTCCAAACTGTCGTCAGTTATTAACTATTTTTTCCCCGACTCGTCCTCGTAATCATACACGGGATCCATTAGCGACCCGAAAAGTAACGATATATCGTTTCCGTGTTCTCTTCGATATAATCATTTCGAAGACGTAATATTTACAAGAATTTTCAACTAATTCTACATACATGTGCAAGCATTTTGTCGCGCCGATATTTTTCTATACCGATGCTACTTTGGAATTAAAGTTAAAAAACACGAATAACTCTTTTAAAATTGGTCCAAACGAATTGAGGTTTTTTTTTTGAGATGCTAGAATGGTGGTTTACTAGGTAATGTATAAAGAAAAAATTAATTAAAAATTACCATTGGTCGTGTTTCGACGTTGGTTTTATATAGAAAAGTTGTATGTTTTTGACAAGCTTTAGAAATCGCGTGCGCCGAATTAGGAGCGATTACCCTAAATGCTGGGCCCCGTCGTGCCAACTATCCTCCTATTGTTATAGCGAGTTTCGATGCATCAGCATGGTCAAATACGAGAGTCGAGGGCACGGAGAGTGCACGCGTTCACAATTTCTTACGTGAAGCAGGCTTTGTTGAAGCAAGACTTCCCACGTGTAATCCAGAGCTCTCCGAGGATTACGTAAAAAGCTTAATCTCTTTTGTTGCATTACGCTTATTTTCATTTATTTTTTTTTCTCTTTTTCTACTGGATTTTCTATGAACGACAGAAGGCGACCGCGTTGCGAAAGGAATCTCGCGTTGAGAGAAGGTTTTTAATAAGTACCTATCCGCGTCTCTCTCTCTCTCTCTCTCTCTCTCTCTCTCTCTCTCTCTTTCTCTTTCTCTTTCGTCCAAAGAACCCAGCGTGAGCATTCATCCTCGACAGAAATTTAAAGATTTAATAATTCAGGGTTAACTGTGGGTTAAATTGTTCGGCACAAACAATGCCCGTATGAATAAATAATTACAGAATAATCAGGGTAATACGTGTCACAATAGCAGATTCATTCTCACGTTCGTTATGTGCTCGATACTATCGTTTGCCGACGTGAAATGGAGCCGGTCCCATTGTTTTGCCATTTTAATAAAGAAACGCTCGTTTTGCTTTTGTTCTGCGGAAACTAACTACAGTATTTCATCCGTAAATGTCCCAAATGACTCGCACAATGTCCCGGAGATATCCCCACTAGTGCGGGGTGTACCCCCTTGAGGGGTCGAGAAGCTCGAGAAGCCTCGGTCGCCGAGAAATATGACACTATGCGGCTCGGATATATCGGTGAGACCACACTAATCCGAATTTACAACTTCTTTATTATTCATTATCTATTTATGGGACTTCGATGACCATAATTTCGGCATTTTTCTAATAAAAATCATACGAAATATGATATAATTCCGATGATATTTACTTGTGTAATAGACAATTAAAGTTATGTTAGAGAAGATGTTATTGGCGCAAGGTTCGATCTTTTTGAAATTCAACAACAAATTTGCAATTTAATTAATACCCAACGTTTCGATCCAGGTGTGGATCATTATCAAGGGAATATTGCGTCTGAAAAATTATGTTATTTTAAAATTATTATTTTAAATATATTTAAAATTATGTTATTAGTGTAAATACATCGGGGTGTTACTATTCACAATCTTGAAGAAAACCCTTGATAATGATCCACACCTGGATCGAAACGTTGGGTATTAATTAATTTGCAAATTTGTTGTTGAATTTCAAAAAGATCGAACCTTGCGCCAATAACATCTTCTCTAACATAACATTAATTGTCTATTACACAAGTAAATATCATCGGAATTATATCATGTTTGGTATGATTTTTATTAGAAAAATCCCACAAACATGGCCATCGAAATCTCATAAAAAAATAATGAAAAATAAAGAAGTTGGAAACTTGGATTAGTTATGTTTACATTTCTCGGTGACCGAGGCCTCTCGAGCTCGGCTGTCCTTCTCTACGTTCGGTAAACCTCAAACAATGATATCCCTCGCGTATAAATGTCCCTGCGCAGATCCGTGTTGTGGACTTTTATCGATGAAATACTGTATTACCATTAGTACTCTTAACTTTCATCGGTATTGCACACGATGCAACATGCTAATCGCAGTGAAAAAAATTCAGTTTAAATTTGATCCTATAAATAACAGCAATCTTTTTTTGTTTGGAAGCTTCGCTATCCAGAAATATAATTTTGAGAATGAATACGTTCGGCGAGGTTAAGTTTTTGCAATTTTAAAAAACTCCATAATCCTGGAAATTAATTAATTCCTTTATTTTAGGACTTTTTAAATCTCCTTCTTTTTCCGACCGGCAGGCAACATTCTCTGGAATAAGTATAATGGAATCCTAAGCTGCGCGCATGAAAAATGTTCGCCCGTTCGTAGGATAACACGAGAAAAGATACTGTTATAATATTGATAACGCGAAGGAAACGGCTGATTCCTGAACGCTCTTCTTTTTCCGCTACGGTGGGATAAATTTTTATCTTTTCCCGCGTACAGGGGCTGCTAGCTTGAAAAACTGTATAATCGCTACGTAATCGGATCAAAAGCGCGGAATACTGAAAGCTGATTACCGACTAATAACATAATGAATTTTTATACCCGTTCAAGAAAACCGTGTAAAATAAATTACCGCGGCACTACCCAGAAATCGCAGACTTCGAATGATTCGAAAGATTCATGAGCCCGGAGGATTGATGGTGTGGACGATTAGGCTTGTTTCGTGCGTGCGTATTGTCATACGAGGCCAGAATGAAAGGAAAAGTGCGAATAGGGCTTCAAAAATTTTGATTCCGTCCTTGACGTTGCAGATCATTCAATTCTTGTATGAACAACTGTATAATGCATAATATTAGTCAAATTTAGACTGTGGGTTTTAATCATGTATTGCACAAATAAAAACATGTGGTTCAAAACAGTAGAAAATTTAATATATTCAAGAAAATAAATATTTTCTTTTACATTCATTAAAATTATTCAAAAATTATTTAAATAAAAATAAATTTTTAAAAATACCACGTTTTTAAAACGGTCTAAAAAGTATAAAATAATTTGAAAATAAAAACAAAAATTTGGAATTGTGAATTTTGAATAGCTGTGAAAATATTTGTCGGCATGAAAAAACTCGTATGTCGGCATGAAAACAACACCTAACCCAGTGACAAAACTTCTTTATTTTTTATTATTTTTTTATGGAATATACCAAATAAGATATAATTTCGATGATATTAACCCTTTTAGTGCCAGCGCCGATATATCGGCCCGCACCTTGTAGCGCTTTACTATTCGTATTGCGAGAGAACTCTATCTCAAAATAAATTTATAATACGTTATAAATGGTCTAATTTCATTACGAGAGAATCGAAAAAAATAGTTTTTCAGTTTAACTTTTCCTTGTTATATTATCTATAACAATTACTTGTTTCGGAAGAGATAATCCGTCCGGCGCTTACCTTGTACCTTGGAGTTATTCTTTATTTTTGTTATACAATATTATTTATTTTGTTATAAAATACATTGGAAATGCAAAGTATATACTTTGTAATAAATGGTCTATATAAAGTTATGATGAAAAGATGACTTTTCGTATCTGCAAATACGTTTTGTAAGAGAGAACTCAATTTTTACTTTCTTTATGATTTTTTATACCTTTGTTATTTATATAATTTTCAATGAATATACAAAAATTAGTGTCATTGTCTTGTTCTCTATTTCGTCCTTAATACACTGCCATTTGAATTATGTAAATATTGCTTTGTGTTTGGTTTTTATGACCATTTTCCCAAACCCTAGTAAAACCGTGAAATTCGGCCGGTTATCCTCGCATAGGCATCTCTTTTTCGCCCGGCACTAAAAGGGTTAAGTTAAGATATTTTATACCGCGGCCTAGAACATGGACGCTAGAACATAAAACATATGTAAACTGAGCTCATCTCCTGACAGGAAAATCCGAGATGAATAAATACGTAAATAATATAAAACATTCCATAAAATACTATGTATACTTGTAAAATGCAGAGTGACTCACCCTTTCGGTCGATATCAAAATATCAAAATATCAAGTTATGGGAACGGAGCAGAAATGAATTCCGAATTGAACAGACCGGCAACAAGAAAATTGCTTATCGACACCGGGTAATGTAAGTAAGCGATCCAATATCTTTCACGGTTTACATAACAATAACGCGCTGCTCGCGCGCCGGCGATATCGAATCGGCGTAACGTCGTTCCGAGTTCCGTTCCCTCGATGTTTGTTGCGCGAACGTCGTCGTCGTCGTCGACGTCGTTGTCGTCGCCGTCGTCGACACGAAAGTGCAACGATTTTCCCAATTTTCCACAGTGTACACGGGAGTCTATTAAGGTTTCTTTCTGCCACGAGGGAAACCCCATTGAGTTATAGAATACACCGAGAGCAGCGGACTGCTAACCGAGAAATCGTATTGGGACATTTCCATTGCTGCGTCAAGGAAGCCCGGTGCACACCGGTATTTCCTATTCATTGCGGAATTACTTCGACGTGACAACCTCCCCCAACTTTTCATACCTCTCATACTTTTCATACTCTTCGTGCTCGCCATTTTCGGGAATCTCCTTGCGACACGGTTCGTCGTCGGTTCCTGTTATTACAGTCTCGCAAGGATTTTTGCGAATGTCTAGATCGGCGGACCAGCTGACGATGATTGATCCGCTTTTCGCTGTGTATGATCGTATAAAATATCCGAAAAATTATTGCTCGTGAAACGTTGTATTTGAAGCTGTTTGCAGTACTCCTTAGTCCCTTGGACTTTCATCCATGGCGAATTCCGTGCAAGTTTTGTTATATTTTTGCAGGTTAACTGTGTTTGAATGTTTTATTAACATGCAGAAAATATATTGTGAATAGTGTGTGGATTTTCTGATTGTATGATAGAAATTGATTGGTCGCAAAATGTAAGGAAAACGTAAACAAGGCATAGGCAAATAATTATCGTTCTATCGTCGATAACAGTAACCTCCACGGACTGGGAGAGCAATATTCGCTATCTGTGAATCAAGTATGAAATCCTTGAGCATATTCCCCAACGTGGCATAATCCTGCTAGTGGCCCTAACATCCGCCTGATAAGACAATTGGTAGACATCGGAGGCCCTGATAATTCAGGAAACGTCAAATAATTATGGTCTATGTATTGGGACGTAACAGAAATTCTTTAGGTACCATCTTCAACACTTTCTCTTGTTTCTTCTCAACATCTGAAGATGTTGGAGTCACGTAAAAATTAATTCCTCGTCTTGATAAATTTAACACTAGATTTACGGAGCCCGTCAAAATGACGGATTCAAAAAATTTTATTTTACGATTATTAAGAGTGTAAGGATTCATTCGTGAGGAATTATTATATAGATTTATTTTTTTGTGTACATATTACAATAAAAATCGCTGAAGATCTAAGTAAATACAATTTTATTATTTTTATAAAGCAATGTAAAATACTCAATGTTAGTGCTCCGTAAACCTAGTGTTAATTACGCATATCAAAATAGCATGATCGTATCAAAGTATATAGAGCTAGTCACAAAATGGAGTGCACATCCTTTAAAAACTAATAACTTTTTCAAGGTATGACAAAACGACGACACTTTTTAGAATATAGGATTTACATATTTTCCAGAAAATAAGTCATGAAACAAATTTCAGGAGTTCAATGTATTTTTTTTCACAATTCTAACCAATAGCAATTTTTTCAAAATTTTGTTTACCTGTTATTTAATAAACTAGTGCTCCTGCCATGTTATAAAAACTCAAGTCGTTTGATCCAATGTGAAATACGTTATTAGTCTAGGTTACTAGTCTACAAGGATGTCTACTTAATATTGTCCTCGACTGCATGCATATGTGAAACTGAACGAATTTATGTTGCAACACAATTTATACATAGGATTGTACAGAACTTGTATAGGATCTGGAGAAGACTTGTATTGAGATCTGACATTTTGAGTGGGGCAGTCTGCTGCCGAAAAGCAGAATTATTCAAAGCTTGGCTTGGCTTCGCTTACAGCTACTTATAGTGTTAACAGGTGTTAATTGTAGTATACACTTTCACTGTTATTGTATAACAGGTGTTAATTTAAAATAACCTTATGGGAACTCCAATTTTTTAATAGGACTTGGAGGACCTGGAGACCTAGTATACGACTTGAAGGACTTGAATAGGACTTGGAGTACTTGAATAGGACTTGGAATACTTGAATAGAACTTGGAGGACTTGAATAGGACTTGGAGGACGTGAATAGTACTTGGAGGACCTGAATAGGACTTGATGGACTTGAATATGACTTGGAGGACTTGAATAGGACTTGGAGGACTTGGAGGACTTGGAGGACTTGAATAGGACTTGGAGGACTTGTATAGGACCCGGAGGACTTGTATACGACCCGGAGGACTTGTGTAGGACCCGGAGAGCTAGTATAAGACTTGTATAAGACTTGATGGACTTTAATAGGACTTGAAGGACTTGAGTAGGACTTGGAGGACTTGAATAGGACTTGGAGTACTTGAATAGGACTTGGAATACTTGTATAGAACTTGGAGGACTTGGATAGGACTTGGATTACTTGAATAGTACTTTGAGGAATCGAATAGGACTTGGAGGACTTGATGGACTTGAGGGAGGACTTGAATAGGACTTTGACGACTTGATGGACTTGAAGGAGGACTTGGAGTACTTGAATAGGACTTGGAATACTTGAATGGAACTTGGAGGACTTGGATAGGACTTGGAGGACTTGAATAGTACTTTGAGGACTAGAAAAGGACTTGGAGGACTTGATGGACTTCAGGGAGGACTTGAATAGGACTTGGAGGACTTGATGGACTTGAAGGAGGACTTGGAGGGCTTGAATAGGACTTGGAGGACTTGTATAGGACCCGGAGAGCTAGTATACGACTTGTGTAAGACTTGATGGACTTTAATAGGACTTGGTGGACTTGAATAGGAGTTGGAGGACTTGGAGGACTTGAATAGGACTTGGAGGACTTGATGGACTTGAGGGAGGACTTGATGGACTTGAGGGAGGACTTGAATAGTACTTGGAGAACTTGATGTACTTGAATATGAGTTGGAGGACTTGAATAGGACTTGGAGTACTTGAATAGGACTTGGAGGGCTTGAATTGGACTTGGAGGACTTGAATAGGACTTGGAAGACTTGAATAGGACTTGAAGGAATTGTTTTGGGATCGGAGTTGTTTACTGGAGTGGTCGCGTCAATCTTCAGGATTAGTGGAAGGAAAAGAAAGTGTAGAAAGACGGTAAGTGGTACTATTCGTTAGGTGAATGTCTCGTTCGACGCAACCGGCGCAGCGCGACTGCTCGAATTATGACTTCCTCGTTTGAATATGCTTTATACGGGAGTATCTCATTTGCGACGAGAACCAGGGGCTATTTAGTTGCAACTGCACGTGCACTATTGGCCCCGGAATCTACCGCGGGCTGCGGAGAGCAGAGTGCGTACGCGTGCGAATAAATTAGCTTCCATTGTCCCGATTCGTTTGGAAAGTAATAGCATCGCGCGACGCGGCGCTGCTTTCGCCCATCCATGATTCCATCTCTTTCTCTTTCTCTTCTTTATCTTGCTTCGATCTTCGGGGAACGTTCTGGTCGAAAACTTGAAAGACAACGACCTTGTTACGATCTTGGTTTGTTTTCTCACAACTGTTTACGCGTGAACAAATCGAGATTTTTGAGGACCTTGGTATTGAATTATTACTTGCAAGTATTTAAAAATATCGTGTCTAGACATTTGTATTTCATTCGACAGCTCAGCCCGGTACGACAAAGCGACATTTTTTCGCATCTTCGTTTTCTGTTGTTCCTAATGTAACATCTGTTTGTTTAATTAATGTGGCAGCATTCGAGTAATTCATATTTATTTATTTATTTAGTGATGCCACAAACCATGTTTGGTTTATATAGCATACATTAATATAACACTTTAAAATACATAATGGAGTACATATCGTTATATTAGGTTAAATTAACATGAGCGGTAGTCACTAAATTTTAACTTTACATTTTTTTAGGAAATTAAAGATAAATAATAATGCTGTAATATCTGGCACGCTTAAAAAGAAATTAATGGTGTAGGGAGGGTAATATTTTCGATTGAGGAGTAGTTCAAACAATTGTCCTCATTCTGGACATTGCCAAATAATATGGTTAAGGTCTTGATCCTCCGCTCCGCATTCACAGGACCCATCCGGAATGAAGTGTACTCTCACCAGGGAAGCATTTAAATTATAATGGTTCGAACGGCTTCTGTTGAGGAATGTAATGAAATCTCTAGGTAATTTGAGACCCGAAAACCAAGGTGTGTTTGAATCATTAAAGTGTTGGAAAAAATATACAACTTTGTGTAAGGCTTCTTTCTTAATAGTATCGTTCGTAGACATTCTCGTTCGACATCTAAAATCGCATAAAAAATCGGTAAATGGTAATTTAACATTTGATAGGGTTCCTGATTCTGTAGCTTCTTCGGCCAACAAGTCCGCCTTTTCGTTTCCTGTTAAACCAATAAGCTGGGATCCAAATAAATTTGACAAATTTTGAATTACCACTGTTGGCGATAAATTTAAGATATTTGTCCTTAATTTCTATGAGTAGTTAGTAATTTATATGACAATTTGGTGGAACTGTGGATTAAAATAAACCCAAGCCGCCCGATCTATTCTATTCTATTTCTGAATTACAAGCTCGCGAATTTTAGTGCAGAACTGTGTTGCAAATATTTAATGCAACCGGCACTGATTGTTTTTGTGAAGTGTTAACTAACGTTTCTGCGACGTTCTTGGCTATTTCATCGAGCTGCAATTTTGTAAAATTTTCGAGCAACGTTAGCATCGCTTAATCAAAACAAATCGACCAATTATTAGGAACGTCTGGATTACCTATCAACCCGTTTCGTGAAAATTCGACGGAAATCTCCACGCGATAATATCCGCGAGAGCAGCGCGGCGTCGAACGGCAACGGCAACGGGAACGGGTTGAACAAAACTCATATTCGCAGAAAGGCAGTGTTTTTAACGCGTAAAATACGCGATTGATCGGCGTACACGAATAATCAGATTATCCTGACATCAATGTGTAATATTCGAACGTATGGGAGTAATGAACGCTAAACGAGAGGTGAAGGGAGAAAGATATGTGAACAGGTGGGAAACGAATTCTCGATCAACTTTGAGCGTTCCATTAATCGGTATCTATCGACGTTATTAACCATCAATATTTGCGAATAGTTGACGTGAAATTCAAGCGCCTCGCCATTGAATGCAACACGCGAGGCGATCATTTCCTTTGGCTCGTCGAAAATTTCAATGTTATGCCGGGGGGATCGAAACCTATACCGGTTTCAAACAACAAATTAAAAACGGTAACGTGTCTGTTCGCGAAGACTGTCGAGCATCATTAAAATTAGCGAATTCATATAATCCCTCGACATGAAACGAAATATCGAAGCCTCGAAAATGGTCTATAAAAGATCTCTAAAAACTTTCCTTTCACGAACTTAACATCAACCATTAAAAACGTTCCGAAAATAAGAAAGATGCTCGCGTTGCAAACTGCCTCGTGAATTACCAAATAGTTCTACTGGATTTATAACCTCGGCAAATTTCTAAAAAGCAAGAAGCGCGTTGATAAAAATGAATAATTTTCTCATATTATTTCGCAAGGAATCTTTTAGTGAAAATGGTATTTTGCGATAAAGATCCGCAATCTATTAACCTTAGAGTAGTCGCGCCTTATTTTGTGACATGAGAGGTCGCGCGCGGTCTGTGAGACCGCATCGAATATTAATGTTTAAGGTGTTTTCGTTTGTAAGTGCGAATATGTTCATGTGCAAGAATATAAAAGTCTTTAACAAAAAATAATGATATATTTTTCATTAAAAAAATTAAATACAGCATCGTTCGACAAAAATTTCAACTATAAACAGAAATTCAAAATTATCCAAAAGTATATTCTTTGACTAAAATCTTGCTTCACTCTCTTCCAAAATGCATTGGAGACGCTGCTGCTCCTCGTATGTGTACTTCCACATGTTTGTATCACAAACTACAATGACAAAAGCATATAACACCAGCGGGCGCGCGCGGTTTTACAGACCGAAAATGCGTACAACTTATGCAAATGGCAAAAATTAATCAGTTGATTAGAAGTTACGTTTGTGAGGTTATAATAGTCAGCTAGACCGAGAATGCGAAATGTGGGCGCAATAACAATTCAAATATGCTACAACAAATGACCGTGCGGTCTGTGAGACCGCGCGCGACTACTGGCGGGTTAAGAGCGGTGCTTGCGATCGATCGAAATCCTTCTTCATGCTCATTTTACTTCGTTTTGTTCCATTCGTAACTTCCAATAATGTGATTTTTTTATCTCCACTTTCTCGATTCTTCTAAATTTTAACAAGTAATGATTATGTTGTTGTTATTAGAGGACTGAAAACAGTTTATAATTCTGCGCCTGAATTCCCCTGGAAATTAGAAGTGCAATAGAAGCAATAAAATCAACAACATCTCAATTGCATATTTTCTGAACACGTTGATCAACGAAGAAGTGCGTTACAAATTACGGTGAATTAGATTGAGGTAAATCATTATCAAAGAGTTTACCCAAACAGTGCGACGAAAGAAATAAAAACACTAACATCTAATTCTATCAAAAGAAGCACATTACTTGTTGTGTCGTGTCAGTGCTCAAACAATAATTAGTGAGCCGCTGAGAAACACGCCTCAAGGAGAGGTAAATAAGTAATAAGATAATTGGATTTCGGATAAATTTAATAAAACTGAATATGAAGGACTGTATCACAGGGATGTTGTATCTATGGCAGGCATGTCCAGAAGTAGCTCACTTCGAGGCAAATTCGAGGGAGACGCCTACTTCTCCCGCCCGCGCGTCTCGCTCCCCGTGGCGGCCGTAGTCGTCCGAGCTCCTCAAACCCGTGCCTACCGCTTGCGTGTGGAGCTTTGGGGCGACTCTCATACCCATCGGTTTCCACATCACCCTTGAGTTACTATGTTCAATGCGTTTTTCTTGCCAGTGCTATCCCCTGTAGGCCTATTCCACTGCGTCGCACGATAATTTCGAAATAATAAATTTGCAAAATAGTTTTTGTTATACTGTCAAAATTTTACCGACAATTAGGAAATCTTGCTTATTGCGCTATTCAAAGGTTGATTATTGCGCATTTTCACTAGTACTGCTTGGCAAATCCGAAATTTCGAAAGAGAGATTGGACGTTGAGATCCGCATCAAAGATGATAGCGAGGAATCGCTCAGCAGTGTACGTTGCTCTGTTTTAATGCTAATATTTTTCAAATTTATTTTTTCGAAATTATCATGCGACGCAGTGGAATAGGCCTATAGGGGATAGCACTGACAAAAAAAAAACGCATTGAACATAGTAACTCAAGGGTGATGTGGAAACCTATGGGTATAAGAGTCGCCCCAAAGCCCCACAAGCAAGCGGTAGGCACGGGTCTGAGGCAGTGATGGGAACTCCGTGGGCGCTGGGCGAAAATACTACCACCACTGGACGTGCCGTCTTCCCCTACTTTGCGTCTATCGCGCACGCGCTATACACAAGCGTACCTCTACTCTGTCAGTGTAAAGTAGAAATACGCTTGTGTGTAGCGCGTGCGCGGATAGAAGCAAAGTAGGGGAAGACGGTACGTCAGAGTGGTGGTAGTATTTTCGCGCAGCGCCCACGGAGTTCCCATCACTGGTCTGAGGAGTTCAGAGGACCTAGGCCGCCATGGAGAGCGAGACGCGCGGGTGGGAGAAGTAGGCGTCTCCCTCGAATTTGCCTCCAAGTGAGCTACTTCTGGACATGCCTGGCGTAGACCCAAACCGAAATACGAGCCGGCCATACAATAATCACGTGTCAACATTACTCATTATAGCAAATCGAATTGAGATAAAGAGAAGTGAGTGCACCTATTATTAGCGACGAGCGTTTCGAAAGAGTATCAATTTCGCCCGTTCGAGAGGCCATTAAAGAAAATTACAGACAAGCAACAGAACTACTTCTCTGTACTTCTAGTTCATTTTCTCTCGATAGTTTGGGTAACGATGATTTGCCAGGCAGACGATCATCATCGCAAACGTTTGCTACGCAATCCAGATGGCATGGACACCATTGGTATTCCGTGATTACGCGGATGCGAGCGTTCCTGCATCCGATCGGCTCGTTTCTTCCTTCAAGAAAGTGAAAGGTGAGACCTGATTCAGTGCACCTCGTCGTGAAAGCAATGCTTTGCGGACGGGCATTCCAACTACATATATCTACGTTTCGGTTACATCTCACGTTACATTAAGACGCTCGAATCTCGCCTTAGTTCATCGCTCGAGTCTCCGATTTTATCCGAAACCATTAAACATCTTTATCTGACAGTTTGGCTCGTTAACACGTTCACGACGATGGACGCCGCACGCTTTCCCAATGGATCCTGCTAACCCAGGTTCTAAGAAGTCGATTGATGTCGGTTTCCATCGAAAAAATTACCGAGATAACTCATTAAATCTTTGTGACACGCGGGATGAGAACCTGATGGCACGTTTAATCGTTCGAAACCGGCAACCAGTTCTTCTTGACGTCTACGAGTTGGAGGCGTAAGAAAACACAGGCTTCGAAACGCTCCCACGATGACAAGGCTTTTCGTCGTCGTAGGACCCAGGAAGGTCCTCCATCTAAGGGTGCCTTTGCAATCTTATTGGAGCTAATAAGAGCAACTGCTGAAGATGGCTAGAGGAACGTTATTATCCCGACTTCTACGTTATTCGAATTGTCTTGTTTTCCAACAAGAAAGTCTGTTTCGAGCGTTGTTCCGTTCAATATTGCCGCTGGTTCAAGGCAATTAACGCTCCAGTTTAAAAACAGTAAAAAAAGGTATATTTCGCATTCGTAAAAAATACACTTAAAGTTCAAAATCCTAAGTACAAAGGAAAAGGAAGCGTTTCGTCCTAGGCCCGCTAGAGGACTCGTCGGTAAGGCTATCTAGCGGACCCGTGCCTTAGACGCGGGATGTCGTAAGGACAGTTTTAGGACGGTATATATACAAACAGAGGAAGATTCAGGTAGTAGCGGGAAAGGTGTTGTCGTAATGTCCCTCTGTTGACGAGCATAGGAAGTAGCCGCCACATTACCCCCTTGCCAGTGATCAACGATATCTGGACAAATTTCCCTCTAATTACGCCGATCTCCGCCGGAAACCAAGGAGGTCGCTGGAATGTGTGCTGTCAGTGTGCCCGCCAATGATGCTGCCGAATCGACGAAGTTGAGTAGCTCCCTAAGCCGCTTGTAGGACTCATATAGTCGCAGAAACAATGGATGAACGTCGCACAAATGTAGATACGAAAACGTCGTACAAATTTAGGTGCGGAAACGTTAAACCATATAATGCTGCGAAGATGACGTCAGAAGCGCATAGTAGGGAGAAGTCCTCGCTGTTGGTCGGGCAGTAGTTCAATCAAGGCAGTGACAGAGTAGTCACCTTCCAGTCCTCCTGATGTTGTCCGTGGTTTGTTGATGTTGTCGTCTCCTCGGCTCAGAAGGTAGCGTTGTTGTTCGTTTGTCGGGGTCACCAATCATGGCGGCTTAAAAGTGTGTGAGAGGAGGAAAAAGGAGAAGGAAGCGTTTCGTCCTAGGCACGCTAGAGGACTCGTCGGTAAGGCTATCTAGCGGACCCGTGCCTTAGACGCGGGATGTCGTAAGGACAGTTTTAGGACGGTATATATACAAACAGAGGAAGATTCAGGTAGTAGCGGGAAAGGTGTTGTCGTAATGTCCCTCTGTTGACGAGCATAGGAAGTAGCCGCCACATTACCCCCTTGCCAGTGATCAACGATATCTGGACAAATTTCCCTCTAATTACGCTGATCTCCGCCGGAAACCAAGGAGGTCGCTGGAATGTGTGCTGTCAGTGTGCCCGCCAGTGATGCTGTCGAATCGACGAAGTTGAGTAGCTCCCTAAGCCGCTTGTAGGACTCATATGGTCGCAGAAACAATGCATGAACGTCGCACAAATGTAGATACGAAAACGTCGTACAAATTTAGGTGCGGAAACGTTAAACCATATAATGCTGCGAAGATGGCGTCAGAAGCGCATAGTAGGGAGAAGTCCTCGCTGTTGGTCGGGCAGTAGTTCAATCAAGGCAGTGACAGAGTAGTCACCTTCCAGTCCTCCTGATGTTGTCCGTGGTTTGTTGATGTTGTCGTCTCCTCGGCTCAGAAGGTAGCGTTGTTGTTCGTTTGTCGGGGTCACCAATCATGGCGGCTTAAAAGTGTGTGAGAGGAGGAAAAAGGAGAAGGAAGCGTTTCGTCCTAGGCCCGCTAGAGGACTCGTCGGTAAGGCTATCTAGCGGACCCGTGCCTTAGACGCGGGATGTCGTAAGGACAGTTTTAGGACGGTATATATACAATCAGAGGAAGATTCAGGTAGTAGCGGGAAAGGTGTTGTCGTAATGTCCCCCTGTTGACGAGCATAGGAAGTAGCCGCCACATTACCCCCTTGCCAGTGATCAACGATATCTGGACAAATTTCCCTCTAATTACGCCGATCTCCGCCGGAAACCAAGGAAGTCGCTGGAATGTGTGCTGTCAGTGTGCCCGTCAGTGATGCTGCCGAATCGACGAAGTTGAGTAGCTCCCTAAGCCGCTTGTAGGACTCATATGGTCGCAGAAACAATGGATGAACGTCGCACAAATGTAGATACGAAAACGTCGTACAAATTTAGGTGCGGAAACGTTAAACCATATAATGCTGCGAAGATGACGTCAGAAGCGCATAGTAGGGAGAAGTCCTCGCTGTTGGTCGGGCAGTAGTTCAATCAAGGCAGTGACAGAGTAGTCACCTTCCAGTCCTCCTGATGTTGTCCGTGGTTTGTTGATGTTGTCGTCTCCTCGGCGCAGAAGGTAGCGTTGTTGTTCGTTTGTCGGGGTCACCAATCATGGCGGCTTAAAAGTGTGTGAGAGGAGGAAAAAGGAGAAGGTCGGGGTCACCAATTATGGCGGCCTCGCGTCCGAGCGAGTGCCTGGTTCGGAAGGATATTACCGTGGTACTTGTTTTATTTCGATCCCGTCCTAAACTAAAACAGATGTTATGTACGGGTATTGAGACATTATTATACTTTGTTAGGCAAGATCAAGGGAACTATGATGATGTCTTTATGAGAAATTTGTAGCCAGAGAAAACCCTGGTAAATCCCGTAACGAGTTCCTTCGTCGAATAATGTTAAAAATTCAAAAACAGCCCTAATCCTTCCCAGTTAACGGCAGCCAAGGACGAGGCTCGCTTCGCTCATGGAATAAAGAAGTCCGTTGACTGCAATGGGGGATGTTGAATTCGGACAAAACGGGAGGAGGGTTGGCAGCAATGGAGGAAGAGGAGGAGACGGGGAGGGGGTTTGCAGGTGGGATTCGAAGCGTAGCCGATTATGATAGTAGATGCGCTTTCAGCCCCCGGGATTCATGTAAATTTCAGCAAGATTTTCGAGCCGAATATTTCGTGCGGCTCGCATCACGCGCTGCCAACGCGAGAAAATCCGCTTGTCGCTGCCGGATAATTCGCTGATGGCTAATGGCCATCCAACCGGAGCCGCTGTGCACGTGCACAACGCGAATTTAATTCGGTGCACCACCTGAATACATCGGCCTCTTGTCCGATCAGAAAGACGTATATCGGCTCCCTGACTTGCGCGTCTCGAAACGCTGATCGAAAGGGGCTCTGTTACTCTTTAAATCACCGGTCATTATCCCCTTCGTGGAAAGTAGAAAATTACAATCAGCTTCCTCCGACGAGAATCTGCTCACCGGCGAAATCGTTCTGGGAGGATAGTCGAGTAAACCTTCCGCGATACTGGACAAGTGTAACGCGTCCACGAAGTTATTTTATGGACACGAGAATGTCTGATGTTTATACGTGCAGTGAACGATGTGGTCGGTGATCGAAGAGAGAGAGAGAGAGAGAGAGAGAGAGAGAGAGAGAGAGAGAGAGAGAGAGAGAGAGAGAGAGAGAGAGAGAGAGAGAGAGAGAGAGAGAGAGAGAGAGAGAGAGAACTGGAAAGGAGTAGATCGGTTTTAATGTTCTGATGCAGGGGTTCTCAAACTTTGAAAATTTTGTACTACGTAAATAGGAATCAACAAATTGATATACAGGGTGGGGAATTTAAATGGGAACACCTACATGTCTCGGTTATTATTAGTTGTACAAAAAATCCCCACAGAATAAAATTGTACTGTTTCAAGGGGCGAATTTGATTATGGTAAAATTTTTTTCTAGAGGTCATTTTTTTTACAAGATTTTAAGGTCATTGATATCTTTTTAAATGGAATCATATATTTGTTTGTTTATGTTTTTATAGAGAATAAAATCACAAATCATAATGTATGATTCGGCTCAATATGAATATATATCCTGTAAATTGCTTGTAATAATTTAAATATAATAGTAATAATAATAAGTATATATTTTCACTCTCTGTGCCATGGAAAGGGACTCGACTTATAATAATATTTCCCTAACATCACACATTCATACCGTGTCTTTCCACACGTATTCCGTCCTTCATCTATACATCACACCTTTAAGCCTAATTTCTAAAGTTAAAAAAAGTAAACTATTTCTTTGTTGTATCCCTACTCTTTGGTTCTAATGGACTTTTGCGGAAGAATTCATACTAGATCCTGCGTTAGATCAGATTAAATTGAAAATAATATAGTGGTTGTAGCAATGAGATTGTTTAATTAGCTCCACTTTGGAGTGAAATTTAGAAATAAAAGAGGACTGAAATACTGTGTAAAATATTTGAAATGTTTATCAATATCTTCGCGACGTTTTTCTCATTAAAATTATACCAAATACGACGCAGTTTGATTTATACTTACTCGTTTAGTACACGATATAGTAGCGTCTCGATTATCAGGAGTAGTCAATCAGATAACAGAGCAATTATACCTTGCAGTGCTACATTAAAACTTTACTGGTTTGTACAGTGAATCTTGTTGCATATACAGTCACTCCCATTAATATTCGTACACTCTTAAAAAGACGATAACTTGTTTAATATTGGACCATACGACTTGGACTTTTTTGAGATGTTAGAATAATTAGTTTACTACATGACGTGAAAAGGAAATTATAAAACAATTGCAATTGGTCGGTATTGCAGAGAAAATACTAAAAGTTGTGTTTTACAATTTTTTTATGTGGCTTATGTTGAAAATTTAAAACATCCATTTTGTACATCTGTATCAATTGTATACATTTTCAAATTTTCATCCAATTTGGATTACGTGGAAAACAGCGACAGGCAACGAATGACGTAAGAATCGTTCGATTTATTACAGTTTAAGGCCGAAAATTCTGAAAAGCTGCAATTTTTACAATCTTCAAACAGTTGTAGCTGATTGCAACGTTTACCGATTTTGGTGAAATATTCAGAGTGTATACAGTTGACACAGATCTACAAAACGTATTTGTTGAATTTTCAATATGGACACACATAAAACAGTTATAAATAACAACTTTTAGTATTTTCTTTGTAATTCCGACCAATTACAATTTTTTCAAAATTTCTTTTTCTCAACGTGTAGTAAACTAATTGTTCTAACTTCTCAAAAAAAAATCCAAGTCACACGATCCAATATTAAAAACGTGATCGTCTTTTAGAGTGTACGAATATTAATGGGAGTGACTGTGAATGGCTTTAGATTTATCTATTTACATTTAAATCGAGAAGAAACTAATATAATGTAGAACTGGGAGATGTTCCACTGAATCATGGATTAAACGAGCGAATACTATGCAAGCCCTATCGTATTGGGTATCTTTTTACTCAGAAAAGTGTGACGAGTACGCCAGTGAAGCTTTCGCAAAGAGATAATACTAAGCAAAAAAGTTACGTTAAAGAATATGCAATCCCATCATAAATCTTCTCGTGAATCGAGCTTCCAAGGCACTAAGCAGTCAAATTTTTGCACAGATGTTATGAAAATCTTTTTTAAAAGTATCTGTTTAAGGGAGGTTATGTAAGTCCTAGCTTTAGTCGCAGTGACCGTAGACGGCAGCATTCTCGTGGCTATTCGAACGCCAAGGAAACTTCATTTTCCGATTCCGCTTGGCGCAACGAAAATCCGTTTATGACGCATCTTAGGATTAGTGAAATCCTCTTGGGCTTTGCTTCGACAGAGGCGAGCGCGCGGTTGGTTCGATCAAAATTTTAGCGGCCGTCGCCTTTCCCGCCCATTTATTTACGAATTTCGTGCAGCCGCGCATGTTACTTTCCACGGTCCGAACTTCGGTTCGAGTACCGACTTGGCTGATTTTTCGCTGAATATGCGATGAACAGCGGCGGCGGCGGCCTTTCCTAAAAGGAAACTCGGCCGATGAATGTTTAACGCTCGTTTATTAATCTTCTTAAACCCTCGGAGCGCGATTTATCGCTGCTTTATTTAAAGCAGCTCCTACGATCTTCTTTTTCCATGTTTTACAAATTTATAGGGATACCCCGCTTGAAACTTTAATCACGCCTCTCTCTCTCTCTCTCTCTCTCTCTCTCTCTCTCTCTCTCTCTCTCTCTCTCTCTCTCTCTCTCTCTCTCTCTCTCTCTCTCTCTCTCTCTCTCTCTCTCTCTCTCTCCCCTCCCTCCCTCCCTCCCTCCCTCCCTCCCTCCCCCCTGCAAACGAATTGCTTCGTGAACGGAAGACTAAAGATTCTGCAAATAATTAACCGTTTTCATTGTTTCAAAAGAACGTCGACTCTGTTGGATGATTCATTTCCGAAACATAGTGAATCGAGGGGGGTTTTCTGCAAAATAAAAATTGTCCAAGTCGATTTTGAGAAACAGAAAACTGATGAAGACGTGTTTTCTCCCAAAAATGCTACCAGTTGAAACGGCTATAAAATCTTTGCGAAATTCTTTTCGGAAACAAATCAAGTACAGTTTCATAGATTGTTGCCACCCCTTTGCAACGGCGTAAAAAAATTTACCTACGATTTTTTGGTGCCATTTTATTAAACTTTGAACGAAATGTGTACTGTCAACTTTACTATGATATAAGGTACCCCATGAAGGGCTTCACACCTCCGAATATGGTCCTCGTCTTTGTGCCACAAAACAGTGAAAAAAAATTGTACAGCAATTTTTAAGGTCTCTTTGTAAAGGCGAGGCTTCAATCTTCAAACCCGTCGAAGATTCTCTCATGGAGGAAATTTTTTAACGTTTTTACAGAGGTTTCAAATTGAGAAATGGGTTTTTAGTTCCTCATCTGCTATAAAATATTTTCGAGGAAAATAAACAATGGCGTACGTAAGTGGAATCTTCAAGCTTTAAACCGAGAACAAGTGCATTGCTGTACAATTTTTTTCTACGATGTTACAACAAATTGAATATTGTCAGTTTCTCGAGAATCAGAAATTTTATGTTTGAAAACTTTCAATCCGCTGTACGTACCTCAGAGTTTATACAGTCAAGTTTTAATTACTTTTTTTGCACGATTTATAAAGAACGTATCTAGAAAAAGGGTTGGTTGTAAGCAGGAATTGAAAAGGTACCGAAAATAACCGTTTCAAAATGTTATAAAGTGAATGCTCGATAATTGTCCCAAATGTCTGGCCTATAATTGTCTCTGAACTATCCCTACTACTGCGGGGTATACCTCGTGAGGGGCTAAGAGGCAAAAGAAGGACAGCGCAGGGGAAAGAAAGAGACGCGGAGAGTCGCAGTCGGCGGCACAGTTCAAAGGCCCTCGTGTCCTCACAGTGTAATGCCAATAAAAATAACTTTTTTATTATTACTTATTTTTTTATGAGACTCCCGCCAATATATTTTTGGCATTTTTATGATTGAAATTATACCAAACACGATGTAATTCGGATCATATTTACACTAATTTTCCGAAACATTCATCGTCCATTACTCAGTTAAAAACTTTTTTATTATTGCTTATTTTTTTATGAGACTTCCGCCAATATATTTGTGGCATTTTTATGATTAAAATGATACCAAACACGATGTAATTCGGATAATATTTACAATAATTTTCCGAAACATTCATCGTCCATTACTCAAGTAAAAACTTTTTTATTATTACATATGTTTTTATGAGATTTCCGCCAATATATTTGTGGCATTTTTATAATTAAAATTATACCAAACACTATGTAATTCGGATCATATTTACAATAATTTTCCGAAACTTTCATCGTCCATTACTCAAGTAAATACCATCGGAATTATATCTTATTTGGTATAATTTTCATTAGAAAAATGCTACGAATATGTTGGTGAAAGTTCCGTAAAAAAATAATAAAAAATAAAGAAGTTTTGTCACTGGGTTAGGTGTTGTTTTCACACCGACGTACTCGGGCCGTATTATGTTACAATTCTCGGCAACCGAGGCCTCTCGAGCTTCGCTGTCCTTTTCTACGTTCGGCACAAGTCAAAGAATAGTATTACCTGAACGTTAATTGTCGCTGGCCGGACCCGTGGTGGCGACGATTATCGATGAAATACTGTAATAGTTCTTTTCGGTTCTTCATAACCGTGTCAAGAACCGAATCCGATGTAATAACTACTTTCACCCTCTGGCTGTAGTATCTTTCGAAAATGAACCTACCCAATGTCATTCTTCGGTGTCATCGACGAATCGAATTGAAAGTCACGTCAGCTCTCAATTTTCAATTTGTTCAATATTCGGTGCAGACCATTTGATGCTTATCCCCGCTGTTACACGTTGCAAATCACCCCCTTCCCCTTTCTGTCTCTGTTCTACTCTGAGCAATCCGGCGCACTTGGTGTTTCGAGCTTTTTCGCAAGCTGCCGCGTCGATGCCGGTTTCGCAAAACTTGATCCTTACCGCGAACGTTGTCTAGCATAGCGAGGGGCCATCTCTCCGTTTGAACAATAAAATCAGCTGCGCGCAAATAGAAACGTATACCGGGGAGGACGATAACTAAAGCGTCGGAGGAGAATGGCAGTGTGCAGAGAGCAGTAGGAAGAGAAAGAGAGAGGGAGAGAGAGATGGTTGGCGCCGCGCTCGGTGTGTCGGGACACATTGCCAAAAGCAGAGACAGTCCCGGTTATGGCGGTCGTAAAGTCTAAATTACAGGTGCATAGCGCCGGAAGCCTGGCTATTTTGCATCCGACGAGCCGTTACTCTCTCGCTTCGTCGTTGTAATCTTCATACGAGCTTGCACCGGAAAAACGGCTGCGAGCTTTTAGTGCACGCCTCTACTTCTAGTCAAGAATTAGTCCCGCGGAACTATACCTAATTAATTGACGCGGTTCAGACTCCTGTCGCGAATCAAGCGATCCTGCTGGAAATACTTCATTCGCTGTCTGTTGGCTGCAACGATGGTTCCATCGAGAAATTAATATTCCTAACCCTCATACGTTCTTCAGTTTTTGGAGATATTATTTATTATTTTTACATACTGTAAAATGATTGATCTCATTCTGTCGATGTTCTGAGACGTATTTCTTTAAAATGCAACCCCCTAAATGAAACATAATGTGTTCTCTTCAAGTATAGAGCAGAAATAATTATTATACTAGGATCTTTTATGCGACTATTTCTGAGGAGCGTATGAGGGTTAATTGTGTTTTCCTCATTTCTTCTATGAACGCAGAAAATGAGCAATTTAATTATGATCCCGAGTAGTGGATATTATGCATTTATGATAATAAATTAGGAGATTGCAAGAAATTTAAAAATACTGTTGTATTATTTCCAACCTATTAGATTTATTAAGAATAGAAACAAATATCTATGTAGCTTCTGTGCCGTGCAATTAATTCAGACAATGTTTATCTTGCATAAAAATCCGCAGTCCAATCGTGAATATTTTTGGAATATATGGTGTGATGTAGACCATCGATCCAAAAATGATTAACCTATCTATTTTTCAACCCATTTTCACGCGTTTGTTTATGGTGTACGTACGGTTTAAATATTGTACAAGGAAGTGATGCGGACGGAATTTAAACAATTTGCCGGGCGTTTTCCGTTGGTAAAACGATCAGCACCATCACATTTTCACCCCTTAACCCAACACCTCGAACGGTTGTCCCATAGAGAGCAGTTGAACAGCAGTGAGCGGACAATGGCGGAAGGTAAAGCTGGCCGCAGAAGGACACTGGTCCGGCCGCGGTCTCGTTATTACGTTTCGCGGTCGTCCGTGTCGAATCGCTACGGACAACGTTGACAAATCATCGATGTAACGTTCCAACTATGTAGTGCACAGCCTGCGCAAATTGTTTTTGTCAGCGGGAATCGGTCTTTAACACTAGAACTACCGAGCGCTAAACGCGACTGGTGTATATCGCATTCTAATAACGACAAGAACGCATTTATTCAAATTCCGTACAACTTTTGTTTAAATATGTACTCTAATAGAGAAGTTGACTAAAACATTACTCCGGAAAACATTTTTATAATTTGAATATTTGTAAAAGAAAAATTTAGAAACCAGTCATTTTGACTTGTCCGGTAGTTCTAGTGTTAAGATCCATTTAACTGTAAGAGAATTTTGGTGATTGGAAAATTCTGATTGTATTCATAATTTTCAAGTTTCCATGGGGTCTCCGATCGAAGTCTCTGACAATTTTATATTTTAGTTCTCTTGCAACTCTTTAGGATGAAAATAGGCTGCTAATAACGACAAGAATGCATTTATTCAACTTCCGTACAGCTTTTGTTTAAATATGTACTCTAATAGAGAAGTTGACTAAAACATTACTTCCGAAAACATTTTTATAATTTGAATATTTGTAAAAGAAAAATTTAGAAACCAGTCATTTTGACTTGTCCGGTAGTTCTAGTGTTAACACTAGATTTACGGGCCCGTCAAAATGGCGGATTCAAAATTTTTTAATTTACGATTATTAAGAGTGTAAGGAGGCATTCATGAGGAATTATTAAATAGATTTATTTTTTTGTGTACATATTACGATAAAAATCGCTAAAGATCTAAGTAAATACAATTTTATTATTTTTATAAAGCAATGTAAAATAATCAATTTTAGTGCTCCGTAAATCTAGTGTTAAACGAGGACAGAACTCAACAGTGTGCCGGTTAATACTTTCTGTCTCGTAACCGTGTAACTTGGAGAAGTCAAAGCTTTCGCAAACACTATTTTCATGAAACTTAAATTCCTTCTGCCGAAAATATTTGCACACTGGATTAAAGCATTCACAAAATTAAAGCATCGTTAAATTGTCATTGGAAAATTGTAGCATTTTGGATTTGTTCTGTCTTGTAATTGTTTTAGTTTCTTCAGTTACTGTGGATATTCGTGTATTTTTCCACTTTTTATTATTCTTTAAGAATACAATCTTTTCGGGGGTTTCGTAAATGTCATGTAACTGCTGGTACAACCAGAGAGAGGTTAGTTCTACGTCAACGAATAAGTCAAAATTATAAAACAAAATTTGTTCATTTGATGTCTCGTTTCCGAGAAAATCGAATATAAAGATTCGTCGGGCTCGCGTGCTGTAGTATATGCAGAAAGTAGATTTGGTTGACCATGACCAGACGCGTCAGACGATTCGTATCTAATAGCACGCATATTTACTGCATTTTCAAACTCGATTTTCTCGGAAACGAGGCGTTAAATGAAAAAAGTTTTTTTTCATACTTTCGATTTATTTTTTGACGTAGAATCGTCCCCTATCCGGTTGTACTATCAGTTACATGACACCCTGTATAAAGATCCACATATCTTCTTATTACCGAACAGTGAGAAACTAAAGTTGCTTTCCTTTACTTGCAGTTTTATAAATTGAAACGATTTTCACAGAGTTAAAACTTTTTCCCCGGTTTGTTTCAATGTGATCTTATAGAGGGGAGTCTTTCCTTTACAATGAGCTTTTTAAAATTGATCTGCGATTTTTTGTTACATTTTTATTGCATTTTAAATGAAAAGTGTACCGTCTGCATTGTTGCAAGTGTGCTGTTGTCAGATTCTTCTGCAGTTACAATGTTACAGGAATAGAATAGCGCATTATAGACAATCCAATGACAATGAAAATTACAAAAGAATTGTTTCTTTAGCGTAGTGCAGTAGTTTAGTATTTAACACTAGAACTACCGGACAAGTCAAAATGACTGGTTACTAAATTTTTCTTTTACAAATATTGAAATTATAAAAATGTTCTGCGGAGTAATGTTTCAGTCAACTTCTCTATTAGAGTACATATTTAAACAAAAGTTGTACGGAAGTTGAATAAATGCATTCTTGTCGTTATTAGAAGGCAATATACACTAGTCGCGTTTAGTGCTCGGTAGTTCTAGTGTTAAATATTGAATTGTTTCGAGGTTCTTCTTCGGGAGTCGCAGAGAAGTTTATCAGATTTTTAATAAAATTTCTCTGTCTCCTATTAATATACGCTGTTAGAATAATTCCCCATTTCTCTTACGTGTAATGGAGGCTACTCGTAAACTGTACAACCACGTTGCGATAAAGTATGGACACTTTATGGTTTATACGGGGCTAAAATATACAAGTAACCGTGCTTCTGCACGTTCATATCGAATAATAAACGTCAGCCGGTAAAACGATCGACCACGTAATAAGACGTAACCAACCCTCAACAGGATACGAAATAACGAACCTTAAAAACCGAGATAAGACCATAAATAAGTTGTTCTTGTTTCTTTTACGACGGACGCTATATTAAACGCAAGCAAACGTCCAACAATTAACTGGATTCTTCGGTTAAATTCTAGTTATGGTTGTTACAGATACCTCAGTCTATTCTTCAATCGCACACATTAATCTATCCACTACAAACAAATGTAATCCACGTCATTCACAACTAAATATATGAAAAAAAGTGCAAAGTCGTAATTTGAGGATCTTCAATCTTCAGAAGACTAGAGCAAAGTATTGATATTCATACAAATGAAATGATGTACGAATATAAAAATATGTTCCTTCCCATGATAATTATGGATGTATTTGAATATTCTTCATCATTTTATATTTATATAACCTACTCGCAGAGGAGGTTACAACGGAACAGAACGTTTGAATTTCTCGGTATTGGGATGTTCCCGGAATCTACGGGTACCCCCACCACTTCCAAACACGGGAGCTCGTTTCGCGGGATCTAAACACGCTCCGCTGTTAGGGTGACGTGGGGTGTCGCGGCGACGAATATTGGTAATGACCATTGGTGTCTAACAACAAGCAATTTACATTATTGTTACTACTGGAATAAAATCATTATTGTAAGAGTGAGGAGAGTAGCATCACGTCTCTCCGCCACTCATCAGTCGTCCGATCGTCTTATGTTTTAGACTATAAGGTTCGGATGCGGCTCCGCTGGAGTCAGTGCCAGTGATGGTATATGGTCTCGGTTTTCTCGCGCATGCGCGACGATTTTAGCGTCAGTAAAGTACAAAGTTGGGCTAAAATGGGGTACCTTAGTCACCCCGCATAGTTTCGCAAATTTTTTTTTTCGATTTTCGTTTCTTAGTTGCCATTATGAAATCGAATATATTAACATTAACTTACCAAAATTTCGAAGTACGGTCGTCTCGTCGTGTCGTCTTGCACTCTTCTGTCCGGTTTCCCGCCAATAACAGTTTTCCCCTACTTTCCCCACAAACATAAGACAGACGGTACGTTCCTGCATTTAGTCGCGCATGCGCGAAAAAAACCGAGACCATATACCATCACTGGTCAGTGCCAGTCGAAACGCCGTTGTAGCATTATATAATATATCTTTTTACTTTTACCAGCGCGTTGATTAAGTCAAGCCCTTTCCCGCGTCCTACGTTATGTAATTCGTAATGTAAATACATTTCTTAGAGTCTTAATCATTCCATTTGAAACCGTTGGAATACTCTTGCGGTTCATTGTAAGTGCCTAAAACCCTGCAGTTCATTCAGAAATCCTTCTTCCTGAGCAATCCGATACCATCGTTTCACAGAATAATCGAGCAACCCCCGGAACAGCGTTGTAACTTTACGAATCCCGGAGAGAGAGACGATCTCTTGATCAGGATGGCCGAGTTGTAAGAGTGAGGAGAGTAGAATCACGTCTCTCCGCCACTCGTCAGTCGTCCGATCGTCTTATGTTTTAGACTATAAGGTTCGGATGCCAGTCGAAACGCCCTTGTAGCATTATATAATATATCTTTTTACTTTTACCAGCGCGTTGATTAAGTCAAGCCCTTTCCCACGTCCTACATTATGTAATTCGTAATGTAAATACGTTTCTTAGAGTCTTAATCATTTCATTTGAAACCGTTGGAATACTCTTGCGGTTCATTGTAAGTGCCTAAAACCCTGCAGTTCATTCAGAAATCCTTCTTCCTGAGCAATCCGATACCATCGTTTCACAGAATAATCGAGCAACCCCCGGAACAGCGTTGTAACTTTACGAATCCCGGAGAGAGAGACGATCTCTTGATCAGGATGGCCGAGTTGTAAGAGTGAGGAGAGTAGAATCACGTCTCTCCGCCACTCGTCAGTCGTCCGATCGTCTTATGTTTCAGACTATAAGGTTCGGATGCGGCTCCGCTGTAGTCAGTGCCAGTCGAAACGCCGTTGTAGCATTATATAATATATCTTTTTACTTTTACCAGCGCGTTGATTAAGTCAAGCCCTTTCCCGCGTCCTGCATTATGTAATTCGTAATGTAAATACATTTCTTAGAGTCTTAATCATTTCATTTGAAACCGTTGGAATACTCTTGCGGTTCATTGTAAGTGCCTAAAACCCTGCAGTTCATTCAGAAATCCTTCTTCCTGAGCAATCCGATACCATCGTTTCACAGAATAATCGAGCAACCCCCGGAACAGCGTTGTAACTTTAGGAATCCCGGAGAGAGTCGCAGAAGGGTCAGCAATTAGCATCACCTAGCAGAGCGTCTCTTTTCCCCAGCACCTTGCCAGAGACCCCGATGAATGAACGTTCGTCGCGTCTCGACAGAGCAAGACAAAGGCCGATCCTCATTGAACCAACTCGTTTGAAAGTAGCGGGGTCGCGCGAAGGCAATTTCGATGTCATCCTTGTCGCTCATTCCGAGTGACATGTACAACACGCGTGTTCTCGTTGTAATTGAGGACCGAGTGGTTTCTTTTCTCTCTGGAGAGACAAAAAGGAGCGCAGTGGGGATGCGTCATCTCCGCGGGACAAATGTAATTAAAAGTTCCTGTTACGACTCGTCGCGAACAGGGAGAACACATTCATCCTGTTTTCAACTTCCTTTTATTTTTCTCTACCTTGCCTTCGCGGTGACGGCTACTTCTTCTTCCGCGCGTGTAACGAGAGATTCAACTGTTTCAGCTTACCTATATGCAAATGATCTTGTCGGAAAGGCGAGAATGGCAATTGAAAGTTTGATTAGCGGCTCCTGCAACCATACGTGCGGCGCGGCCCCCTCGTTCCGTTCGGTTTCGTCTGTTCTCCTTTTTTTCCCTCGTTTTCGCGTGTGGTCTCTCTTTCTCCTTGTTTCGCGTGTGTTTGCGCCTACTGTAATCACTCCGTAGATAACTGCTCTTGCAACCCATTCCGATCCGATTCCGCGTTAAAAAGTTCCACCGAGAGGAAAAAAACGTATTGCCGCACGCGTGCGCGAAACTTTTATTCGTTCATCAATCCGCGGATGCGGAAACCCTTCGATACATTCATTCGAACGAATCCACTGTTCGTGTAAATATTCATCTCCTCTGTGTTTCGACTGTTCCGCGTTTCATCGTGTTTGGAAATCTACTTAAGTTTCTCTCTTTTTATTTTTTGGTTGATTTTTTTTAAAACGAGAAATTGCACCAACAGCCCCGCAACCCGAGTCGGCATAAATATGCATCAACTACATATTACGAAATGTTATTCGAGAGGGAACCACGCCTTCAAACTGTTTTCGGCTGGGAAGACGATTTTACTCGTCGTTCATATTCAACGCTCGCCACCTCCTTTTCGGATTCGTTTCGTTGCGGATTCTTCGATTCATTTTGGCTGCAGTATTAATCAGTAGACTGCGGATTTCCATGCAAAATAAAAATTGTTTACGTTGATTACGAGGAACAGGAGCCAAGTAGAAATTTCGTTGCTATTCTTAAATTCTCTGAACCTCGTGTCGTGATAAGGATTCCAACCATACTCGAATAAAATTGTGATTTCTATCGATCGAATTTTGAATTATGTTAGAGAAGATGGTATTGGCGCGAGGTTCGATCTTTTTGAAATTCAACGACAAATTTGCAATTTAACACTAGAACTACCGAGCGCTAAACGCGACTGGTGTATATTGCATTCTAATAACGACAAGAATGCATTTATTCAACTCCCGTACAACTATTGTTTAAATATGTATTCTAATAGAGAATTTGACTAAAACATTACTCCGGAAAACATTTTTATAATTTCAATATTTGTAAAAGAAAAATTTAGAAACCAGTCATTTTGACTTGTCCGGTAGTTCTAGTGTTAATTAATACCCAACGTTTCGATCCAGGTGCAGATCATTATCAAAGGAATATTGCGTCTGAAAAATTATGTTATTTTAGTACAAAAACATCGGGATGTTAATATTCGCCATCTTGAAGAAAACCAATCATGGAAAGACCAAACAAATTAATTTTGAAAGGTAGACTTACTTGCTTACAGAGGTTTCAAATTGAGAAATGGGTTTTTAGTTCTTCATCTGCTATAAAATATTTTCGAGGAAAATAAACAATGGCGTACGTAAGTAGAATCTTCAAGCTTTAAAACGAGTACAAGTGCATTGCTGTACGATTTTTTTCTACGATGTTACAACAAATTAAATATTGTCAGTTTCTCGAGAATCAGAAATTTTATGTTTGAAAACTTTCAATCCGCTGTACGTACCTCAGAATTTATACAGTTAAGTTTTCATTACTTTTTTTGCACGATTTATAAAGAACGTATCTAGAAAAAGGGTTGGTTGTAAGCAGAAATTGAAAAGGTACCGAAAATAACTGTTTCAAACTGTTATACAGCGAATGCTCGATAATTGTCCCAAATGTCTGGCCTATAATTGTCCCTGAACTATCCCTACTACTGCGGGGTATACCTCGTGAGGGGCTAAGAAGGACAGCGCACGGGAAAGAAAGAGACGCGGAGACGTGTTGTGATAAGGATTCCAACCATACTCGAATAAAATTGTGTTTTCTATCGGTCGAATTTTGAATTATGTTAGAGAAGATGTTATTGGCGCAAGGTTCGATCTTTTTGAAATTCAACAACAAATTTGCAATTTCATTATCAAAGGTATATTGCGTCTGAAAAATTATGTTATTTTAGTACAAATACATCGGGATGTTAATATTCACCATCTTGAAGAAAACCAATAATGGAGAGACCAAAAAATTAATTTTGAAAGGTAGACTTACTTGCTGAGCACTATTTTTAATAAAGCCGGAAAAAAGAATTATTTTTAAATATAACTGAGTAAGAGTTGCGTTGGCAACGTGATTGTGCCATCGTGGCCAAACGTAACTGAGCCATTTGTTGTTGAATTTCAAAAAGATCGAATCTTGCGCCAATAACATCTTCTCTAACATAATACTCGAATAAATATGTTAACACTTTGCCGTCCGGCGACACCACAGTGGTGTCGCGCACAAAGTATTGCTCAACGGCCTGCGACACCACAGTGGTGTACTGGACGGCATAGTGTTAATTGCGCATTATTTAATATTTACTATTTACTATTTACAATTAATATTTAATATTTACATATGTATACCTTCCAAATTTCATGAAAATAGGGGGCAGGATTGAAAACTCATAAGAGGTAACGATGGCATTAGTAAAACTTGAAAATTTATAATCACCCGATAAGAAATTTTTACGAGACGTGCGGACGGCAAAGTGTTAATAGCTTGCCTATCTTCATGCAGAATAAAAATTTTCTACGTCAATTGTGAGAAATGGCATAAAAATGAATATTTTCTTTCAATAATTTCAACGAGTCTAGAAATAGTGCATCGGTATTCTTAAATTCTTCTAATCTCGTCGCAATTTCGTATTTTAGCTATTCAAGTTTCTCGTAAATCCATAAAATCCGCAGTCTAGTTACTAATTTCCTTTAAACTGAAATAAAATTCTGTGTTGCCGCTGTAGCCATTGAAGAATATACCTGCATTCAGAGCTTAGTCAGAGATTAGTTAAAATGTTAATTAAAATGTTGCTCACTTGGCTTGCTCGATAAGATCTAGAGTGACCTGTCCAATGAATGATCACTTTGAACATGTAAACTGCATGTTTGTTGGAATTAATATAGTATCCGCAAATCATTATTTAATTTCCTTAACCCTTTGCACTCGGAGCTATTTCAACTAAAAAACCAACCATTTCTTCTAACCTAGAATATTTCCATCGTATATAATTTTTTCTCATTATGTGCGTACGAAACTGATATAGTACCTCATGCAATATTTAAATTTTTAGTAATTTACTACATATAAACAAATTTAATCATGTAAACAATATTCTGAATAATGGTGTAGTAATTTGTAGTGGCGCTTCAGAGTCGCCATTCGAGTGCTAAGGGTTAATGTAGAGTCCTATCTCTATTGAAAGACTCTATTAATTTCCTTTAAACTGAAATAAAATTCTGTGTTGCCGCTGTAGCCATTGAAGAATATACCTGCATGCAATAAATATAAACTTTCATTTTTTCTAGGATGTTACGAACGACAGTTCTAATCACTGTAACCGTAAACTAAATCCTAGTGCAAGTTATCAATCCATCTCCTGATTTATATTGCACCAACTCATTTCCATCATAAACGCATCAAATCCGCAATCTTCCTGACCGCGAAAAATCAGGGATATTTCCATAAAAGTTGAAACGCGATTCGAGAACTCTGCCAAGTTCCGGCAATTGAGTGACATTGGGTCACAGATTCTCACCTGTAACCAAAACTCGATCCAAGCAACCGTTGTCCGAGGATCCTTAAAATTCTTCGGTTGACCGTTCACCGCCGAACAACACAGGCGTGATCGGTTAACGATCCCGAGATATCAATAACGCGCAACTTCCTCCGATCCTGCACCGTTCTCCGCCGAAAACCATGCGATTCTCGCCCTTCGTGTTTCTCTGTTTGCTTGCGCAGCACAGAGAGAGCTATCTCTCCCGCGGGCGAGAATGAACAGCCGCCATTTCGCGGCGCCGCTGGAGGGTTGGAAGCCGTGTGCGTGTATGCCGTGGGGGAGTTGGAACGGGTCGAAACGGTTCGGAACGGGTTGGAACGGGCGCAACAGAGACGTAGGAACGACGGCGGGGCAGGGGAGGTTAGCGCGCGCACGTAGCACACGGGCTCCCAGAGAGGGTGGAAGCGAGCTGAAGCAGGTGGAAGCGAGCCGAAGTGGGTGGAAGCGGCGGAGGACGAGATACCGGGGATTTAAACGCCAAATTCAGAACTCCGCCACCCTTCTCGCTTCCTTCCTGCATCCTTCTTTATCGCCGCCTTTATCTGTTCCACTGCATTTCGTCCTCCAACACCCCCTGTATCTCCTGCTCTCTCTCTCTCTATCTTTCTCTATTCCTCGACCTCTCTTCCTCTCGCAGAGAGTTTTACGTCACTCGATATATGCACGCGAGTTTATGCCGGAGAGCCGGTAATTCCGGCAGTTTCACGTGAACCAAGCAATACCAGAAGGGAGAAAGGGTGAAACGTTGCTTCGAGAGGAGCAACGCTGATGGAGCCTCCGAGAGAAACGGAGAAAACGCGTTGGAGCACGAGAGATGGAATTCGAAGAGACAGCGAGAGAGAGAGAGAGAGAGAGAGAGGGGTGGGGGGACCTTAGGAATTTCAGAAGCGTCACTCGCGAGAGCGTAACTCCGTGGCCGTTTCGAAGGAAATTTAAGTTTCATGGGATCGAGGAAGCGAGTGCGCGAGCCTCTATGTAAACGGTCGTTCGTATGCGCCTGAAACGAGCAGACGGATGTGCTTGATACAGGTGTGCTTCGTTCGTTCGTTTGTTCGTTCGTACTAAGGTGCGCTGCAGTTCTCTTCCGCGATAGGTAGAGAGACCCGCCACACGGTTATTAAAAATGAGTATCGTCTGGTACCAGGGCAGCCGCAAAAATTGCGTCTGTTCCTATTTGAATAATGTCCTGCTGCTGTCTCCGAGAGAGACAGACAGTGTCTTCGTTCAAGAAAATAACCGAACATACGGGACCACCATGGAACATTTAAACAGACGAGACGCGCAGGATGCTCGAATGAGAACACGTTCAAGTCGGTTTTTTAGAAGAGCAGTTAGCGTTTTGCGCGATTAAGCGACCGGTGAATAAGAAAGGTCTTCGTGGGATTTGGGCGATTGTTGGGGAATGAGTAGGATCTTTATGCTAATTCCCAATTTCGTAAAACATTTTATAAAAATGAGATGAAAGGAAAAATATATTTTTGCTGACTGGGACGCCGCACAGTGGTCCCATTTGGCCAAAAAGCGGGAAAAAAATCTGTAAAAACCATACTATCCAACAAATTTGTTTGAAAATTTGTGGAAACCATGCCACAGGTACAACGGTTATGCGGCACAAAATTAAAATATTGTTATTAAACATTAACTAGAAATACACGTGTAATGTAAATACTTTTTATAACTTTTTTATTTGGGCCTGTAATGAAAATTCAAAATATGCGTTTCTCACGAATATCGAAGCTTCGATTTCAGAAACTTCGAAGGTGATGAAAATCGAGGTTTCGAAACTTCGAACCTTCGATTCGTTTCCAGTTATCGGATGAAAGGAATAAATTTTCATAATTTATTGTTAATGAAATTGTTAGTGTTAATTTCAAAACATTATATTACTAATTTAACTACGTAACAATACAAAAATAAGAATTACTTTACCTGTACAATTGCACTCTTTTCTCACTTCTTTCCATAATTTGTCCGTGATAGACCTATTTTTATAATCTTTATGATTATCTTGCCATAAAGTCGACCTACACTACACCTCACTTATTTAAAGATTCGGTATCAGAATCTTTTGTATTCACGGTTTAACGACCAATTTGTTTGCTGCTTGGATACGTACTGAAATAACAAACATAATACTGGAACGCAGAGCGATAAAAATTGTTGCCGGTCAGTTGCTGTATGGCCTATTTTATATAATATATTTAATGCGTTTGATAAATGTCGCTTTGAAGTTAATTATATTTAACCGCTCTTGTCGCTCGCGCTCGTCTTTCTCTGTATAATCACGGCCGGAAGTGTCTTATAGTAAGATACACAATGATGCTTGTACTCTGCAAGTTCGAAAACGCCATAAATGCATAAAGATCCGCATTCTAGTAATGAGTGAGGTGGAAGGGATAAACAGTCGATGCTGAATGTATCGGAACAGTATGTTTATTGCAGATAAACCTGGATTATAGGAAAAAGAAAGAATAGAAGTATTAGCGATTACGCATCGCTTGCAACAGCTACTGCACCGAGAGAACAGGTTCACGCTCCAGCGAAATGTGGAATTAATGTATCCAAGTTCGCTCTTTAAAAATGTTCACGCGATATTCGATTGTCTCTGTATCATTTCGCGAGATGAACGTAATGCGTTTTATATGTGGTACGAACAAGAAAAAAAAAGGAAGCAACAAATTCACACCTACACACAGTAGTGGTTACTTTCACTCGAGGCAACCATTTAAATATAAAGGGGCAGAAACCTTGTTTTCACGGCACGAGAGATGAGCAGCTTTTTTGGGATGGCGCGTCGTTAGAATTCTATTCGTTTATCTGAGTCCAGTTTTGCGATTCGCTAATTACGATTTAACCCTTTGATATTTTCTCTCTCTCTCTCTCTCTCTCTCTCTCTCTCTCTCTCTCTCTCTCTCTCTGATCGTTTCCCACACCCCTTTCTCGCCGAGCGGATCTCGCAAAGCTGAAATTTACAATTCCATTAATGCAACGTATTAAATCGGAATCAATTATTCGAGTGATTTTATATTATATTTGGTTGCGGTGTTCTTTTTCGTGATATTATGTCCGTCGCACCCGGACGATTTCGAATGGACGTCGAAAAATATTCCAATAATATTCTCTGCCGTGATCTCTCTCCCATTGGCTCTCATTGTATCCAATTATAACGAATTAACATTTTTAATTAAAGCTTCTTATCAGAATGACGGACAGCGTTGCCACTCTCGGCATTTCGCGATTCTCTGCTGAATTTGTTGAATATCCGGAACAGAAAGCTTTCGCAGCGTTATTACGTTATACGATAGATTTGATTCTCAAAACTGATTTCAGACCGGTAATTCTTATAAAGTTCTTTCCTGCATAAAAATATATAACTCTTGCAATTTTGGTTATTTTTACTTAAAAAAAATAAATGACGTGTGTACTTCAATATTTTTACTGTTTCAAAACCTTCTACTTTTCGTCAAAATTGCCTTAAATTCAGAGCTTAGTCGGAGATTAGTTAAATTGTTAGTTAAAATGTTGCTCACTTGGCTTGCTCGATAAGATCTAGAGTGACCTGTCCAATAAATGATCACTTTGAACATTTAAACTGCATGTTTGTTGGAATTAATATAGTATCCGCAAATCATTATTTAATTTCCTTAACCCTTTGCACTCGGAGCTATTTCAACTAAAAAACCAAACATTTCTACTAACCTAGAATATTTCCATCGCATATAAGTTTCTTTCCTACATAGAAATATATAACTTTTGCAATTTTTATTATTTTTACTTAAAAAAATAAATGATGTGTGTACTTCAATATTTTTACTGTTTCAAAACCTTCTATTTTTCGTCAAAATTGCCTTAAATTTAGAGCTTAGTCGGAGATTAGTTAAATTGTTAGTTAAAATGTTGCTCACTTGGCTTGCTCGATAAGATCTAGAGTGACCTGTCCAATGAATGATCACTTTGAACATTTAAACTGCATGTTTGTTGGAATTAATATAGTATCCGCAAATCATTATTTAATTTCCTTAACCCTTTGCACTCGGAGCTATTTCAACTAAAAAACATTTCTTCTAACCTAGAATATTCCTATCGTATATAAGTTTTTTTCATTATATGCGTACGAAACTGATATAGTACCTCATGCAATATTTAAATGTTTAGTAATTTACTACTATATATGAACAAATTTAATCATGTAAACAATATTCTGAATAATGGTGTAGCAATTTGTAGTGGCGCCTCAGAGTCGCCATTCGAGTGCTAAGGGTTAATGTAGAGTCCTATCTCTATTGAAAGACTGTGTGATTTTTTGGATCTTACATTTCATAACACAATTCTAATAATGTTTAATGGTTACAGTTTGTATTAAAAATCTAATATACGATAAATTGCAAAATGTACTAAATGAATGAACATTAATTTGTATGAATGAACAAAGGTACATCAGTGAATGATAGAAGCACAAATAAACTTATCATAGAACCATTGAACCACCTTAACATACAAATTATTATTATTATTATTAAAATACTCACGGTTCTTGAGAACCGATATTATAACGGTTCTATAACTGTTCTTCTTAGGTTCTACATTTCGTTTTCGGTTTCGATTCTTCAGACGTCAGAACGTAATAAAGCTAAAAGTCTTTTTTTATATTTACTACGTTTTGTGGTATAAATTTTCTATCGCGTAATGAAGGTTTCTTTCACGGTAGACAGAGGGTTAATACGAGTTATGTTCATTCACTGGGAGGTGTTCATTCGCTGAACAGGTCACCCTACTTAGGAACAAAAGTTATGGTTGCACCTGCAACGAACCTAGACATCGAATCAGGGCTGCTGCAAAGGGTTAAGATCAGCACTCCGAGTCAACCTAAGAAACGGCGCTTAAGCTCCAGCATTTTCTCCCTCGAGCCACCCTTCGATCGTCGGATCCGGATCGTCTGCGTTCGGTTAAGCACGATAGGGGAACGAGGCTCGTCTAGTGAGAAACGGTCTCAATCAGATTGCTTCCACGCAATTACCGGTTAGAGAGCTAGCGCGAATTTATTTTCGGCCGGAGATCTCGAATCCGCTGGAAAGAGGGAGATGCAAATAAAGAAAGAGAAATAAAATGAGGAAAAAGAAGGAAGGAGGGATTGAAAAAGAAATGCATCGTGCTCTCGTTGCATTAACAAGAGAGAGAGCGCGCGCGCGCGTCAATTTTCCGGCCTACGTAATTGAAATCCAAACACCCTTGTCACGCGATCTCCTTTCTCTCTCTTCCTCTCTCTTCTGTTTCTCGTACCCTCCGGGGAGTTTCCAACCCTCCCTGTAGGGGTAACTTCCCTCGGTTTTACGCGCGTAATTTTCAATCGATCCCAAGGGTGCTCGTAGTTCCTCGAGGAATCGAGACGAGGTCAACGGCTCTCGAAATTGTACAAAGCGCTATTACACGTCTAGCGCGAGAACGCGATCCTTTCCGCGAAAAAAAAAGGGTTGAAGTTCTACGAGCAGAAGTTCGCAAGCGGCGAGAGCAACGATTCGCAATTCGCACTGGCAGAATATATATGTATATATACGAGAGAGCGTCAACAGCCACCCAGCAACCAGCGCTGCCACGTTCCCATAGAAATAAACCCTATGCCGCTGTTAATGACCTGCTATTATTGTCCCGGTTTTCGCAGCGTGCTCTCGCTGCCTGCCAGTCCAATCAGCACCGGGTTTATTGGCTTTTAATTGATTACAAATGACGGTTTGATTGGCCCTCTCGCTTCCTACCGCGACTACGGGGCCTTCCCGTCACTGACGATCGCTCTTCCCGAGACTTACCTGCCCCCCTCGTCTGTTCAGAGAACCAAAGGACCCGGTTTTCATCGATTTTGATCGCGTCTTGCGATCTTCTAGCTTTCCTTCGGAGTTGAAACAGTGAACTCTCAAAAAGATGGCCAAATTCACTTCATTTTTGAGAATTTTCTTTAGGTGAACTACCGAACTTTCTGCATTAGCGTTTTGCACATATATTTGTGGGTATTTGGAGCATCTACATCAGGGATGGGCAGTTCTGCCTCAATTGACGCAAAAACGGTCCACACCGTAGCGCCCCCTGTCCCCTTCCAGCAAGCGCGGTACAATGGTGCAAAGAAGACACGAGACATCAGCGTACGCAACGAACGTGCGCGCTTGCATAAAAGAGAGGTTGGTGGGAGAAGCAGGCGTTTGAGGGGCTCCACCCGTGCCCACCACTGATCTACGTGATTCTTTTATAGTCAAAACAATCAAAATCGCACGGTTTACATAATGTTCATATAAAGTATGTTCTAAGGAGGTATCCTGATGTCGACTGTCCATTCTTTACGTGAACTACCGAACTTTCTGCATTAGCGTTTTGCACATATATTTGTGGGTATTTGGAGCATCTACATCAGGGATGGGCAATTTTGCCTCAATTGACGCAAAACGGTCCACATCGTAGCGCCTCCTGTCCCCTTCCAGCAAGCGCGGTACAATGGGGCAAGGAAGACACGAGACATCAGCGTACGCAACGAACGTGCGCGCTTGCATAAAAGAGAGGTTGGTGGGAGAAGCAGGCGTTTGAGGGGCTCCACCCGTGCCCACCACTGATCTACATGATTCTTTTATAGTCAAAACAATCAAAATCGCACGGGTTACATAATGTTCATATAAAGCATGTTCTAAGGAAGTATCCTGATGTCGACTGTCCATTTTTTACCAATGTTAACGCAGATTTTTACAGTGCATACTTTATTTGTTTGAAGTAAATGTAAACAAAATTGCAGCAGGTACATAATTTTTATGTAGAGTATGTCTTAAGGGTACAATACACATTTATGGGTATTCAAAGTAGGAAGTGGAGAAAAATGTTTCACCTTCAGTCTACCAAAGTTATCCGATGTATGAGATTTCGCTAATTATTTAGAAAGAGGTACTCCTCTCCGATTTTGATGAAATTTAAACAAGTTATAGATTTCGATATTTTAAATAACTTTTTCCTTTTTACATATCAGAGGGTGGTCTCTTTTAGTTTTCGAGATATTCGCAAAACATTATTGATAGTACTGAATTGAATTTTCCGTATTCGTACATGCTCCATGGCAACGTAACCCTGATTGGCGCAGCGCACAGAAAATGAGTTTTTAGGAGCTTGTAGTGAACTTCCTATTAAAAATACTTCGATTTGGAAGAAATGGTTTTTTCACCATTTATTTTGCAAATGTTTTAAACAAATGCAATTTTCCTATAGCCGAGACTGTTTTAAAAATTCGAAAAAAACGTGGTGACAGCTTCAAGTCTCCGCTTTACGGATCTATTTTTGAAAAGGCAGGCGCTTTAAAATTGACGCAATTAAAATTATTTAAAGCGAACGCTGCACCGCGATATTACGGAGGCGCGCGACCCCTTGTTTGTTCCTTGCTTTCGTCCGCGGTGTATCACCATCGCTCGACTTCTGTCGCGCGCGGCCGTCTCTGCCAATACGCCTCTAGGTCGCGCTCTGATTGGTCCGTGTTTTTCGTTAATAACTCCTTAACAAAGCCGAAACGGACATTTTTGCAAAGGAAAATGTCGCTTCAAATGGCCTCAGGAACCTCCCCTTTGAAGGAAACGAGACATTTTTGGGACACCCTGTATAACACATTTAAATTTCATCAAAATCGGAGAGGAATACTTCTTTCTAAATAATTACCGAGATTTCTTATTATTTTCCTGTTTCTTGCTGTAGACTTTAGATTGTAGATTGATGCAGGCAACTTTTATACAGGACAACCAAGTTGATGAACAGTTTTTCCGTTGCAGTTTTATTATACAAAGTAAACACACCTCGGTATCGCGCGACTTTTAATACAATCGCACGGTTGTCAAAGTGTTAATACGAAATCTATCGCGCTCTCCATATTTCAAAACTACGGCGTGATTTACCGCGAGAAACATGATTTCATTCGATCGTTGGCGGAAGAAAAAGTATGATAAAGCTTGCCGGTGAACTTTTATGTTTCTCGAGGAAATGTTATTCGATACCTCTTTCCTATAGTAGAATCAAGAAAGTTTTAGAGCAGCAGTGATAAAACATGATTTATTTTATGCCCGCCGGTCGGTTTGATTAATGAAATTATTTAGTGGAATTGTCCAACAACCCTCGGGGCATCGAATAATTAAATTCATACACAAGTTCATAATTTTATGATCGAACATGTGAAATTGTAAATAGAATCGTTTCTTTTATTTATTATTCCATTCAGTATAATCCATTGTCATTGTTAATATATTATACGAGTCGAAATAAAGAAAATGTTGCGTTTTAAAGCTTTGTTAAAGTACAGTTTAGTGCAGCGTTTGTTATTGCAAAAACAAATTAAGCACTAATTGAATATGTCACAGCTATGATCAATTTTATCATTAAGCATCATAGCCATAAATCAGCCAAACACATTATGAATCAAGTTATATCAGCAGAACGTTCAGCAGACGCGTGCAAATTATTGTAGAGAAATACTTTCAAAATTCTCCGATTGAAAATCTATCTACACAGTCCAATGATTGCATTATTCCCCGCCCACAACAAATCCCACACGAGAGAGCTAACTGAAAACCTTTAACTGCGACATGCAATATTGAAATATTAAACCATTAAAATTACAATATAATTTTCCCTCGATAAATGGCGCATAACGTCAATTAAATCAACCGTTTGCCAATATTGATAGCAAAGATGAATGAGGTATATCGGCATTTGTGACGCTTAAACCTCTGTATTGTGCAACAGATAACGCTAATCGCATAATCGAGATCGGACCGCGTGCCTATTTAAAAATTCTCAAAATTCACTCTAGGCGACAAACCGCAACGATAGCATTTTCGTTACTTACTCAAGTATCGTGCAAACATAATTTAACACACATGAATATGAGCAAACACGCTCGTAACGAAATATTGTAAAACAAATCACGAATCGAAAATCCGTGACTAATATTAATTTTCCAACAAAATTTCTGCACACTGACTTCCGCTATTGCGTTGTACGATAATTGCATATGCATATATGTATCAAGGTTCTTTAACTTCTTCAAAACATTTGGATTATTTATTCTTAACCCTCTATGGGCCGAATTTTTGTTTTAACTCGAAAAAAATTGTGGGAACGAAAAATCAGAAATTATAAACCTTATATATGCAAATGAAAACAAATTTTTGCGTTTAAACAATTTTATTGCGATATATTCACTATGTGACTTTCAAGTTACACCGGCCTATAAAGTTACAAAACTGTATCATCAAAAACAGTAACAAATTGAAAATTGAAATGCAAACAAATAGGTTGTTATTGATATACTAACCCAGAGTTATTATGTCCACTATTTTTAGTTTGGTAATCACTGACAAAAGCACAAGTAATATCAATTGGATCATATGATTTCGCGTAGTTTTACTGCCGACAGTTTGCACAGCATTTATTTTGTTATTTCAGGTTGACGAGCCTAGCAATGGTCATGAATACTAGTATTGGTTGTGTTGGCAACGTCATGCAGTTAAGATTTGTGCGCCATCTCATGAAGGAAGCTATAATTATTTTGTAAAATATCGATAGATTAAAATGTGACCTGAAAGTTACACGAGCCCATAGAATTTTATACTGTTATTTTAACAAAAGTATAAATAAATATTACAATAAACATAAAACATTAAGTATAAATATTGCTTTTCACTGGGGGTCTATGAACACCCCACGTGGACACATTCGTTTCAGAAGTTCACGTGGGCCCTGCCGGGTTAAAAGTCTATTGGGCCCTCTGAAAATCAGTTAACAATTGTTGCGATCGTGCAATCCGTCAAACAGGTTAACACAATCGTCGGAAAATAATTGCAGTCGCTTAAAACAGGACCTGGATTCTATTAAGTTCGTTAGTTTAATTAATGCTCGTCTGAGGTATACGCGTCGCCGTTTGTTGGATATACACGTCGAGTTAGGCGATTAGGAATCGAGCTAATCCCACGTAAGACCCTTTGCAGATAGCAGTCGTGAGAAAGGTGGGGTTCGTGATGTTAGAAGGTCGCAGGCACCGTGGGGAACTCGAGTTAATATGTCATGGCTATAAATTGAAGAAAAACTTGCTGACACTATACCGCGATCTTTCAAGATTGCTCCGCGAAAGGAACTTTCCGTGAAAGACGTCGCGGTTTATCAGATGCCAGGGACAACAGGAACAAACTTCTGCTGACAAATTTAGAAAGTATCCAGACCCGGGGAATTCTGGTAAATTATTTCGATGAATGTTCACGAACTGGAGAAATGGTCCTCGATCAAAATTACACCGGTGATTATTCTTTTCGTCCTTGATTATTAACTCTCATCTCCGGCGAGATTAACTTCCGGTCTTCCGAGATCAAGATACATAAACGATCTCTGAAATAGAGATTCCTTCCGTGAAGTTACTGAGACTTTTCTTTCTGAAGGAGAGCACAGTCTCGAGTTTAATGACGACTGTGCTAATTACAGATACTCGAATATAGGGAAGGTAAATTATCGCGTACACGTCGAATGTACTGTTCTGTTTCGCAATTTTCTTTAGCAAAGACAGGGTGGGGCAATAACTATGTCCACCTTGAATATCTCCGTTATTTGTAATAATATGGAAAAGTGTTATGAACAAAATTTGCACGGTACAGAAGGGGGCATGTTGTGACACAAACATTTTCTATGTGGGTGGGGGCATAGAGGAGATTTCAAGGTCATCTCTATTTTTTGTGCCCTGTATAATGCGCGATTAAACATTGTTTTGTTTTGTATATGTATACAGTGAAGAGCAAAAGTGTAATCAACATCATTTGAAACAGCAGAACTTTTTTAAAATTCGACCAAATGACTTGAGTATTCCTGCGAAGTTAGAATGATTAGTTTATTAGATGATGCGTGAGAAAACTTTTTTATCTGGACCTGTATTGAAAATATAAAAATTGTGTCTTATAGACTTAAATAAATTGCATATATGCTGAAAATGACAATTGGCTTATGAATTATGAACGATTAAAAGCGAAAAAAATTGAATTTATAAGTCGAAAATCGTGAAAAACTTCTTCCGTTTTTAATCGTTTTTAACTCATAAATCAATTAACCAATACCAATGAAATTTTCAGCATGTACATAATTTATTTGAATCTATAAGACATATGTTTTAAATTTTCAATACAGGCCCAGATAAAAAAGTTTCTTCTATCTAATAAACTAATCCTTCTAACTTCGCAAAAATACTCAAGTCATTTGGTCTAATTTTGAAAACGTTATTCCGTTTCAAATGGTGTTGATTCATTTTTGCTCTTCACTGAACGTATTTTTTAGTATACGGTAATTTCTGTGGTTTTATTTGATGGACCCTTTACAGACAAGTGTAGCTACAATCCTATTAGGAACATGATTATTCTCGAATGATATCGAACAATGTTTTGGCAAACACAATATCATTTCTTTATCTTAATTTTAGTATTTATTCCATCATAATTTTGTTTCATCACAATTTCCTTAAAACTTCTTTTACACATCATTAGACTGCAGATTTTTATGGAAAATAAGTATTGTATAATTTCAAGCTACACGAACTACATAAACATTCATTTCATTTCTTAATAATTGTAACAAACTAGAAATGATGCAAAAGTATATTTAAAGTCTATAAATATTTTTACTGCTTTGCAGCATAAGTCATAAATGCATAAAATCCACAGTCTACATATCATGCACTAAACTAATCGTTTCAAATTCTCGAATGATCTCAGATCATTTTGCCCACTTTCAAAAATATTATTCCAGTTTAGAGAATATACGGAGAGTCTTTTAATTGACTGTGCTTAATTGCTCAGGCTTCGATCAATCGATTGTATATTTCTAAACGGTACAACAAGGTATGTGGCGAATCGCTATAGCGATCGCTGTCGAAAGATCAAGCGATTCAGTGAAACACAGCCAGCCGTGTCGCGTCCTCTCGAAGTTTCTGCGGACATCGCGAAACTATTCGGATATTTTGAAAGTATCAAGCTTCTCGTATCAATAGTGTGCTCTATCACACGGTAACGTGACACTTATTGCATCGCCGGTGAACGCCGTTTACATGCGTCGGCGAGACACCAACTCGACGAACAAGAGGATGAAAGCTCTTCAGCTATCGAGGAGTCTTGTGGAACAAGGCAAGTATCAGGCGAAGTTGATTTATATTCGATGAATACCGTCCTTGCCCTGTCTGCGAGATAATTCGGCTGGAAACCCGTAACACGATCGCTTCTCGTTAAGCATAAATCAATTTTCTAGGGATCATACAAAACACTAGCTACATGGGCCATCCTTTCATGAAAATTCCTATTGTCCCAATCATTTCTCTCCAGAAATACTTTTATCGCGACCATCATTATTATACTGTGGATTTTGTGCTGAACTTCACCGAATATGAAATCCTGTCGAGATGTATGATTGTATAAGTAATAGGTTGGTAGAAAACGCGGACAATTACGTGGACTAAGAATGTGTGTATTTACAATATGCTTTACATGAGTCGGACTTTATGAATCACACTGTGCATAATTGTGTCGCGTTTATATAGAAATAACCTGGTTTTATCGTTTTGTTTATTGAGTGGCACTTTGACAAATTAGCGCAAATAAAAGTTTCTTGTGGTTTTTCAGTTATTCATTTATGTATTTGTCAATTGAAGAGTATTGCATTTCTAACAGTGTGCACGATTTTAGAGAATGAACTAAAACATAAATGGCACCAGTAAATATTCACATTTAAGAAATTAAATACAGAAATAGCAATTTACAATCATTATTTGTATATCTAAGTACATCTAACAGATGCAGACACTTTTCTCTAACATATTATTCTTCCGAGGCTTGATAAATATTTTCAAAAAAGCAAAATGAAATATAAACCCAAGTGTATGTGCGTTGCGGCGTCGTCAATTAGGTTAGCGACGATCGGACAACGCGGATGAACTTCATCGAATATGAAGTCCTGTCGAGATGTATGATTGTATAAGTGGACTGTAATAGGTTGGTAGAAAACGCGGACAACTATGTGGACTAAGAATGTGTGTATTTACAATATGCTTTACATGAGTCGGACTTTATGAATCACACTGTGGATAAGTGTGTCGCGCTTATATACAAATCGGTTTGTGAGAGGATCCAACTACAGTATTTCATCAATAATTGTCCACAACACGGGTCTGCGCAGGGACAATTATGCGCGAGGTATATCATTTTTTGAGGTTTGCCGAACGTAGAGAACAGCCGAGCTCGAGAGGCCTCAGTCACCGAGAAATGTAAACATACCTAATCCGAATTTCCAACTTCTTTATTATTCATTATTTTTTTATGGGACTTCGATGACCATATTTGTGGCATTTTTCTAATAAAAATCATACCAAATATGATATAATTCCGATGACATTTACTTGTGTAATAGACAATTAAGAAAGAGACGCGGAGAGTCACAGTCGGCGACACAGTTCAAAGGCTCGCGCGTTCTCACAATGCATTACCAAGGAATAACTTTTTTTATTATTACTTATTTTTTTATGAAAAAATATGTCCGGTCCCATAAATTCACAGTGCAACAGTTGTCGGCCCTCCGTTGCAAATTGCATCTACGTGCCTAAATCCAAAATTGTGTAATTGTCTATTACACAAGTAAATATCATCGGAATTACATCATATTTGGTATGATTTTTATTAGAAAGATGCCACAAATATGGTCATCAAAGTCCCATGAAAAAATAATGAATAATAAAGAAGTTGCTACGTTTTTTTTATCACGATGTGATAGCCAGTGTTGAGACGAATTCAGCGAGTTATCATTGAAGGTTATGCAAGGTCAAATATGGTAGTAAAATAAACTTTATTACAATATTTCATCGATAATTGTCCACAACACGGGTATGCGCAGGGACAATTATGCGCGAGGGATATCATTTTTTGAGGTTTGCCGAACGTAGAGGACAGCCGAGCTCGAGAGGCCTCATTCACCGAGAAATGTAAACATACCTAATCCGAATTTCCAACTTCTTTATTAATGATTATTTTTTATAGGACTCATGGGGACTTATGGGAAGTTTGAAATTCGGATTCGTGTGGTCTCACCGATATACCCGAGCCGCATGGTGTCATATTTCTCGGCGACCGAGGCCTCTCGAGCTTCGTGGCCTCTCAAGGGGGTACACCCCGCATTAGTGGGGATATCTCAGGGACAATTATGTGCGAGATATTTGGGACAATTACCGATGAAATACTGTATTAGCCTATTGGCATCAAGTGGATTTTGGGCCATGTCCTTTTCGAATTTGCTAGTTATCACCCACTACAAGCCTTGTGGGGGTAGAAGATGGCCGCTATAGACGGGCGCAAGGAGGGAGGAAACTGGCGAATTTTCCTTGTGGGGGGTTTCTGACGGCAAGGCCCGTTAGAGTGGCTCGCTGGTCTTATCGCTGTTTACCTGGCGCTGTACAAGTTTATTGTTTTATTGCTCGAAGGCTAGGAGACCCATCTCGGTCGCATCTCGCACGCGGGTGCCAACTGGAAGCTGTAAAACAATCTTCGGGGTCCTAGTCCGATGTACATCTGTTTTGGCTTAACAACTAAATTGCAAGTATACTTAAAATCCTCCGCCGCTAGGTCGTAAATCGAACTGTTTTCGAAGCCTTAACATGTGCATTTCCGACAAAAATATTTGCCAGCAATTTTCAGCAGTAGGACAATTCAAAGAAGAGGACTCGTACATCATTTACTAAAATTTTTAAAGAAACGAAGACATTCCCAAAATGGCTCCTGTTTCTTGCTCAAGATATAAAAAATCATTATTTTGCATAAAGATCCACAAAGAATCTCTGTCCTCAACAGAATCTTTTATTTCCTAAGTCTTCGTATATTTACTTAACACTTACATACTTAAAAGACAGCTTAAAAATCATCTTTTATATAACGACCCCTAAACTCCTAACGATATAATTAGATTACGTTACCGAGGTTGCGTTGTTGGTTTACGATTGCAATTGTTATTGCTGTTGAAGGATCTATTACAACATCCAGGAACTGTAGACTATCAAAAATTCATTTTATAAAATTCTTGTTTTCTTGATCGCTGCACAAAAATGCATGTTTGTTAAAAAAACGTACGATTCAATGATAATGTGCAATCTTTAGATCTTCCGGTGTATCTCGAGGAATCCTTCATAGGAGAATGTCGCAGAAACCGACACGCGATCCCGTTGCCATCATTCATTGAAATTGCGGGTTCGGATGATATCGTGGCACCGCGTAATCGGTCGCCATTCGGTTTCACGATAAATTGTCATCAGCTTCGCCCCCCTTGTTGCGCTTTTGCGAGCGTTTGAATAAGAAAAAAAGTTCAGTGGCGTGGGGCGAGCGTGAATGGGAAACGAACAGAGATATAGAGAGCGGGAAGAGAGAGATAGAGAAGAGAGAGCGAGGGAACACACTGTTGCTTGGCAAGCCAGCCCGCTTTCGGCCTCTACATAGCCGCGATTCGTGTAATCGCGCTCTTCACCCCATTTCTCGCTACAGAATGCAACACGCGACTCCTGCACCCGTACACGTGCCTGTTCCGTGCGCTACAAGTGGCTGCGAGCGCATCGTTTACCACTCGTGTACTCTGTCACTTCGGGTTTCATTCGTTGTAACCCCTTTCCACGCGCATTTCTCCCCATTGTTTCGTCGGTTTCCTTTTCCGAAGGCCACGCTTGCTCCTGCCGAATCACTATTCAGCCCCAATTCTGTTACACCGTGTATAAAATCAATGATTTTTCTTCTCCTTCCTTTAACGCGGTTTTACGTGCGGAAATAATGATAGGAATACAAGGTACCCATTTTGTTTATTAACCCTCTGTCTACCAAGCGGGTCCATTGGACCCGACTGTATATAGATACTGCGGTTATTTAAACTTTTAAAATTCTTGGGATCTTGTCGTTGCATGACTTTGTTACTTTTCTTATTTTTTATTATTTATAGCTTCTTTAAATAATTTTTCTTTTATATTCACTACGTTTTGTGGTATAAATTTTCTATCGCATAATGAAAGTTTTTTTTACGGTAGACAGAGGGTTGATCTAGAAATTCTCAGAATAGATACACAATAAATATTGGATCCAAGTAAAGCCCTCGGGACCGTGCCATTGCATGAATCGTACAGTTCGCCTATTTTTTTGTGATATTGCCGACCGCGTCGGCTAATAAACGTGGGGCGCAAGATAATAGTAAGGAGTGTAGGGAGTAGCAGCCGTTGAGAAAACTCACACAACAGTTTATATCATTTGCGGAGCAATCAAATTTTTAGTGATTTAGGTGAACTATTCATGCATCAATTATCTATTGCATGCGCCCCACGTTTTTCGTTTTAAATCTTCCAAGTATTTTCACAGCTATTCAAAATTCACAATTTCAAATTTTTGTTTTTATTTTCAAATTATATTATACTTTTTAGACCGTTTTAAAAACGTGGTATTTTTAAAAATTTATTTTTATTTAAATAATTATTTTCTGCTTTTTAATCTTGTGTGTGTGTGTGAAATTTTTCAATCGATTTCAAACATTTTTTATAATAAATATGTAACTATTACTAAAAGAATTCAGTCTAACGTTTTACTAATATTCTCAAAGTGTCAGTTGACTAAAACTGATATAGTTCAATTTTTAAACATATTCAAATGGATGTCAGTCGATGATATAATACTTTCAACAAATTTTGTAACTTTTTCAAGAAAATATTTAACGCAAAATATGCAATGACATACCTGGTGATTTGGCGGCTCCCCTGTGAAAATCATTATTAACGAACTGCTCCTTTTTTTTTGTAGACATTATTTCTGACACATTCAAACACAGATTTTTGTTAATTTCTAATCTCGTACACGATATTATTATTACCTATATCATACATGCTCCCCAACGTCAAAAGGCTTCCTCTCCTACTTCTTGCACGTACATTTCAATCGATTTTAAACATTTTGATGAAATTATAACAGAAAGGTGCAACGGTTCTTTCACTTGGTAAACAAAGCGATGATGTCCTACCGATCGTCTATCATATACTGAGCTCCGTCGGGGCGAAGTGTGTTCGTGGAGTGGGGACGAGTCAGAGTGCGCACGCATAGTAAAGTAGAGAGCGTTGTCGCACGGAGTGGGGATCGCTGAACGCGATGACCGCGGTGTAACGGTAATAACGGTAAAAATATTTAATTGTTATTTCTCTTAAACGGACAGACTTTTAAAAAAAAAAATTTTGAATACTGCATTGTCATCCAGTTCTGAGCTACGTTTCCAGTTTCAAGTCTCTAGCTCATCGGGAAGTTAGTTTAAAATCAATCGCAAGATTTGTACCAAACAAATAAACAAACAAGAAAGCGAGCTAATAAAAACGTGGTAAAAATCGTGGAAATTTCATTTGAATCTTACAGAGCTTTTAATTTTCGTATATTCTTCCGTATAAAAAGTTTATACATATATTCGTATAACGTGTCCACAGAGGAAATAATTTTACTTTAATTCGACTTGAAACAAGAACTCTTGATAGCACACTGTTACAGGTTAATTTAAAATTGTTACTTCTGCCGCGTACTCGACTCTAAAGAAAGTTTAATCCATTTGCCCAGGATCGAAAAGAAATTTTAATCCACTTGGGAGACTTAATCATCCGCTTTTACGGTATATGAGTTTTTAAGACAGTCCGTTTTTAACTACATTTTTATACATGTACATGTATAAGGGGCGGATTAAGGAGTGAATTGCTCGAGCTTCTCTTTGAATACATTTATACTAGACGCTGCAGTAAATGCTGTGTGAGCGTTTATGCGAGACACATCACAGGTTAAGCGTGAAACAAATCTCCGATGCTCTTATGCGATATCACACTTGATTCCATATTTCTAGCGTGACTTGGACGTCATTCTATTTTCTTTGACATGCTCGCTGTTACGTGAACCCTGGCATATGCGTTTGCTTTATCCATAACAGAGATAAATGCAGATAATAATTAATAATTATTCCTTTGCAACTTGTAGTCATTTTAATATAATTTGACATCGTCGTATAATAATTGTACGGTCTACTAATTAAAGTAAAATAAATCAAATTAGCAAAAATGTTAAACAAAATTTGTCTAGACAGTTTATGAGGTAAATATACATACAGGGTGAATCACCTAACGTTTGTACCTCAAATATCTTTGTTGTTTCTAAAGATACGTAAAATATGGTAAGGACAAAGTTGAATGGTACAATGGGGCTGACACGATGCAAAAAAAAATTTTGTTTTTATGTCATTTTTTTAGAGATATCAAGGTCACCTTGACTGTTTTAAATGGAACCACCCTTTTTTAAACACCTACAATGATAGTCCCTTTCATTACGAATTCAGTGACTATAATTACACAAGGTCATTCAAGGTTACGGACAGAGACAACGTATAAGATTTAACATCGATACATGCCTGTAAACGGGCTTTGAAGAAATGTTGCACTCTGTCCGTGACCTTGAATGACCTTGAGTAATTATAGTCACTGAATTTGTAATGAAAGGGACTATCATTATAGGTGTTTAAAAAAAGGGTGGTTCCATTTAAAAAAGTCAAGGTGACCTTGAAAATCTCTAAAAAATGACATAAAAACAAATATTTTTTTGGTAATCGTGTGAGTCCCACTGAACCATTCAACTTTGTCCTTCAGACATTTGACGTATCTTTAAAGACAACAAAGATATTTGAGGTGGCAATAGTTACTGCCTCACCCTACAATGAGAGCCCCTTTCATTACCAATTCAGTGACTATAATTACTCAAGGTCATTCAAGGTCGCGGACAGAGTGCAACATTCCTTCAAACCCCGTTTACAAGCATGTATCGATGTTAAATCTTATACGTTTTCTCTGTCCTTGACCTTGGATGACCTTGGACTAATTATAGTCACTGAATTCCTAATGAAAGGGACTATCATTGTTTAATAAAGGGTGGTTCCATTTAAAAATGTCAAGGTGACCTTGATATCTCTAAAAACAAAATGACATAAAAACAAAATTTTTTTTTGCATCGTATCAGCCCCATTGTACCATTCAACTGAAGAAAGTAGTGAGAGAAAATGTGGAAAAGAAAAGGATCAAACAAAGAAAGTGGAAGATAGGTCAGAAATATTGGTGGGACAAGGAATGCAGCCTACATAAGAGGAAAGTGAAAAAGAGTGTATAAAAAAGGGAAGTCAGGGAAAATTGAGAGACAGGATTATTTGGAGGAAAAGAGGAAATTTAAGAAAATATGCGAGGGAAAGAAGGACAGAAAGATGCAAGAAGAACTGAGTCAGATAAGGAATGCAAAAACTGAGAAGCAAATATGGACATATATTAACAAGGAGAGGAAAAAGAAGACAAAGGTGACCAACCAGTCCTTACCATATTTTACGTATCTTTAGAAACAACAAAGATATTTGAGGTACAAACGTTAGGTGACTCACCCTGTATATGGTAGGTAAGTTGACCCAGCTCCGATCGCGCTGCCCTTGTAATTAATCGTGGCCACGATTTCGTTCGAACTCACCACTGTGCGACAGGTACATTATAGGAAAAAGTTGTTCGGAATGTTGACGTTGACAACATATGTGAAGATGAACATCATCGGAGCTGGGGGTCTCCTCTTCTATATGTATATGTATTTACCGTTTATGGCAACGATCATTCCCGAACCGCAGAACGATTGAGAGACGTCAATTTAGAGACAATATTCGAGGTGTACAACGAGAAATAGTTCTGTCATTAGTTTTGTCGGTGACACGATGATGATGATTTCTGTCAAGAATTATGCTGTGAATTTTCCTAGAATAGATAAGCGAATGATGGAAACGTCTCCTGGCATTGCCAACGGCGCGGCGTTTATAATCGAGACAGACAGGGGCTCTGCGCTCTAGCTCTGGTGTTTTTGGGGAGAGCACCGCGCGTTTGTACGTTCGGGCGCGCTGTCGATTAATCGATTATGCGCAATTATTTACAATATCCTGCAAATTCAATATTAATCAAAGGGCCAACGACTGTCATTTCGTATTCCCGTTAATCATAAATTTAACGATCCCCCCAGTAACCCTACATTATCATCCACTGAAAATTTCATAGATTCGACTACGATGATAGGATTACTCTTCAGAGAGCGTTTCCCACGTTAATGTCGCGTATAAATGAATGAGGAATATAACAATTCCATATTTTCGCGACGCGCGAGAGTACAGGTGAATTGTGAAAAATTTCTCCTCAGTATAATTTGTATTTCAAATATTTTATTTACTTACTTTCGCAACGGAAACCAACTACGTTCCTCGATCACACGGAAATATCGGAATTTTCAATTCATCTGTACACAAATTACTCGGGGCCGTTGCGCTCTCGCAATTATATGTTTCAAACAACAACAATTTGTTCATGTCTTTTGTTTCTTCCAGCGCTGAGGTAATGTGTTATAAAATGATTTTGAACATCGCCAGAAGAGAATCGGAAAAATAATGACGTTAAAAGCTGAATGACATTTTCATGCGAACTTAATGTTTCTTTAACAGTTGAAGCTATTGGATGGTTCGAAATGAATTGTTTCTGATTTTTGCTTTAATTTTTCAGTCGTTGAAATTTGGCTCTTCTGTTATCGATATTTAAGAAGTGAAGAGAACGTAAACTTTCCGCTCTTTTTCTACGAGGGGTGTTTAGTCTCTGGATCAACATGTATTTTTCGACACTCCTTTGACAATAGCTTACTTTCGCCAAAAACACACCCTGCGACCGAAGATGCAGCGACCGCGCGCGATCCCCCGATTGGTGCGCTACGCGAATACCAAAAGTGGTATAAATACCAGACATTTTTTTTTTTTTATTAAAGAAAATCTCATACGAGATTTATTACAACATTACAAAGAATACAATACACTGATTATAAACAAGAGACAATTTTTAAACAGAATAGGAGACTGAAGACACATAAGTATTATAACGATAACGTGAATACAAACATTAAACACAGAATAGACCATAAACTTAAACATTGAAACCGCAACTTTTAAAAAATGATAACATGTAATGACAAGACCTTATATTGGGTTTGGCTATTAACAAAGAAACATCCATTGGAAGCTGAAAGTTGAAATTACGAATCTTACGGATCTTTTCAAAAAATTCAAGTCTTTCCACATTATACAAATTATATTGCCATAAGACATGATTCAGAGATTCATCACCATCTCTGCATTCTGGATCATTAATGAAACCAATACGAGCCAAGGAAGCAGCCAGGTGATAGTGATCAGCTGTACACCTATTGATAGTAACAATAGCCGAACGGGACAAGTTTAAATGAGAGAACCAAGGAAGTCGGTTATCACTAAAAAATTGCTGGAAATAGGTTTTACCCTTAAATGGACCATCGGATTTTATAGAGGAGAGAGTATTATCAAATATGTTTTTGCAAAAGGACTCGTAGCGATCGGTGAAAGGAATGCGAGAGATACAAGGAGAGCTGAAGAATGAAGCCTCTTTTGCTAAGACATCAGCTTTTTCATTACCATTAATAGCAGCGTGAGACGGAATCCAGGAGAACTTTATAAAACTGTAAGATTATATATATATACATAATAACCGTACACCTGTATATGATCCGAATTATATCGTGTTTGGTATCATTTTAATCAGAACAATGTCACAAATCTAATAGCAAAAGTCTCATAAAAAAATAAGTAATAATAAACAAGTTATTCCTTGGTAATACATTGCGAGGACGCGCGAGCCTTTAAACTGTGCCGCCGACTGCGACTCTCCGCGTCTCTTTCTTTCCCATACGCTATCCTTCCTCGCGCCCGAAACTTTAATCGTCTATTACACAAGTAAATATCATCGGAATTATATCATATTTGGTATCATTTTTATTACAAAAATGCCGCAAATATGGTCATCGAGGTCCCATAAAAAAATAATGAATAATAAAGAAGTTGCTACGTTTTTTTTATCACGATGTGATAGCCAGTGTTGAGACGAATTCAGCGAGTTATCATTGAAGGTTTTGCAAGGTCAAATATGGTAGTAAAATAAACTTTATTACAGTATTTCATCGATAATTGTCCACAACACGGGTCTGCGGAGGGACAATTATGCGCGAGGGATATCATTCTTTGAATTTCCAACTTCTTTATTAGCGACACTGCAAGTCGCAAAGCTTACTCCATCGTCAATTAGAAAAATAGATATGTACGTATAATCAGAAAAATTTTGATCAGAGATATATTACAAATATGATGGTAAAAGTCTCCTAAATGATTAATTAAAAATGATAAAGCGTCGTCATTGCATTACTGTTGCCTCACCGATGTTATGTACCTGACCTATACATAATAACCGTACACCTGTATATGATCCGAATTATATCGTGTTTGGTATCATTTTAATCAGAATAATGTCACAAATCTAATAGCAAAAGTGTCATAAAAAAATAAGTAATAATAAACAAGTTATTCCTTGGTAATACATTGTGAGGACGCGCGAACCTTTGAACTGTGCCGCCGACTGCGACTCTCCGCGTCTCTTTCTTTCCCATACGCTATCCTTCCTCGCGCCCGAAACTTTAATCGTCTATTACACAAGTAAATATCATCGGAATTATATCATACTTGTCATCATTTTTATTACAAAAATGCCGCAAATATGGTCATCGAAGTCCCATAAAAAAATAATGAATAATAAAGAAGTTGGAAATTCGTATTAGTGTGGTCTCACCGATATACCCGAGCCGCATGGTGTCATATTTCTCGGCGACCGAGGCCTCTCGAGCTTCACGGCCCCTCAAGGCGGTACACCCCGCACTAGTGGGGATATCTCAGGGACAATTATGTCGGAGACATTTGGGACAATTACCGATGAAATACTGTAGCTCACTTGGAGGCAAATTCGAGGGAGACGCCTACGTCTCCCGCCAGCGCGTCTCACTCCCCGTGGCGGCCGTAGTCCTCCGAGCTCCTCAGACCCGTACCTACCGCTTGCAGTATGTACCGCGTGTAGCGCGTTAGGGCGACTCACGGACCCACGGTAGGCACGGGTGTGAGGGGAGCTCAGAGGACTATGGCCGCGACGGGGAGGGAGAAGTAGGCGTCTCTCTGGAATTTGCCTCCAAGTGAGCTACTTCTGGACATGCCTGGCGTAGACCCAAACCGAAATACGAGCCGGCGATAATATGCACGTCTCAACATCGATCTTCATCTGAACATTGTCGAGCCAAAAGATCCAGCACGCACCCAAATCACTGCAGCCGCCCCTTATAGACGTATCTCCTCGCTGTATTCTTTTGTATTAACTCGTCCAATCTCGGCCCAATACCAAGAAATGAACTCCTCGAGCTGCGGTTAGATCCTCTGCTGGTAAGTAAATTAAATCCGGTCACGTCACGTGCGGTGTCCATTCCATCGTCCAACTGATCCCAAGAAGAGAGTCTCCTCCATGTTTGACGATTCTCGTTGGAAGTAGAAAGAACACGGAAACGGTGCGATGCTACGGAAGGAAAGGGTAACTTTCGAGCGGGAACGAAGGAGAAAGAGGAATGGCTAGCATGGAAGTGGGGAGGCACGATATGCATCCTCTTCCGCGAGGATGCAGCCGGAGCAACGTGGACGAGATGGAAACGAGGATAAAACGTAACCACGTCCGAGAGAGGGTGAATCGTGGGATCGGTTTGAAGGTGGTGGAAATGTGCGAGGGGGTGGTCGGTCGATTTGACATGGGGCTCCATATAATCAACCAGCTGCCGTATTTATGGTTGGGAGCCAACCCGTGGCCCTCTCTATACTTGCCGTGTGTACCCATTCCTCATTCCTGCGTCCTGCTCGACACACAGGGCTATTAAATTTGGAAACTCTATACCACGGTGCGCGTGGTCTGTCCGAGAGCGCGTGCATGCATGCACCATCACACGTGTACGGACGTGAACATCCATATGTACATACGTACACGTGCATTCCATGGGACGGTGTCTGTGTGAGCGGCCCAAACCTCTGCGTTTTATAAGCGCATCAAAGTTAATGGCGGAGGCGGCTTGCCTGGATGCGCTGCTCTGTCTAGAACGCATCCCCTGTTCTTCGGACACACCGGGAAAACATTGTCGCCGGACTCCCGCACGCGATGGCTTTTAATATGTGACCGACGCTGTAAAAATACTCCGCATGGTTCACAATGGTGCGAGAAGCTTGTGTAAATATTAGAGTGTCCCATAAGTTTCTTCCGCGCCACGCTATGAATGACTCTAACTGGCTATGTTTATATAAACATGCAGGCTTATCTCTTAGCCGTTTATGGCATCGGTTTCAGTCGTCCCAGAGCTCTTTCAAAGTACGGTTCGTTGGTGACAAAGTCTCTTTTAAAATTTTTTCTGCACTGTTCAATATGGAGAGCCAAAAGAAGCATTTGCGGCATGTTATGCTTCGTTGCTTTAAAAAAGGCAATAGTGCAAAGGACACTGCAGACGAGATTTGCACCGTTTACGGGAGTGGTACTACGACTATTAGGACAGTCCGCAATTGGTTTAAGAAATTTAGAGCTGGCAATTTCGAGTTGAAAGGTGAAGACCGCAGCGGCCGCCCAGCAACGACGGATACGGACCTTATCAAGACTATGCTCGCTGAAAATCCGCGATATAGTGTGCGCGAGATAGTGGATGCCACTAACATTCCCAAGGCAACGGTACATAAGCATTTAATCAAGATGGGATATGCGAATCGATATGAAGTTTGGATTCCACACCTATTGACGGAGAGCGGCCTTATGAGCCGCGTCTCTACGTGCGATTAGCTTCTTCAGAGACATGAAATAAATCCTTTCTTAAAGAGTCTTGTCACTGAAGACGAGACCTGGATTTTGTGTCAAAATGTGCATCGAAAACGCACTTGGTCTAAGGGAAATAGACCTTCAACTGTTGCGAAGCCTGGACTTCATCCGAAGAAGGTTCTTTTGTGCATTTGGTGGGACTGGAAAGGTGTAGTGTACTACGAGCTCCTTCCTCAAGGTGATACGAACAATGCTGACGAATATTGCAATCAACTCGATCAATTGAAAGCCGCCATAGCAGAAGAACGTCCAGAATTGACGAACCGACGAGGCGTCGTTTTCCATCACGACAACGCAAGACCGCATGTTGCGTTGGCCGTAAGGCAAAAATTATTACAGTTTGATTGGGACGTTCTACCTCATCCTCCGTACTCCCCAGACCTTGCTCCATCCGATTATTACTTGTTTCTCTACTTAAAAAATTCTCTCCGTGGTAAATCTTTCAAATCCATAAGCGAAATAAAAACGCACCTAGATGAATATTTTGCAAGTAAGCTTCGACAATTTAGGAAAGAGGGCATAATGAGGCTTCCTGAGAGACGGAAGAAGGTTATAGAACAGAACGGTTCATATATAACATATTAAATTAACCTTAAACAACAAATATCGTGTATTCATTTCGCATCAACAAAAGGGAAGAAACTTATGGGACACCCTAATACATTGGGGAATCGTGGACTAGGTGCCGCTAACGAGAACAAAAATTTCAAGCGTTTCGATCATCTTGAAATGTCTGTAAGGGATTATAGAACTGTATTATGTTTAAGATCCGCCTGATAACTATAATTTAACCCTCTATGGGCTCGTGTAACTTTCAGGTCACATTTCAATTTATCGACATTTTACAAAATAATTGTTCTGTCGTGTCAGTGCTCAAACAGTATTAGTGAGCCGCTGAGATACACACCTCGAAGAGAGGTAAATTAAATAATAAGAGATAATCGGGTTTCGGATAACTAAGTAACTTTTAATAGAAAATGTGAAAGACGGTATAACAGCGACAGATAATTCACGACTGGTAGTTTCGACTCTTAAATCACGACTGATCTTACAACTAACGCGTGAGAGACAAGTAACCTCGTGGGGTTGAAAAATCCCTCCACAAAGTACAAAATAGTGGGGGCCCCAGCCAATGATATAATATTTGGGGGGCTACAAATGACCTTCCAAAACAAGGGCAACGCCCATAGACGAAATACGTCGTAACGAGTGTCGCTAAACAGACGACACTCGGTTTCCTGCAATTTCGCCGGAAACCATAATTTAGGCTTTGGGCTACAGGCCCCCCTTGGCGCTAAGCGTGGGCCTACGCTACGTCAAGTGCCATTGAGAACTGCACGGCTAGGCTGACTTTCCCATGGCCAGCTGATACTTTCCAGCCGCACCAGAGTCATAAAACAATAAATTCGTCAGAACACGCTAGAGGACCCCTTCGACAATGGCACAGTTCAAAATCGACCGTAGCGTAGACCCAACCCGAAATACGAGCTGGCCATACAATAATCACGTCTCAACAATAATTATAGCTTTTTTCATGAGATGGCGCACAAATCTTAACTGCATGACGCTGCCAACACAACCAATACTAGTATTCATGATCATTGCTAGGCTCGTCAACCTGAAATAACAAAATAAATGCTGTGCAAACTGTCGGCAGTAAAGCTACGCGAAACCATTTGATCGAATTGATATTATTTGTGCTTTTGTCAGAGATTACCAAACTAAAAATAGAGGACATAATAACTCTGGGTTAGTATATCAATAACAACCTATTTGTTTGCATTTCAATTTTCAATTTGTTACTGTTTTTGATGATACAGTTTTATAACTTTATAGGTCGGTGTGACTTGAAAGTCACATAGTGAATATATCGCAATAAAATTGTTTAAACGCAAAAATTTGTTTTCATTTACGCATATAGGTTTATAATTTCTGATTTTTTGTTCCCACAATTTTTTTGGAGTTAAAACAAAAATTCGGCCCATAGAGGGTTAATGGTTTTTTTTTGGTTAGAATAGCGTGCTGTACGTACCGCATGAGTTGCGATGAAATCTCGAACGGTTATTTTTGTTGAATACCGTGTAGGTACGAGATAGGGATTTGGCAGGTCTGTGCCCGAAGGTTTTCCACGAGCTTACACAGCTCGCTACATCACAACAGGAAATGTGGGGGTGCAAAAAGAATTTTAGATGGCAAGAGGATAGGGCCCGATAGAGAAGCCGCGGCGGAGCTTGGGTAACCGAGCGGCAAGTTTCAACGCAGTCGTCCCTTTTTCCTGACGCGAGAACGGCAGTAAAGTTGGCTCAACTAGAACGAGCTAAATTACACCGATCTTTTATTGCGGCACGTTTATACGTCGGGCGCGGCGGAGCTGTATCGTTACCGGAAAACTCCTGGGGCGGAACCGTGGCCATATTCCAGGTCGTTCGAAGTACAGATACGCCGGGGATTGTAAACAAAAATACGATCCTACTCACCTGCATGGCATCCGTCGCATACGTACAGGACGTCCCAAAAGTATAGCAGAGAATCCGAAACGCGCGATGAAAATACCGAGCAAACAGTCCTCTGCCGTTTTGACAACCACCAATTTTGCTGATGGAAACGCTGGTAATACACATGATTTCAAAAGTTTGAAAATAGAAGAGCTTCTATGATTGTTAATAATAGAACCGTCAAAAGAACTGGCATATTTGCCACTTTTTCTGATTTGCAACGAGTCCAAACGCGATACCATTTCGATCGTGTTTAATCCGCGATTTGGTAGAACCTCTAACTTAACTCGTCTGGCCATTGCTGACATTTTCTACTTACAACGAAGATTGACCTTGCTTCCGTTTTTTATCTTACTAGCATCTGTAGCGTCATTTTTCCTGAAATTATTGTATATCACGAATCATTCGACGATTACCGATTGTCAATGTTTATGAACAGTACAACAGTAACCGGTAGAGATATGTAAATTCACAGAAACTTCTCGAGTGCAATTGCCACGCAACGAGAGTGCAATTGCCACGCAACGAGACTGCAAGAAATGAGCTTCCTTCATAATGCAGGATCCTATGTATAGAATTCATATGTGATCATTTTTACGTTCAAGCGTCACGGAAGTAATGATCAATTTCTTGGCATTACTCCCATGTTTGATTACGTACAGAGATGAAAGTTACAAGCAATGATCGATAACTATTTATACGTTGACTTTGCATACGGTCCTTTCTAACACTGTAATGAATATGGTAGGAATATTAACCTCTTGATTTTCTGAAACTCGTTATACGATTTATCGGAACTCGTTATACCGTTTATCGAAACTGTAAAGATCCATGGGCAATGATTAAATACTTTCATCCAAACACACATTATAATAGAAATCGCGTTACCGTCAATGATTTATAAATTTAGAACACGGTGCCATTCTGATGCACATTCACATTAGTAATATCAAAATAATTGATTACTGGACCGAGTATCTTTGTGCTAAATAAAAATATTGTGCAGCGCGAAAGACCGGCAGAAGGGTTATTACCCTTGGAATATGGATTGAATTTGTCAGTAACGTGCGCGGCCGAACCTGATGGGAAATCGGGGTGCCGCTAGGATTATAAACGGCGAGTACGAACCTGACGCATAGTTAGGGAGCCTCTAGGAATGAAACCAAGCGCAGACGAACCTGATGCGAAATCAGGGAGTCACTGGGATTGTTAGTAGGCCTCGTAACACTAATATTAGGAGGTTGAATAAGTTCTCGCTGTTTTTTTTATGAAATGGATGCTTTATTTTAAAAAATTGGTAAAAAATATGTTCTTGAAAGTGTTGTCTCTCGCTAGCCATTACTTTTCCCCATCTTTCTGGCAGCATAGTAATTCCATGTCGGAAAAACGACACGTCTTTTGAGGCAATCCAAGAGTGGACCCATTTTTTGATATCTTCATAAAATTGGAAGCGCTGCTCAGCCAGGCCATGTGTCATCGATCGGAACAAATGGTAATCTGATCGGGAAATGTTTGGTGAATACAGCGGGTGGGGTTGTACTTCCCATTTAAGTGTTTTCAAAAACGTTTTCACCGGTTTTGCAACATGTTGCCGCGCGTTGTCATGCTGAAAAATCGCTTCAACTCGTACAGCACCCAACGTCCTTCCTGTGAATCATTCCTAATGCTTTCAAACGTTTCGAATCTGTTGTGTGATCAACTCCTAATGATTCTGCAAGTTCAGCTAGTATCTGACACGAGTCTTCATCAAGTAATGCCTCAAATTCTTCGTCTTCAAGTTTTTGTTGTGCGCCAGGGCGTTCTTTATCTTCAAGATCAAAATCATTATTTTTGAAGCGTCTAAACCAATCTCTGCATATTGTTTCCGACAGAACATGGTCGCCGTTGATGTCAGCAAGAATTCTGTGTGCTTCAGCTGCAGATTTTTTTTTAATAAAATAGTGTAGTAAAATTCCCAGCAATTACTCTTTCTTTGGCATGAAATTCGACATTTAGCACAATGAAAGAAAAATTGTTTATACTTCAGTGGAATGACATACACTGAATTTTAACCTTGCATATATGTAGTACTTCATTATAGATACGTTACTATCTGAAACTAAATTCACGCAGTTCTGGTATTACCATCTTTCGGAAAACAGCGAGAACTTATTCAACCTCCTAGTAATATAATTTAATTCATACAATCCCGGCGGTAATATTGTACCGTGTGGGAACGTTCAATTACTTTACTGTATTAGGATGTGGCGGCTACTTCCTATGCTCGCCAACAGATGGACATTACGACAACACCTTTCCCGCTGCTACCTGAATCTTCCTCTGTTTGTATATATACCGCCCTAAACTATCCTTACGACATCCCGCGTCTAAGGCACGGGTCCGCTAGATAGCCTTACCGATGAGTCCTCTAGCGGGCCTAGGGCGAAACGCTTCCTTCTCCTTTTTCCTCCTCTCACACACTTTTCAGCCGCCATAGGATGTTGGCCGATAATTGAGGGTTTAGTAGATTTCACGATATATTAAATAACACTATTATATTCTTAAATAATTGTGTGATGCAAGTGTTCTAATGTCGCGATTGATTTTAAATGAAATGAAGAATATAATTGTTGTTACGTATGATGCCTGGTTTTGACGCCGTAGCAATGCGGGGTCTGAGAATAATTTATGAATGTGAAATGGAACTACTCCCAAACAAAACAGAATCTACAAGGTTGATTTGATTCGAAAGATTCCTGGGAGAAAGTCGAACGAAAATATTCTTCGTACGTAACAATCGTTTGCACGAGACAGATTCACTTAATTTTAATAAGCCACGAATAATGGGGTGACGAATTTAGTGAATGAACGTCTCCCAGTTAATGAACATCATTCGTATTCAACGAGAAAATAATATTTATGATAGCCGTTCCATGTTCACATTTATACAGTGATTCTATGGTAAGTTCACAGATGTCTCACTAAAGAAATCTTTTTTTTATAACTTATTCGGTACTACATTAATTTATTTACTAGTTGTTCGAACGACATCCCACGTATCCAAAGTGAGTATTTTTATAATAATAATAATAAGAAGAAGAATTTGCGTGTTAAGATGGTTCAATGGATCTATGATAAGTTTATTTGTGCAACTATCATTCACTGGGGTACCTCTGTTCATTCATTAGAGATTGATGTTCATTCATTGGTCATTTAGTACATTTTGCGTTTAATCGTATGCTAGATTTTTAATACAAACTGTAACCATTAAATATTATTAGAATTTTGTTATGAAATGTAAGATCTAAAAAAATCAACACAGTCATCCTATAGAAATAGTGCTCAGGAAATTAAATAACGATTTGCGAATACTAATTCCAATAAACATGCAGCTTAAGTGTTCATTCATTGGACAGGTCACCCTATATGTTGGAATCCTTAAAATCTTTTTACATCGTCGTCATTTCGTGTTTCGCGTACTCGGTTATGTCATAAATGCGTCAAATCCGCGGTAATTAATAATTACACTCACGTAAAACTCGATTTCCTGCAGTAATCATGAAACAATCTCGAAAGCCATCAAACAAATAAATTGCTATCTCACGAAGCCTCGTTACGTAAGAATGATCGATCCCGAATCATCGAGCGCGAGAGCATCATCGAGCACGTCCCACCGCGAGATGCTGTAACAGCACAGTTATCAATTATTGATCGTCTAGTTGCAGGACGAGTTTGTATTCAGTGATTTGATGACACAATTCTCGCAGGCGGTTGCGTGAATATTGGACAGTATGCTGTCTGTAAATGAGCTGTATAATTAGGGGAGTCCAGATTACTGGAAACACAGCGTCACAGAGCGAGCTTTACATATTTTACACGAGCTTATATTTCTCTAATATATGGCGAGAACGGTTGATTAAAAACCGTCGAACGAGGTCGTGGCTCGCGGAACTCGTTAACGTCAAAACAAAACAATTGAAAATATAAAGGAAATTGCATCGAAATTCGACGGTCAGTCCGCCGAATGTCCGACGTGAAGTGCTCTTCCTGTCTGAAGACAGGATTAAGAATAATTACATTAAGAACAATGTAATTATTCGCTGAAGGCTTATGAATCATGTGTACGTATATGAAGACAGCTTCTGGTTGATCGATCGAGCTTGCCCCTGTTTGTATTTTCATTCCAAAGAGAATTCCAAGTTAGTTGCTCTTTTGGACTGACAGCAAGCTTGTTCTGCGTCGAGGAAAGTAATTAGTAGACTACGGATTTTATGCATTTATAGGAAAAGTTTTTTTTACAGTAAAACCATTTAAAGAATCTAGTTGTATCATATCCAGACTGTTAAAATCATTAAGAAAAGAAATAACCGTTTGTGTGGTTCCTGCAGCTTGAAATTAATGCAAATTTTTATTTTGTCGAAAAAATCCACAGTCTAGCAATTAGGAACATTCGAGGAAGTGCAACAGTAATTTAACACTTTGCCGTCCGCACGTCTCGTAAAAATTTCTTCGCTTGGCGCCGGCCGTTCTTGAGGTTATCGGGTGATTATAAATTTTCAAGTTTTACTAATGTCATCGTTACCTCTCATGAGTTTTCAACCCTGCTCCCTATTTTCATGAAATTTGGAAGATATACATATCTAAATATTAAATATTAATAGTAAATAGTAAATAGTAAATATTAAATAATGCGCAATTAACACTATACCGTCCAGTACACCACTGTGGTGTCGCCGGCCGTTGAGCAATACTTTGTGCGTGACACCACTGTGGTGTCGCCGGACGGCAAAGTGTTAAAATAATATAGTTCATACTTAGTTCATACGTAGTTCTTGTTCTGAAATCATTGTTTAAAAGAGGATTATCGAGTTGCTTTTAAATACCAGATAGATTTTAAAAGAAGCTCGACAATATCTTTTAAATACAGTTTAATAATTAAAACGACTGAGAGACAGCATTCCTGTACTTTTCAGTAAGAATATTGTAGGTACCCATCAGGATGAAGAGTAGGCAGTGAAATTAATTTTTGCTTCGCACGTAAATTTGATAATTGCTCACAAAGAGCAAGTTGAGCCAATTTATTTGAACACGCCGATACGAAGGGGAGTCGGAAAGTTTTTCATCTCATTGTCCAAGTATAATACCAATAGGAGCTAGTTACCGTTGAGCACAGGCATGTCCAGAAGTAGCTCACTTGGAGGCAAATTCGAGGGACACGCCTACTTCTCCCGCCCGCGCGTCTCACTCCCCGTGGCGGCCCTAGTCCTCCGAGCTCCTCAGACTCGTACCTACCGTGGGTCCGAGAGTCTCCCCAACGCGTCACACGCGGTACATATTGCAAGCGGTAGGTACGGGTCTGAGGAGCTCGGAGGACTACGGCCGCCATGGGGAGTGAGACGCGCGGGCGGGAGACGTAGGCGTCTCCCTCGAATTTGCCTCCAAGTGAGCTACTTCTGGACATGCCTGGTTTAGCATCGCTGTAAAGCCCCGTGCATGCAACTGCTCACACCTGCAGTGGAAAAGTAATTTAAAATAATATAGTTCATACTTAGTTCATACGTAGTTCTTGTTCTGAAATCATTGTTTAAAAGAGAATTATCGAGTTCCTTTTAAATACCAGATAGATTTTAAAAGAAGCTCGACAATATCTTTTAAATATAGTTTAATAATTAAAACGACTGAGAGACAGCATTCCTGTACTTTTCAGTAAGAATATTGTAGGTACCCATCAGGATGAACAGTAGGCAGTGAAATTAATTTTTGCTTCGCACGTAAATTTGATTATTGCTCACAAAGAGCAAGTTGAGCCAATTTGTTTGAACACGCCGATACGAAGGGGAGTCGGAAAGTTTTTCATCTCATTGTCCAAGTATAATACCAATAGGAGCTAGTTACCGTTTAGCATCGCTGTAAAGCCTCGTGCATGCAACTGCTCACACCTGCAGGATATGGAACAGCGTAACACGAGAGGAGCACGCGAAGTGGTATCCTGCAAAGTTAACGGCAATAATCGCACCGCATTATATCCGACGAAACGTGTAACAGCCGCGTACACAATATTCAGTGCAATTGTTCAACGGTGTTCGACTCGTTTCGAGAATATCGGGATTCCCTTTAATCGGCCCTCCGAATTGCCTAACACTATGTTAGCCTTTGTCTGGACAAAGCTCTTTAGATTACACCTTCGAGAACGCACCACCGCTAACTGTATGTAATAATAATACTGAACTATGATCGTTATCTTTTGCGAAACGCGTAAATCTATCCACCTAATCCGAAAGATTGGGACCTAGACGTATATAACATTTAGACTGCGAATTTTTATGCCGAATAAAAATTGTGTATATCAATTGCATAACTTTTTCACTAATTTGGTCAAGCTAAAAGTAATGTAGTAATATTATTAGTTTATTCAAACTCACAGTTCGTATTCTGTCTAGTCGTTTTTGTCGTTAAAATCATTAATATGGGAAATAAGCATTTCCTTAGGCTCTCGAAACATTTTATTTTGCATTAACGCTAGGTTTACGGAGCACTAAAATTGATTATTTTACATTACTTTATAAAAATAATAAAATTGTATTTACTTAGATCTTCAGCGATTTTTATTGTAATATATACACAAAAGAATAAATCTATTTAATAATTCCTCACGGATGCCTCCTTACACTCTTAATAATCGTAAATTCAAAAATTTTGAATCCGTCATTTTTGACGGACCCCGTAAATCTAGTGTTAAGATCCGCGGTTCCAACATTATGTAGTAAAATCTTCAACTTCAACTCAATTTTGCAGTAATCTGTTTCACTGGACAGTTAAAACAGTACCTTCTGAATCACTTAATTTCCAATTCCCACCACAAAATCATGCTTCACAGTTACATTTAGACAAACAAGCGGACACACCACTTCGTTAAAAGGTTATCTAAAGTCACGATCCAATCTCAATGGATTCCAAAATCTTTTCTTGCTCGTCCACTGAGTCGAAGCAAAATCCATGATTTTGATCGCATCATCAGAACGTGTCAAAAAACACTGCAGAAATTTAATCACTTTCCTGGTGAACGTTGTTCGCGAGAGCATAGAGAGAGAGTGAGAGACAGACAGAGATACAGTGGGGAGGGAGTGACAGAAGATGGCGATGGAATCTATTTCGACGATAAAAATTACTTTTTATCGAACTTACTATCCGATAAGCAAGTACGTTGAAATCATTCGATACTCTCTCACTCTCTCTCTCTCTCTCTCTCTCTCTCACTCTCTCCCTCACTCTCTCTCACTCTCTCTCTCTCTCTCTCTCTCTCTCTCTCACTCTCCCTCTCTTTCACTCTCTCTCTCTTACTCTCTCTCTCTCTCTCTTTTCCATTGGAAATGGAATACAAATTCCTTTTCACTGGTTAAAAGGAAGATATCACAAGAGATTATTTTGATTCTGTGGGTTTTTTATCGGAAAGGTCGCGAGGTCTGGATCGAGAAGAGGAAATCGATTTTGTAAGCCAGAGGACGCATCTCCGTTCCATGGGGTCCCGTAGCGTCCCACGCAGTCGACGGCGAAAGTATCCACAAACAAGAGAAATTTCATCCGGGCATGTTACCTACCAATTTAAATCTTTCAGTCGTTTTGGTCGCGCCGAATCGAGAGCACTCTCGGTCGGTTGGATTTAATTTATACATTTCCCGGTAACTTTATCAAAAAATTTCCTCTACCCTTAACCCCTTCACTCCTCCTCCCCCCCTCTTCTTCTCTATCCTTCGTTTTCTCTCAGTAGTTCTTCAGTATTTCACAGAGTCACGTCGTACGAGAAGATATTACATCCTCTGCGTTCATCCGTCAATTTCCTGCTAGACTATCTTTTTTGCTCGAGCAATCGATTATCGAGCACTCTCTCTCTCTCTCTCTCTCTCTCTCTCTCTCTCTCTCACTTGTAAATTGCATCAACGAATCGTGGAGCCCAGGACACGTTGCGCTTGTCCCATGCACGAGCCTCGATTAATAAGCTGAAAGGGAGTCCCTCAATCATCGGTTTCTTCGGTAATCACGGGCCTTTTGCGCGGCATAACTAGCTGTCAATGCCATTACTATTTGATACGCGTCCCCTGTCGTGGGCTAAAGACGTTACCCTGATCGATCCGATCAATAATGAACCGCCCCCGTCTGGCACGGTGATGCTGGAAACGTTATCGAGCAACCGCGAAACGTCTAGCTGATTCTATCGTTACTAGACGACGGTATTTAATGAAATATTAAAATTGTCTGAATCAGTTGCAAGAAATAGTGGGCATGTTAAAGTTTCTTTCTTTAATCCCTTGGCCTGTGATTTATTTCACTGCTGCGACGAATAAAACTAATTTGTCTTGGACGATTGCTTGGAAGATGTAGAACATTTCTATTTGTCGTATGCCTTCCTTCGGTCAAATAGCTAAATATCGGCAATAAAGACATTTTACATCGATTCAAAGAAAATGAGTAAGGTAAAAGGCAAAAATGAAATTTGGGGATTATATTATAAATATATATGCGTATCACAATTTAAATAAAATTATGGCGGCTGTAAAGTGTGTGGGAGGAGGAGAAAGGAGAAGGAAGCGTTTCGTCCTAGGCCCGCTAGAGGACTCATCAATTCAATATCTTTTATAATAACGCCACAATATTTGTTGAAAAATAGGTATTTTTGTCAAAGTCGTGTTTCTCAAAAACTGTACGTGTAGGCGAAAAAGTAAGGGCAGATTCGGAATCAGCGCAAAAAACTATATAAGAACCACCCTACAGTAGTTAGGAAACAAATTTGGTGTTGGACAGCCTAATGTACACCCAAAGAAATAAATTTCTTGAATAATTCCTCACGGCTGCGTATTTGCAGTCTCAATAATTGTAAATTAAATATATCCCACGGCCAAATTTTGATGGACTCGATAGTTCCAGCGTTAAATTCCCATGACACCGGTCATATTTGTTTCCCGTATCAGAGTAGAATCTTCCGTGAACTTTTCGCGATCGGCAGCAAATTTCAGCGAGCAGGGCCGGCCATCATTATTCGCGCAATCACGTTAATGTCCCCATGCCTCTGTGCAGACGAATTCGCTTATTAAATCCCTGCTCATAATCGCGGTTGATAAATGCGTTGCCGGATGCCTCGGTTTCGCTTATTTTTTTCTTGTTCCACCTGTCCACGCGCATCTCCATTCCTTCTTTCCCTCTCTTTCTCTCTCTTCCTCTCCCTCCCCCCCCTCTCTCTCTCTCATGCTTTCTCGCTCTCTGTTGCTCGCGGGGGCTCGATTAATCGCGGTCAAAAGCGGCGAACGACGAAAGGCCACGATTTATGCAAATATTACTGCACCCCGGATGCCTTTGCGTTCCGCGGGAAATGTATTACGCGGGCTCGCAAAAACGACGCGATTTCTCCCTCGAGTACGACGTAATTGAAGCGATGGAGTCGTTTTAGCGGCGCGAAAAGTGTATTAAAATTCGAATGGCGTGCGGGAGAAATTTCGGCCGCGCGCCGAGGACACAGCGTGTCCAGCGCGATTTTTCGAAAGAGCACGTATCCAGGGACAATGCTGAATTTTCTCTCTCTCTCTCTCTCTTTCTCTCTCTGTCTGTCTGTCTCTCTCTCGCACGCGCGCTCTTTGGCTTTCTCTCTCCCTAGGCACCGATACCTATTTACACGCGCACAAAAAAATCCCTACGCGTGTGTTTGTTGTTTTCGCGGGTTCGCAACAGCCCCGGCGATGAATTATGGAAGACTATACCAGGTTATAATCTACCCGTTGCTCGTTTAAAATGCGCCGACCCGCCCGGCCACTATAATTAGTCTGTTGCTTTAAAACGGCTGTTAATTAATTTTTTGCTAATAGTTTTCGAAACGTCCGACCAGGTTGCCATCGTCTGCGAGCACCTTTCCACTTTGGAAAAATTATTATAGTTGTTTCGGTTAGGTCTTACGGCAGCTCTCGCGTTTTATTGGCGAACCTTGAGGACTTTATTCGTGATTTTTCGCGATCGCTTCTGATTGGCGGAAAGTAATACTTGCGAAGAACAGTATTGCTTTCTACTAATTACATAAATAATACATTTTTTAACTCAAAGATGAAGAATTACTATGGGAGAGTTACTATTATACGGAAGAATTACTATTCGGATCACAGTCGTGATCGTGAAAAAGTCACGACAGTGATTGTGATTTTGCGATCACTTGTGATAAATCACCGTGAGTGATTTTGAACCCCATCCCTAAATACAATTTTATTATTTTTATAAATAAAATAATGAATTTTAGTGCTCCGTAAACCTAGTGTTAAGAAACTTATATTTTTTTGGTGAAAGAATCCCTGGAACGACCAACAAAATGAAATTGTAGCCTAGAATACCCCGTTAACTCTTTGCGGCACAGGATTTCAGATAATAAAATAGACCCATGTTGCATAGAAATTTTATTGCGTTTTAAATGAAACAAAATTCGTATATTTTTATTAATAAAGGTATCGTATAATGTAAAAACATAAAAAAATACTAATAGTTTAATTAAATTTGTTGTTATAGGTTGGGACTCAAATAGTCCACCACCACAAATTTAAGCTTCAGTTTTTATTATAAAGCTCTTCAGTTGCTTATATAGAACTAATTTTTATAAAAATTAACTTACTTCTACGATTTTTCACATAAAACCAGGAAAAAAAGATTGTCGCAATAAATCTTCCGCTTGCAACAATTGATGAATCTGTATTGGCACGTTGAATGTTGCCAATACAAGTGAATACATTTATAACATTTGTTGAAGATATTACCAACTGCTTTACGTAAATAAAACGAAATATAAACCTGTGCGCATGCAGCTATTGCAATATTTCGAGGTGGGACTCAAAATGTCCCACCATGCATTACGGTGCATCAAAAAGGTGGGGACACTTTTAATCCCAGCGTGCCCCAAAGAGTTAAACCGATTCATTTCGAAATCCACGGGCTCTACGCCACCTTTCGTTCCACGAACAAAAAGGCTCGGTTATTTCGTTACTCTTGACCAAGATACCGAAGTATCCCTTTTCCGGGGCGTCGCGCGCCGTGTCGATCCTTTCTCCGATCTCTCGTCGATCCATTTGCTCCGCAAACCAGCTTAATCGTTCTCTCGTGCACATTCGCCGCTTCAAGAACCGAGTCGGCCCGTCCCGCAAATAGAGCACGGCATCCCGTCGCTTTCCACGATCGCTTTTGCATCCATCGCACACCTCTCTCGCGTCTTGGTTACGTGCACCGTTGCGGGGTCCATGGTGAATGGAAAAGCTACGTAATCTCGCACCCGGCCATGTGGGATCCTGGCCGATGGAACAGGAACCGGATCAACAGTTACGTCATGCACGATCGTGATCGCTATACTTACCTACCTACCCGTGGACGCGAACACTGGCTGCCGATATTTTATTAGTCATAATTCGACCGAGCCCTGAATCGGATATTATGTGAAGCGGGGTGTCGTTGAATCGCGTCGACTATGCTTCGTCACAGGGAAAATTGGATTCGGATTTTTTTTTTTTCTTTTTTTTAATAACAAAAGACTCGTTTCTATTATTTCGGGCCGAACTCCGGCCTCACAGAGTTTTGTAAACATTCAAAATGTATCGGAGTAGAGTGTCGAGTTGCACGCGGCAACAAATGGATGCGAATTTTGTTGCTTTTTCTCCGTGAAGTCGAGAAATATTATTTTGGGAAAATTGTTTGACAGTCTCTTCGGAATAATTTCAAGAAGTTTAGTTATAACTAGATTACGGAGTTTTATGCAAAACATTAATTGTGTGCATTAATTGCAAGAAACAGGAGCCAGTTAGTAATTTATTTGTTGCTTCATTGGTTTCTGTCAGGAGATTTGGGATAATAAAAACAATCCTTTATTATCACACTTTAATTATAATATATATATATATATATATATATATATATATATATATATATATATGTATGTATCAGACGCGTGCGTTTCACATGATTGCGTGGAGGAGACTGCAACTTCTCGATGCAAATAAACAAAAGACGCTACCATCGAACGACACGCCACCAACAATTAACTATATATTTATACAATCCGATAATCGTATAGCACTTATCGATTTACACTTTCTTACAGTTTCAATGAGCTGAAACTAATTGAACCGACGTTCTTAAATTCTTTTAATCCATTTGCTGATATATTAGGTCGTCCCATAAGTTCGTGCCGTTTACTTTTTTACTATTTAAATTAATATTTGAAACATACTTTCAAAGTCAACGAAAAAATATAACCACCTTCTCTATAACCTCTTCCCACTTTTTCGGTAAAGGTATTATACCGTCACTAAAAAATTTCTGTGGTTTTTCATTAAAATACTTTTCAATCCGCGGCACGAACTTATGAGACAACCTAATAAGTTGCATCTACTCAGTTTTACTGACTGCGAGTTTTATGCAAAATAAAAATTGTGTGCATTAATTGCAAGAAACAGGAGCCAGTTAGTAATTTATTTGTTGCTTCATTGGTTTCTGTCAGGAGATTTGGGATAATAAAAACAATGCTTTATTATCACACTTTAATTATAATATATTAAACTATATAAATATGTATCAAACGCGTGCGTTTCACATGACTGCGTGGAGGAGACTGCAACTTCTCGATGCAAATAAACAAAAGACGCTACCATCGAACGACACGCCACCAACAATTAACTATATATTTATAAATGCCGATAATCTAGATCCCGTATATAGCACTTATCGATTTACACTTTCTTACAGTTTCAATGAGCTGAAACTAATTGAACCGACGTTCTTAAATTCTTTTAATCCGTTTGCTGATATATTAGGTCGTCCCATAAGTTCGTGCCGTTTACTGTTTTACTATTTAAATTAATATTTGAAACATACTTTCAAAGTCAACGAAAAAATATAACCACCTTCTCTACAACCTCTTCCCACTTTTTCAGTAAAGGTATTATACCGTGACTAAAAAATTTCTGTGGTTTTTCATTAAAATACTTTTCAATCCGCGGCACGAACTTATGGGACAACCTAATAAGTTGCATCTACTCAGTTTTACCGACCGCGGGTTTTATGCAAAATAAAAATTATCCGCGTTTGTTTCAAGCTGCAGAAGCTACGCAAACATTTGCTTCCTTTCTGAACGATTCTAATCAGTTGAAAATAGTACAATATTAATAATAAGTTCATAAAATTCACAGTCTAGTTATAACGAAGTAGTAGTAATGAAATAAGTTCGGATTATTGTAGCTGCGAAGAAAATGGTACGGCAAGGGGTTAATTACGAAGTGTCCACAAGGAATGGGAGAAAATATGCAGTGTAGAAGACGGTATTATAGCTCTTTCGCATAATGACGTCTCTGATATCGGCAAAAGAGGAAGTGCCATGTATTTTCATGCAGCATTATTGTACACGGCAGGTAAGAGTATCTCCTGGTGATGGCTGGCTGGGTTTCTCTGTAATAAAAACCGAGACAAATGGCGTCGGGGCGGCGGTCTGTATGCGGTCCCTATAAAATCGTGTGGATATCCGCCCTGGTGAAGTTTATTCGTGATTTCCTCCCCGGCAACTGTATTTTCATCCGTGCCATTTTCAGGTAACGCGGAAAAGAGCAGCTGCCCCCTGGCAAAACGCGTCGCGGGCACGTCGAGGTTGATAAGTTTACAGAATCAGGGACGTAGAATTTCACTCGGGTTTTGCGCGCTCGTATATGCCTGTCATTTGTGCGTCGATTAAAACCTGCGATCATAACCCTCCTCTGCACGAGCGCGCGCTATGTTCCATTGAACTTTTAATAGAGCAACGTTCTATTTGATTTTGCTTTTGATCCGAGCCGTGTCGTGTCTCGTTCACGGTGATCCCACGGTACACGCGTTTCCCTGCTGTTTATACTAACCCTTGCGTGTCCCGCGAACCACCGCAAACCAGAATTCGCACTGACTGGAGCTGCGAAAATGGCCGGCTATTCGGTCCCCAGCAAATGGTCCTCGATGCATTTTAGTTCGCAAGAATCTGTCCTGCAAAGTTGGTCAAGACACAATCCATCCTCTTTATTTTTAAGAGTTAAGAGCAAGGGGAACGGTATCCAGTATATTTTATATCACGACAGCCGTTGTTGCAAATTTTATTAGATCATTAGAATAGTTTTTTCTCGTGTTCAAAAGCTTCTAATTTAGCAGTAGCTCGAAGATTGCCCATGGAAATGGTCTTGAATATATTTACATCATTATAGTCGCTGTTGCAAATCAGATCGTTAGAACTGTTTTTCCTTATTTTTAAGAGCCCCCATTTTAGCAGTAGCTCGAAGGTTGCCCATAGAAAAAGTCGTTAATGTATTTTATATCGCTACAGCCGTTGTTGCAAATTTTATTAGATCATTAGAATAGTGTTCTCTCGTGTTCAAAAGCTTCTAATTTAGCAGTAGCTCGAAGGTTGCCCATGGAAATGTTCTTGAATGTATTTTACATCGTTACAGGCGTTGTTGCGTTTTTTCCACGTTAGAAATGAATATATAGGTCGAGTAGTTAACCGTGCACCTCAACTTCTACTCACATTTTACTTTATAACTCAAAAACGAATAATTTCCTCGAGGTATGACAAACACTATTCGGAAGGGCATGAAATGTACTATTAATTCAGCATTTTTGGTTAAAATCAGGCGATACTTTTTTTGGGAATTGCAATTTTTCTGAATTTTTTACACCTTGAAAAACACGAAAAACATGGAAAAATTATGATAGCAATAAATAAATTATATAAAGTTACACACCTTTGGAAAGCTTGAATTTTTCATGATTTTTTGTTATCAGTACCGGGTCGATATCGTATTTTTATTAAAAGTTACAGGACATAATAGATTTCGCAAATCACGTACTTTGACCCCCTCCCCCCCCCCGGAATCGTGAAGCCCTGGGAAGAAGTTTTTGCACGAAATCAATGTTAGACCCAAAGGGCTACCAATATGCAAAGTTTCAGGAAAATTGGTCTTGGGTAATTTTGGCCGATTTTGAATCAACGCCTTTTATCAGATCTTTACAACTGTTTTTCCTTATTTTTAAGAGCCCCTATTTTAGCAGTAGCCCATAGAAAAAGTCGTGAATGTATCTTATATCGCTACAGCCGTTGATGCAAATTTTATTAGATTATTAGAATAGTCGTTTCTCATGTTCAAAAACTTCTAATTTAGCAGTAGCTCGAAGGTTGCCCATGGAAATGGTTTTGAATATATTTACATCATTATAGTCGCTGTTGCAAATCAGATCGTTAGAACTGTTTTTCCTTATTTTTAAGAACCCCTCTTTTAGCAATAGCTCGAAGGTTGCCCATGGAAATGTTCTTGAATGTATTTTACATCATGACAGGCGTTGTTGCAAATTTGATCAAATCGTTAGAATTTGTTTAGACCACTCGCAGTTCGGTTTATATTGCACCGATGCTCGTAATAATGTTATAATTTTCTTGGTCAATTAGAGCACGCAGTTATGCTAGAGGCGCAGGATCAAGGGAAGAAAATGTTAAAAGTGTGCGTGTGTGTGGTTCTGCTTGGGGAAAGTGGATGGATAGAGGATGATGGGGAGAAAGGGGATGGAATAGAAAATGGAATACGAAATGCGTGAAAGAAGCGTCGGGAGGAAATGATCACGGATATAGTTTGCCGAAATGGATTCTTGTTTCGCTATCATATTGATCGAACGAAAAGAAATCTAGGCTCTTGCATATAATAATGACCGTGCTTGCGCGGTCCACGATTTTTCGGACTTTGCGAAAATTGGAGTACTGGCGAAATTTCGATGCTGTGATTCTGCGTTGATGAAAATGATGGCGAAGTAGCATCCTTATTCGGAAAGAACAATACTATTTCAGCAAATGGTAGATTAAACTTGCTCTGCTTAAAAAACCCAATGGAATCCTTTAGTAGAAAAAATATAATTGTGCGTGATACACAAAAGATATCTTGAATTTGACAAATAGTTTAAAAAAAAAAGACGTTTTACTTATTAATTATTTATTTAAACGTGAAACCTAATATTGTTCAGTACAGACTTAATTAGAATAAATCGATTTTTTAAAGGAAATGCGTATTTTCGTTTACCCGTCAATTTCACGGGTGCTCGTAGAGATAGGTATACAGGGTGTCCCAAAAATGTCTCGCTTCCTTCAAAGGGGAGGTTCCTGAGGCCATTTGAAGCGACATTTTCCTTTGCAAAAATGGCTGTTTCGGCTTTGTTAAGGAGTTATTAACGAAAAACACGGACCAATCAGAGCGCGACCTAGAGGCGCATTGGCAGAGACGGCCGCGCGCGACAGAAGTCGAGCGATGGTGATACACCGCGGTCGAAAGCAAGGAACAAACAAGAGAAGAAAATTTTTCGAGTCCTATGTCGGATAGTTCAAATTTGAGTATGTTGTAGTCTTTAGTAACCTATGAAGAAATCTCGAAGGATTTTTCGAAATCTTAAAAAATGTTGGTTTTACAGACGTGTAAAGAACTTTTTTTCATTAAATTATAACACTAGGACTAACGTACCGAGGAAAATGAGTTTTTAGGAGTTTATAGTGAACACAGAAGAGTATCTATTGAAAATATTTCGATTTGGAAAAAATGGTTTTTTCACCATTTATTTTGAAAATGTTTTAAACAAATGCAATTTTCCTATAGCCGGGACTTTTTTAAAAATTCGAAAAAAACGTGATGACAGCTCCAAGTCTCCTCTTTACGGACCTATTTTTGAAAAGGCAGGCGCTTTAAAATTGACGGAATTAAAATTATTTAAAGCGAACGCTGCACCGCGATATTACGGAGGCGCGCGGCCCCTTGTTTGTTCCTTGCTTTCGACCACGGTGTATCACCATCGCTCGACTTCTGTCGCGCGCGGCCGTCTCTGACAATACGCCTCTAGGTCGCGCTATGATTGGTCCGTGTTTTTCGTTAATAACTCCTTAACAAAGCCGAAACGGCCATTTTTGCAAAGGAAAATGTCGCTTCAAATGGCCTCAGGAACCTCCCCTTTGAAGGAAGCGAGACATTTTTGCGACACCCTGTATAAGAAACGTCCGTAAACCTAGTGTTAAAAACGAATTTGTATCTCTTCTGTTCGCTTAATTCCTTTTTGAGATCTCAGAAAACTGTCTGGGGGCTCGCCAGGTTTCTGAATGTTTGTTTTACCTTACCAAAGGTAGGGAAAAGGAAATGGGCGAAAGAAAAACAAGGGAAGAGCAGGGCTTCTATTAGTCCCTCTCGAACTCTTGCCTTTAGGGTCTTTGGGACTCCTATAAACTCCGCAAAGTTCGCAAGTCGAGTTGGAGTTGACAAGTTTTTGCCACTCTATCTGTAAGGTGTAACTTCGACACGATTATCGGTAAAAAGTATGTGTTTCAATCTTCGATCAACCCTTTCTTTTGATGATTCTCCAACACTGACCCTTGAGAATCTCAGAAAAATGTGAATATCAATTTTTCAATCAGTTTTGAACATAGCTTCTGATGCAAACGATTTGAAAACAGGTGCATTCTTTCACCTTAAAAATCAAGCATACTGTTCATCTCATGGTATACACTCGAACTCGAGGCACTATGTATGTCCTTGAAAACCTATTTTTGTAAGCAATAAATTCGAGTTTTATTCGCTTAAAAAATTGATGAGCTCCTCTCGCTTCTTCAACATTCAAAAACAGATGAAGATAATCTCTAAAAGGAGACTATAAGTGAATATAAATTACATAACAGACAATTGAATATTCAAAATTGAGATTTATAGAATTTTGCAATCGACAGCCTTCCAGGAACCATTCGCAAAAAGTGTGTAGGTATAACATAATTGAATATTCAGGAATTTATAGAATCCAAGGCGTTGCTAAAATCCTTATAGTCTATATTCTACGCCATCAACATGAAAAGTATGCTTGCAAAATTCCTGAGAACAATCTTCGCGAATAAATGAATAATAAGTTGCGAAATAGTGGACAGTGTTTAATGGACAGAGTCGTATTTTTTGATAGTCTCAGCGACTTAGTTTTAAGGCTGCATAATGACATGCCTGGTTGTGTCTGTTAAAAAAAAGCGGAAGATCGAAACGAAGACGAAACGATTTCGCACAACGCGAAACACTCGATGGCAAAACGACACGCGACGCCGACGCACAGTGGGCTGGATCGAGAAATTTAGTGACATTTTACGAAAAAGTCGACTTTCTCATATCAATTTCTAACAAATTTGTATTGCTTCCTAAATGTCCATCAACATCGAAGCTGAAAAAATTAATGTTTGTTCACAAAAACTATAGTTAATATAAATTCACAAAGATAGACATTTGGGATGCAGTATTTTTCATCGAGGTGTCCTGATTACCCTATTTAATATTTCTTCTGCCTCTTTTGTGTAAATGAAAAACAGTCCTTTGGGGTAACAATTAACGCTGTTAGTTGAGAATGTTTGCTAGCAATGTATTAAAAATTAATATTTAATGAAATGAATAAAATCTATATACTTTCTTAGAATTTGCAAGGTATATCTTTTAATGGACCTAATTGGACCTAATCGGACAAGTTAGATCATTTTCGTTAGACCTTCCCCTACATATCCTGTTACGATCATGGTCTACTTTCTTATTACCTATATAGTATAATCGTATATTACAATAGTTGTAGCTTATAATTTTAATTAAATGTATGAGATTACCTATATAGTATAAGCGTATATTACGATAGTTGTAGCTTATAATTTTAATTAAATGTATGAGATGATTTGATTCCATATTATAATCAAACCTATGGTGGTCGAATTCTTTAAAAACGTTCGTTTTGACATTTTCCATCATTTTTAAGACTAATTTTTGTAGTAAATTTTTTTCATTTAATCTATCGGTTCTTTCTGCAATTTTTCGTCTTCTTCGTCTCATGCGCTGTCCACCATTTTGAATGATCTCAAACCGTGACTTGTGGGCACCAGATACTTTTATATCTCGGAACACTGTATCGTATGCACACACCTTAGACCATATATGTATACTTATACATCCGGCATAGGTATAGTGTGTGCATAAGATGCAGTGTTCCGAGATATAAGAATATCTGGTGCCCACATGTCACGGTTCGAGATAATTCAAAATGGTGGATTGCGCATGAGACGAGAATTTATCCGTCGAATAAAGATACTTTTTTTATACGAATCGTTGTTTAAATAATTTTTTATCTAAATAATGCCCAACTCTGATTGTATTCGACATGTACATGTATACTGCTCTTACTATTATTTTTTTAAATAAAGTAAGTTGTGAGGAAATAAATACAGATTTCATATTATCAACTTATTCTACATTAAAATCTAACTTTTTCCATATTATGATCAACAAAATGAGTTAAAATAATATGAGCAAAGTAAAAATGAACGAGTAATGAAATAAAATACATGTATGCATATTACAGTTGCAGTTTCCATAAATGTTTATACAAAATGAGAAGCGACGACCATTCGCCTTTCCCTTCTAATACATCACCTTCGCGGTACTGCGATTTCTGAACAGACTATAGCACTTTGCCCACAAGGGTCGTCTGCTAGGCCGCTAGGCGATTTAACCCATTGACTGCCAACTACGAGATATCTCGTAGTAAGCGTCTGTACCAAAACTGCCAGCTACGAGATATCTCGTAGTGGGTGCTGCAAGTTTAGATACGAGATAACTTGTACACTTTAAAGGGGGGGTTCTCAAAATAAAAGTCTGCCCTATCGCGTAATACAGTTCGATTTTACGCTGGACCCGTATTTTTTGAGATAAATTCAAAAATATCCTCAAAAATTGGTGCAAAAGTGGTGTCTCTCCGTCTTTAATGATTGTTTAAACATGTTTAACCCATTGACTGCCAACTACGAGATATCTCGTAGTAAGCGTCTGTACCAAAACTGCCAGCTACGAGATATCTCGTAGTGGGTGCTGCAAACTACGAGATAACTCGTACGTGGCACCCAGCATAGAAGTCTTATTTTGCGACGCAAGCTACGAGTTATCTCGTACTGTTTTTTTTTCAATAAAAATACTGTAAATGTCATTGCAATATTATATCAGTAACTTAATATTATTATATTTTGTAAAACGTCATGTTTCCTTTAAAACCGTGGCGCCCTGGGCAAGTCGCGCCAAATTTGCGTGGCAGTCAATGGGTTAATCTCGGAACATGGCTAACCATCCGAATCCGGGTTTATAAGTATGTATAGTCTAAGGTGTAGACAATACTTGCCAGGTCCGTCTCACCGACGCGCCGGTCCATTTCTCTCGCAATTATCCTATTTATTATTCGTTACATCACGAATTTTTGTTCGTTGCGAATTTGGCATACGTCGAAAATGAGGGACATGGTTTCTTGGACGTATTCGCAGAGTAGTACGCGCAGTGAAATGAAAGCATGCAGAATGGAATTCCATTAGATTTCATTAGATAGATTTTAATGTATATACGAAACATTTTAACGGTGATTTTCATTTTGTAAAATATTGAAAGTATTTTCGGTTTTAATATGCACTGTAAAGTTTATGGGAAATCCGGAGTTATGAACGGTGAAACAGCATGAATAATGCAATGACAGCCCTATAGTTCCGGATCCTTGCGAGGAACGACTTTAATTAAACGTTCGGAACTTTGCTTGGCAGACCTTAAAACGTTATGAATCCACTAGCTTGAACTCTTCTAATATTGAATAATCCGGAAGCCATCGAACACGTTGCTACGAGTCCCGTTTCCGCGAGGCATATTTCACGGGAGTTTCTGCAAAACTTCAAATGCTATTGCCACGGGTCAAAATAAAAGTCGAAGTTTTATTTCCGAACGACGGGACTGTCAAACTGTACATTATAATTCGGTATAACATCATTGTAGATTTTTGTGCACAATCAAAGTTGTCCAAGTCAATTATGAGATGCAGAAATCTGCAGAAATTACTTTGTAGCTCTTCCTATGCATTTACTCCATTCTACAAAGAAATAATTCAAGTTTGTAATCTCTAATATTGGTGGTAAAATATTCGTATATAAAATTCATTAATTCTGTGAGATAAAAATTTCAATATTTATTCAACCATAATAATCGCTTATAATCGCCTATAAAATATTTTTACAATGGTATAATAACAATCATATGCTTAGAAAGCGAAAAAAAATTTCATGAACAAAAAAAAAATTGACATGGACGGGATTAGAAACTGGTCCAAAAAGTATCCATCGGAAATATTGGAATCTACCGTGCTCAGTATAATTTTTTGTTTTTTATATTATGCAAGTTTTCAAGTCTGAATAATTTTTTTCTGTGGGAATGTTCATATTACATAATATATTCTTAAAACTCAGAAAAAAGATAAGTATAACTTAGTTTTTCACGGGAAAAACACCGAAAAAATTGGTTTTTATTTTTTTCAACTATGATGTCCCTCTCTCAGGAATTTGAAAAAAATTGAGAGTATTACTTATGTTGATATCTTATTGCTAAATTAAATCTGTAGGTGTGTTTTTTTATCTTCTATATGAAATCTGCATTTTTTCGATTTTTTCCATGTTTTTCATGTCTTAAAACCAGAATTTGCAACGGAAAAATCTGAAAACGATATATAATATGTGGCTTGGTATTCGAAATGTGTCAGATTTTTTTCAGAATTTTGAATTGTCATTAAATGTGGAAAATGGGCCAAAAACTGGTTTTTCGATTTTCCTCTATAACTACCCTTACAGATGAGATATGGGGTTGAAACTTGACAGAAAGGTTTCTTTTCTGGTAGGCTATCGACTGGTTGAAAATCGTTAAAATCGAGGCCAGGGGCGGATTTGACCCCCAAACACGGCTATAGCCTTTGAAACTGCAAGATATTAGAGAAAACATATTTTATGTGCATTAAATCAATTCTCACCTATCTAGTTAAAAAATAAACAAAGTGAAATCTAGATTAGATCATCGGATTTACAACTACGATAAATTATGGTACTAAATACGAAACAATATTTCATTTGGTAAGAAAACACCTATAAATTTCATCGTGCACCTGAATGTTCCCTAGACCAGACACACGCGCGCGATCACACCGTTACATATTATCTGTTTGCGGTGTTCGAGCCTCGTTGCTCAACAAACAGAAACGACAAATATGAGAAAAACTCTCGGCTCCGGCGTAATATCATCGATTTCTTAATCCTCGACGGCAACTGTCCGCGCGAAAAAGTTGCTTGACACGCGATCGTTGCGTTTCATTATAGATTCCTTTGTAATTGCATTCGCGAGAACGGCTGGCTCTTGCTAAATCTTCAGTGTGACTGATTGCTATGGATATATCTGTACACCGGTGAAAAACGGGGCTAGAAATTCGCTCTGTACAACTGCTTGGAATTTGCAGAAATTTCCTTCCCACACGTCTCAATCAATTACTGCAATTTTCCATTCTTAAATCTCATTATTCCATTGGTTTTCCCTATTGCACGAATGAACAATCAACACGTGTAATAAATCAATTAATTTTGTATGAACGTTCTCAGTTAGTCATTTGGTCAATAGGCAGATTATCGCGACAGTACATTTTGGAAGTGAATTTTGAATTGCACTTTATAGTACATTTTAAAATCACACATGTCCCGATCAATTACTGAAATTTTCTATTCTCAAATCTCATTAATCCATTAGCATTCTTTATTGCATCTCTTGCATGAATGAACAATAAACACTTGTAATAAATCAATTACATTTTGTACAGTACAAAGTACATTTTGAAAGTGAATTTTGAAAGTGAATTTTGAATTGCACTTTATAGTACATTTTAAAATCACACATGTCTCGATCAATTACTGAAATTGTCTATTCTCAAATCTCATTAATCCATTAATATTCTTTATTACGTTTGTTGCATGAATGAACAATAAACACGTGTAATAAATCAATTAATTATGTATGAACGTTCTCGGTCAGTCATTTGATCAATCGTCAGATTATTGCGACACTACATTTTGAATGTGAATTTTGAATTGCACTTTACAGTACATTTTAAAATCACACATGTCTCGATCAATTACTGAAATTTTCTATTCTCAAATCTCATTAGTCCATTAGCATTCTTTATTGCATCTCTTGCATGAATGAACAATAAACACTTGTAATAAATCAATTAATTTTGTACGATCGTTCTCAGTCAGTCATTTGGTCAACAGGCAGATTATTGCGACACTACATTTTGAATGTGAATTTTGAATTGCACTTTACAGTACATTTTAAAATCACACATGTCCCGATCAATTACTGAAATTTTCTATTCTCAAATCTCATTAATCCATTAGCATTCTTTATTGCATCTCTTGCATGAATGAATAATAAACACGTCTTGCAAACCAAATCATTTTGTATGAACGTTCTCAGTCAGTCATTTGGTCAATAGGTAAATCATGTGAAAGTGAATTTTAAATTACACTTTAGCAATTCCAACTTCTATGGACTATTTTGTACAAATCGGGACGGACAATGGACTAGAAAATCTTCTACGACGACCATAGGATAGAATTATAATAAATGTTCCTTCCTATACATGTATTCTTGCATTCAAAAACTGTGCACACATTATAAATACATAATGATTCGCAGTCGAATGACGACTCTTCTTAGTTCTCGTCATTTTCTTCGTCGTAGTCCAGGAATTGCTAACTTTTCTCACTTGCCGTTTTTACTGGCCGATTCTTCTCGAGCTATTAACATAGTTTTCTGACGAGAAACACGTTGGACGTGTCCGGTTACCTTTCCTTTGTCGCCGTTAGCTTGTCCCGAAGTTCTTGGCTCTCTGAATTCTATTCTCCGATGACAAGGAAATACTTCCAGCTTGTCATCGGATCATTTCGACGGGAACGGCTTGGTTATAGCGAGTTCGAAGGTGAGAGAGACGTTGGCCGAAACTGCGATCGTCTCGAGCACGGAAGTTTTAATTGGTTCGCGTGCTATAAGACGCCGGCCGATGCATAGATAACGAGAACATCGTCGCGTTTTTATGCGAATTCGAGAAGTGTTGTAGCATGAGCGAAAATGTACAAGACGGGCGATACGCTCGAGAATACCTCTGGTACTCTGCTGAATTCGCTTTCGCATTCGACTTTCCAATCGGCGAAATTTCAAGTACGAGAAACGTTTGCGCGAAATTATTCGCGATTTTATTCGCCAATTATGCGCTCCACTTTTGCTATCAGTGGCCGCACGAAACAATCAGAATCTGTTTTATCATGCAATGATTTTATGCATTTAGATTAGGCTGCAGATCTCTGTGCAAAATAAAAAGTGCCTCAAACAATGAATTTCTTCCTTCAATAATTTTGATGTAATTAACAATTTTATTGATCATTGTGGTTGGGAATCTAAGGCACAGTTATAATAACAGTAGTCGATGATTTCTAGTTACTGTGAAAGCAAGCATATTATTATTTTCTTCCTTAAACTAATTGTTATACAATGCTTCGGAGACCTTATTTCACAGTTAAATTCACTGATAGAACGACTTCCTTTGTCGCGATCCGAGAACTAATTAATAACTGTCTCAATCAATGACGCAGTGGCTGCGTCTTCGGCTCCTTCAGAAGAAATAGCAAATCACGCAACAATTGTGTCATTGGCTCTCGACGCGCTGAAGATAAATTCGAGATCGAGAGAGTCCGGATGAAACATTAAAATAGCACATCTTATTTTATGTACAATAACAAACTGTTGCATTAAGATTCATTTGAATAAAAGATAAATGAACATACTACAGTGTGGATAAAATATAATTTGACGAGGTGCTGCTATACATATAAGGTAATTTATTATTATAAAATGTTACAAAGGGTCTAGCAGGATTAGCATAGTCCAGCGGCCCACACGACGATTTTTATTGGTATTATGTGCAAACCAATTGCTTTTAGGATGAAAGATAATCCCCCAAAATTTTAACACCTCATTTAACCCCTTGCCATACCATTTTATTTACAGCTACAACAATTAGAACGTCTTCGCCCCCAAAAATGTCACAAAAGAAGAAAAAAAATTTATATTTTTGCATGACTACATTTGCTTCAATGCTTAAATATTGATTACACAAAAGTAAAATTTTATTTCGACTGAAAATAAAAGTATAACATTCATCTTTGCTGGCCTTTATTTAACACTAGAACTACCGGGCGGGTCAGAGTGACTTGTTACTGATTTCTTCTTCCACGGTTATTGAAATTATAAGAATGTTTCGAAGCAAACTTTTTCAATGTACTTTTCTATTGAAGCATATATTAACATAAAAATTTCACGAAATATGAATAAATGTAATCTTGTTGTCATTATAAAGCAATGTATATTAGTGTAATTTAGTGCTTGGTAGTTCTAGTGTTAATATCTTCATCACGAGTCTGACTCGTTAAAATACGGCAAGGGGTTAAGGATAACATGAGGGTAAAAACTCTTAACTTCATAATTTTAGTTCTATGTTATTAATTAAGATATTAAGATAAAAAAGAAAAGGAAAATGCCGACAAATTGTGTACAAATTGTTTGAAGCAAAAATAAAATAAGTGAATGCGAATATAAACTGAATGAAATGGATCAGTGTTATTCACACGACAATTGTTAAACAATTTTCTAAAGAAGAATTCTTAAGCTACAGTGTGGTTTTGCGTGTAAGTTCTTTACAAGAAAAATCGTCCAACATATGTACAAAATCATCTACTTAATACAAACGCAAAATGAGCATTCAATAAAATTATTCCGGAACAAATTAGCGACTGTTTCGCCGCGTATTAAATATCATTTTAACAAACGCAGCAACGATCCCATTAATTTCGCGTAGATAAACGCGGCGAAGAAACGAACTACACTCGAACGCACGGATCTATCGTAGTAAATATTCAGCACGTTCGGGATGCAAATAGCCGGCAGTGGTAATTTCATTGCAAATATCCCGACGTTACGTAAGCGGACGCGTGTAATTAATATACCCACAGACAGTGTTACCATCTTCGGCCCGTTGGAAAAAGAACTGAAACGATTTCCCCATACGGAAGATTATTCATTTAGATAGCCAATTGCAATTAAGTCCGCCAGTGTAGATTACGTGTAACCGGGAAACCGATGCTTTTACATTCCGAACGCGTTTCGGTTTTAATCGTGCCTCTCCCCCCCTTCCTGCGCAATGAACATCTCGACTTTTACATAATTATTCGCTCACGCAGGCCGGCGTTGTCCGTGGAAAATTGTAAAGTGACAAGATTTCTTGAAGAGATTTCGGTTTTTGATTTGCTACATCGCGTAAAAATATCTCGGAGGAAAATGAACAATGTTGTGCGAAAGTGGAGTCTTCAAGCTTTAAAATGAGTTTAAGTTTATTGCTGTACAGTCATTATTTTAAACATAAAAAAGAACTTTTAGCTTTAAATAATAAAAAGTAAGAAAAGTAACAAAGTCATGCAACGACAAGATCCTAAGAATTTTAAAAGTTTAAATAACCGCAGTGTCTACATACAGTCGGGTCCAATGGACCCGCTTGGTAGACAGAGGGTTAAGTAGGATGCCAATGGTCTAAACACGTTGGAACACATTCGAACGCAATTATTTAAAAAAATGTTGCCCCTTGTGGCGGCTACTTCCTATGCTCGTCAACAGAGGGACATTACGACAACACCTTTCCCGCTACTATCTGAATCTTCCTCTGTTTGTATACAGGGTGTCCCACCTAAATATCTGTCGTATTTACAGTCCTATCAGAAAACTTCAGAGGACAAAGTGACACTATTGCAGGGAGTAAATATAATAGTAAAGAAAAAAATTTTTTATGTCGTGTTTTTCTTATTACTTTTACATAATTATTCGCTCATGCAGGCCGGCGTTGTCCGTGCAAAATTGTAAAGTGACAAGATTTCTTGAAGAGATTTCTCGAAGAGATTTCGGTTTTTGATTTGCTACATCGCGTAAAAATATCTCGGAGGAAAATGAACAATGTTGTGCGAAAGTGGAGTCTTCAA